>JALIZH010003602.1:0-31109 GCA_030522465.1 Rhipicephalus appendiculatus
TCACGGCTCGCGAGTGCGCCAGTTTTTCCGCACTCTCAGGCGACTCGCGTGTTTATAAGAATACTCAATTATAAATTAAGTGCTTGACCAAATGCGCTAAAATTTAGCCAGTTTATTTGTGAATGCACAAGGATTAACCAACATAACACAGATTATGATCGAATGTTGGGTGTCATGGCCCCCTTTAACGACTCATCGTATCTTGCCCAGACTGGTTTACCTCGCCGTTCTACCTCTGTAGATGTGACGTTACATACTGCCCTCTCTCTTTTCATCTTCTTTACTTCGCCCCGTGATAACCAGCAAATGCCATTGGTTTTTCGCTGGCGTGAGGGGAGGCTGATCTAGCGCGGACGTCGAAATAAATCGCAATACTACATAATTAAAAAAAATGTTCCAAAAGCCAGGGAGTTCATCTTCAACTTTTTTATCACTGGCTTTACTCAACAGAAAGATATAACAAAACATAGACGTTTCGCCGCCTACACGGGTGGCATCGTCAGTACACAACGATGGGGCCCCAAGAAAATTTGTGGAATCATGGCTCATTCATCGTAATCAGTCAGCATGCAATAGTAATCGTGGCCCTCTGCCGGATGTTTACGGCAAGATATAAGTATCATGTATTCTCTCATCTGGTGCCATTTGTGTACTGACGATGCCGCCCGTATAGGTGGCGAAACGTCTATGTTTTGTTATATCTTTCTGTTGAGTAAAAGCCAGTGATCAAATAAGTTGAAGACTACATAATTATTAGGCGAAAGCCTCACATGCCTCATGAAGTGTGAAAATTGACCGTCGGCAACCGCCTCGGCAACGTTACCACCAGTGGTGCATAAAATCGTCACGTGATGACGTCACCATACGGCGCAATTATGTCATCGCAGATAGCCAAAATTTGTGACGTGACGTCACATGTGCCCGTCATCAAATGACATCGTTCTTTAGTCAAAGGTGGATCGATCACGGAGGCAGTGCAATATCAGGCATGGTACAGAGAAAGCTGCAATGCCTCCTATCCTGGAGGCAGCGCGAAACCACGTTGGGGCATAAAGCTTTTCGGAGGGAAAGGGGGACGGAACACGACATCAACTCAGAAGGAAAATACGATGATGGCTATCGCCTTCGATTTGTCTTAGGCCAAGGCATAAGGGACCCTGTAAGCTTTTCTACTACTTCTTGCATAAGTGTACAGGCCCAGAGTTTCAGATAGCGAACATGCCCCACAAGGCGAACAGAGCGAAAGCAATAACAATATTCTTCGCACATTGCGACGGGACTACTGCCGGCTTATACCGCGAAGCTTTCTATTCTCTTTCAAATGAGTTGCATAAGAAAACGCCGGGCTTGCGCGGAAGCGCAGCAAGTCACGGTGTAAACTGAAGGAGCGGCCTTAGAGCCCGTTGTAAACTCTCTTAGGCCATAACTACACTATATAGGGAAAGCAGCAGGAGAGCGAAAAGGCAAACGCGGGCAGAAATTCTTTTCCGGACTTGGCCCAGACGTTCACGTTGCTTCTACAACAGCCGCCGCCGCTTACTAGTTAGGAAACGAAATGAATGCGCATGCCCCGCTGCCTATTTTCTGAGTTTTCTATTTGCTATAATTTTAGACATGCGTGCGTATCACGCAGACAAAAAAAAAAAAAAAGAACATAGCTGATCCCTCTGTCATAGGAATCGGTATAACACGAAAGTGAAACGTGTCCTCACAAAAGTAGTTCAGCATTTATTGTGTATTGTTTCGCCACAAGGGCGATGGAATGAATGCTATAGTAACAAATTGTGATGTCACGCGAAGAAGTCCAAGCAGCTCGAAACTTACAGCGCGCTCCTCAAGCAGAAAGGACGCGTGAAAAGGACATACACAGTACGAGCGCTAACTGTCAGGGGCTCGACACTTAAAGCGCACCGCTCAAAGAGAAGGAAGCACGAAAGAGCGCACAAGTATACAGAGGACGAGTGCAAACAAGCAAGATATTATCTGGGGTTTCAGGTCCCATAAACATGATATGGTTATGAGAGACGCCGTAGTGGAGGGCTCCGGAAATTTCATCCACCTGGGGTTCTTTAACGTGCACCTAAATCTTAGTACATGGGCGAGCGCGAACTAACCACTGCCACAGTTGTTACTTCCTTGAGTGTGAGCGGCGCACCTACTTCGCAAGCGAGGCTGCTGCAGCGAGAAAAGTGACCGTCGTGCTCTCTGTAACTTCAACGGCGGTGAAAGCACAAGCCGTAAAACCGCTATCACGAGATAAGCGCGTGCGCCCGAGCGAACGCGCTGTGGGGAGGCGCACGCACATCGCAACACGTGGGGCGACGACCTTTAAAGCGCACCCAGCGCGCCCGTCGCGTCATCTCGCTAGTCACAACAAAAGCACGCTGAAGTCGATGGTCTCTGAGTACCGCCGACAGTAAATGGTGTATATAAATAGCTCGCCGCTAGTACTCCAAAGAACGTACGCTTCGTGGCCGAGTCAATAAAGAAGACCCCCGGTAACGGAACTTTTTCTTGTACGTTTTTTCTTTGCCATCTGTTAGCGTATATTTTGCAACGTCATATCCGTGACGGAAATACGTCAGTGGAGCCGTGGTGGAACCCGGCATAAGACACTTTCATGTTAAAAAAAAAGGAGTTTAGTCTGTTTCAAGAAGTTGTGTTTTTAAGTGCGCCAGTAGAAGCTACATAAGCCGACATCTCGGTAGCGGCGGCGGTGGATTTACACGACTGTTTCACCGGCGAATTTTTCAGATATCATCAATGAGAAATATTTACGAGCAGCTGCTTTTCTGGAAGTTTCAAAGCGGCATTACGCACTTCGCAGCAAGGGCTTCGCTTCTCCAATTTCATGGGACCGCCTATCTCCTCTAATTAAAAAGCCGTTATTTATTTCTTAGCTCCTGCAATTAGTGCCGTAATTATTGTCTCTAGTCATCCTTAGATGTCTGCTGCTAGACAAAAAGTAATAACGATGACATCGAGCAAATACTGCAATAATTTCTTCTTTTAAGGAGGGACGTGGCACTTAGGGACCGAAAATCAGCCAGAAAATCATGTTTTTGCTGACACTATCTTCACCTTCCTACGTCATTGAGCACGTATTTGCAATTTTTCATAGCTGAATACCATCAACTTCTATCATTATCATACATTAAAAAAACCAAAACCGTGCAATCGAGGGTGAACCGAAAACAATTTTTCATGTCCTTCCTGTGATGGAGGAGCAATATTTTTTGTTCTACCTGTGTTATAATTACGATTTCTTTTTTGTTTCTGAGATAAACAGATGCGATGTGTCGTAAGGTGAATTTTGTCAAAATACTTTCATGAGAAAGTGTTCTAAATTAGAGCTTTTGTTTCAAGTATCAATGAGGGCCTTTTTTGAATCTGATTCAACATCCCACAACTTTGCTAGGAAATGGCCTAAAGCAATTATTTATACTTTACGACACACTACGACCATCTTCAATGGATTCTGTGAGTTTTAAATTGCTGTGCAGGTTGCGGTTAATTAGCTAATTAGGCCTTAAACAAAGAAGTAGCTGTTTGTGACATCCTGAAACCTACTTATCATAGAAAAAAATAATTCAATACTTGAAATCACCCTACAAATATACATAAACTCGGGAAGTTCCATCAAAATCGAACAATATTGTAAAACAAAGTTTTTTAAGTGCCACGTCTCCCCTTAAGCTTGTTCGGACACACCCTTTTGTAAACACCCTGTACAGCTACGAGGAGCCACCTGAATAGAAAACTGTCAAGGGACAGCTGCGTTACGTCACACCTCAGCATAATGCTAACATCGCTTTTGGACATTGTTAAAATAAACTGTTTTGTTGCGAGCTTTACGACTAGGTCATCCAATATCTTCCTTTGCCGAGCCTGTTATGTTAATATATGAATATCAAATTTGCTCAGCTTTGTCGAAACCAAAGTTGTTACAACGAATATTCTCCCTATCTCTCGTAACCAGTGCCACGGTGTTCAATTACGTGGGCTTCCGCGTGGTGCTGGCGCTGTCTCCTCTGCTGTCCGAGGAGTTGGCCAGTGAAGCGGCCCGGCTTCGACTCAGGCGACGCTTTGAGTCCCGCGGCGAGGCAGCCAGCCGTCAACGCGTCTGCCTCCACATGGCCGAAGAGGCGATGCCGCTGGTATTGCTGCACGTGTACGCGATGGTCTTCAACAAGCTGTACACGCCCAGCGTCGAGAAGGTAATCTCTTTTGCATCTCGTATACCTACGTCCTAGTAGAAATAAAGAAGCAAGCACCGGGCGCCTTTCTCGGTCACGATTCTCATCGCAACGGGTTTGAGCCTTTTTCGGGAGCAAACGGGTTTGAGCCTTTTTGGGAGTTTTGGGCCCGGCTGTTAACTTGCATCCTAAAGGTACTACGCAAAACCCCCCTACCAAAGGAGGTTTTAGGGGGGGGTACGCAGGGCAAGATGGCGGTGCCTGTTGAAGCGACAGCCGTCCACTTCGAATCTTTCTAGGCGTCAGCCTGCATTATTAAACTCATTCATTCCCAAACAATGCTGGTATTTAATTTAGATTTGAGTAATGAGGCTTCGCTAAGCGTATACTGCCGATAAAACAGCTCCGTTTTCGAGATACACAGTCGATTTGAGGTGCAGAAGGCTTAACAAGGTTTGTTTACAAAGTAAACGGAGTCAAAAGAGGGAATAAGCAGGGTCTTTAGGAGGTAACTTTGGTGTTTTTATTTCTCATTTCGGGGTCTTGAACGCAGTTCATTGGAAGTTTTTCTGCTTCTTTTGAGAGCTTTTAAAACGCCCCTTTATACGCGGCCAGAGAGAGGGCGAGAAAAAAAAGATATTTCAGGCACTATACTAGCGTTTTAGAGACATTTCTTGCAACTATTCATCGCTGTAGGACATATTAGAAAATGGACATTAATGTATTCATGCACAAACATGACATATGCATACAAGCACGCAAAATACAGGAATCTACCTCGCGACCACACGCACGGAAAGCAAACTTCATATCCATTACACCACAGCGCCACCACTAGCTTGCGTAGTTTTTCACGGGTGTATATATCTACAAAGCGGCTACTAACCCGTCGGCTACACCTCAAACTTTTGTTCTCGTAGCATCGGCATGTGTTAGCGCTTTCGCAAGGCCAGTACATAAACTCAGGGGCGTCACGAAGGCCAAGGTAAACGCCTTCAGCTTCGAACTATTCGGTTCATCGTGTCGTGCCGCTAGAAAAATTGTAAACGTGTGCCCTCTTGAGTACTTCGACACTGTTTCACTCGCCCGAAATTCGTGGATACCAGCGTGACAAAAGGTATCCTCAGATGGCCGAACATATGTGCATTCCATGGGCGTATGATGTGGAGCTATTTTCGTTGTTTCTGCCGCGAGCTGCACGCGTCCCATGGCAGCGGCGTGTTCTAAGCTGTACTAGACCGCCTGTGTTTCTATTGATGGGGTTAGTGCCTCCTGCCGCACGGAAGCCCTCAGAGACGAGGACGAAACACGGAGCAACACATTACACGCGGATCAGTTAACCCAATCTGCCAAAATTGTAACGCACAAGAATTGGCCACACAAAATCACATCTTGTGGGGATGTGAAGGATTTCCCTCCCCCAAAACGCTCCTGCCAACTCGCTCACGGTCAGCGTGGGAAGCGCTTCTTATGACACCCGTCAAGGAAAAGCAGCTAGTGATTGCTGCCTGGGCCGAAAGGGTCGCTGCCCACGTGGAGCCACCCCTAAGGCCCGCGCCTTCTGTGCAAATAAAGTTGATTCCTCCTTATCATTTGAAAACTCTGCCGCGACTGACTGTCAGCGGCCCCTAAAGCGCGAGCCGCGAGCGTGCCTGTGTCCATCGTTCTCGTCATCCACCGGCGCGCTCACCGCTACGACTCCCATAGCATATAAAAGTTACTCACGCAGATGCCCACAAGCGTGCGCAGGGTGCCTCTTCAGGTGGAAGGGGGGAGGGGACGAAGGCTCGTCGCTGCGCCCACCCTGCCTATTAAGTCAATGCACGGGGCAGACTCCCCCCCACCCCACCCCCCCTCCCCGTGTGCACGCCTATGCAGATGCCCGAGTTGCAAGGACATTGTAACGCGCCTACACTAAGTGCATTTATTGCGCGCGTACTCTTGCGAGCCAAACGCAGGTGCAGCAGCGCCTTCAGAGTAGCTGAACGATAATCTACATCCACAATTAGCACTTATTCGCAACTCGCACTTTCGCGGGGCACACAGTGATTCTCTAACTCAAATTCAGTATTTAGTCGCTTTCACACTCGGAGACTACCTACAAACTTACTACCTACAATCTTACTAATTAACCTTCATCGTTAAACATCACACAAATGCATTGAAGCGAATGCGTAGGCATGCCCCAACGTCAAGTACAACCACCACAAATTAGCGGTGACAGGCTCCCGTTAAATAAAAAAGTTAATGTACATGCACCTCGCCCTTGGAAAGTCCATGCGTATGTGGCACTCGTCTTGCACAGATGATGTAGCAAGAATAAAAAAATGTAGTATTGCCGTCTTCTTCAACGAAACAGTTGTGTAAGAATGATAAGAAAAAAATCACGCCATATCCACGAAGTGAATGATGATGAGTGGGCGAAGCTCGATCGTTTTCATCCATGGCAGAAAGAGAATGTGTGGTCTGGAACGCGCTTATACTTCATGGTCATCAGCGTCATCGTCATCGTTATCACGTGTAGTGGGCACATTCCACTATACTGGAACGCGCTTATACTTCATCGCTATCACGTGTAGTGGGTACATTCCACTATACTGCGTCATCGTCATCTTTATCACGTGTAGTGGGTACATTCCACTATTCTGGAACGCGCTTATACTTCATCGTTATCACGTGTAGTGGGTACATTCCACTATACTGCGTCATCGTCATCTTTATCACGTGGAGTGGGTACATTCCACTATACGTGGCTATCTACCTACCTACCTACCTACTACTACTACTACAACAACTACATAGGAGGGAGAGACCCATACCCTTGGGAGCTTTGTCCCTAAAACAGTGTTCGCAATATTTTATTGGCATCAAAACAGTAGCAGGTGTTATGTCAGTGTAAGCATATGTATATTTCCATTTTCCTGCACAGAGCCTACACCCAATACAAAACACTAAGAACGTATACAGTACAGCCCAAGCACTATATATAATTCACAACAGTAAAGCAAGATGAAAGTAGTGTGGCAAATCTCATCATAATGCACACTGACATGTCCACTTCACAGTGTAGTATGTAAACACAATCGAGAGAAATGGGATCTACTAGGAACTTGGTGTCAGCCTGCACATGAAGGCAACTAAGTTAGTACAATAAGGCTAGCATTACTTTTAAGAAATATGCAACCATGCAGGGAGGCATGTTGTAGATTTTAATTGAATTAGTTTTCCCTATGGCATCAAAACATGTCACACATCATCATACAGTTCTGTTTTCTGCAGAAAAGTCCAAAATACACCTGTGGTGTTGATTGTAGATACACTTACCAAAATTTGTAAAGGCATTCAGCCATGAAAGGAAAAATGACAACATTGCATCCATATATGGCTGCACATACTTACTCACAAATATCTGAAAATGAACACAGTTTTGTAGAAATATACCTGGGAATTTGTCGCCATTATCACACAACTGCAATATACGAATACTTCTATTATACATAATTACTACAGCTATGTTTACAATATTCCCATGCCAGCCACTGTCATCTGCAACCTAAAAAGTTCTTCATCTTTAATTCCTCACTTCATGGATTGCACATAATTACCACACTGAAAGTTAATACCACTACCATGGCTGCAAAGTCCACTTGAAATTAAGCAATCACATGCCTAAAATTAAAAATTTCCTACAAGTAGTGGCTGGTGGCTTGGCATATTGGACCCTAGGGCTTGCTATGCCATGTGGTTGAATAGAATTTGACCACGAATCTATAGAGCCTGTAAAGCAGTCAGGAATTGAGTTCATAGTTAAAGTGTGAAAACAAAATAGCAACGCACATAGAAATAGAAATGAAGGGAACAGGACAACGCAGTACTAGCAACTGAAATTTAACACGTGTATGGCGTTTTTAGTCCCGTTCATACTCATTCTGTGAGTACATGGTTTTTTATTTTTGTAATTTTTTCGCACTAAGTGTGTATATCTTTCTGTGAATTGCATTACACTTCAGGTACTCGTTAGTGTAGAGTGAGGCACAGGGGAGTGTTCCCACAATACAGTGTCTTCTACACAAACAAGTGGGTGAGCAACTCTTGCAGCTTTGCCAGAAATGTCTTCCTGAAAATAATAGAAAAGAAGTTCATTGAGCTTTCCATATCCAGAAATATGAATGTCTTGGCAAAGACTCACACTTTACTATACTATTGCAGAACTTTAAAACAGAACACGAAACAAATGCAATAGTGAGATGCTGCTATGTAGTTTCTTGTGAACTTTTCACTTAAAGTACAGAGGGTAAAAAGTACACAACTGTAATGAAATGCGAAACAGCACCAGAAGTGTACGTTTGTCCTGTGTACCATCATTCGAGTAGTTTTAGCTGTCAGTGAAGTTAGCATTGTAGTGTAAAAGGGGTGCAAATTGTAGTATGATTAACCTTGGAGTTAAACGCATTTCAATGGAGGCGTAACTGCTTGAGGCCCACGTACTTAGCTTTAGGTGCGTGTTAAAGAGCCCAAGGTGGTCTAACTTTCCGAAGCCCTCCACTACGGCGTCTCTCATAATCGTATGGTGGTTTTGGGACGTTACGCACCAACAGTTATTATCACTTACAACACATCGAACACTAGCTTCTTCATCAACCACAGGTGTTCTGTTTAGGACTGAAGATTGGGCGACTTGGTATTGATTCAGGGCAAAAGTAAATTGCGCACTTGTAATGACGACAATAGAAGACGTGGACAAATTACCAGCCTGTTTACCTTGTCAGAAATTGTGTCAACAGTCAGAATGCTGTGTGCTGATCATAAACACTATGGCAACAAAAAGTAAAACAAAATAACCAGAGGGAAGGAACAAGGTGATTCAACAACGAGGTTCAACAGATTCAACTGACTTATATCAATGTGATTAAATTAGCCTTGCACAAGTGACACATCTCCTAAATTCCATAAATATGTACATGTAAACTTGGCAAGTTCTAGTGCTGATATGTGACTAATGAAGTGACCATACCATAAAATACATGTGCTTCAGCAAACACACTGTAACTAAGCACATGGGTTACACATAATATGGCATCATAATGTGTCATTAACTTGCCTTATTCTTTCTGGCTAAATGTATACAAGCTCATGATGTCAATGCACCGTGATATGCAATTTAACTTTTTGTGTTGGAGACGGACAAAGTGCCCAATGCAAAATTGTCGTCAAAAAGTATTCTTACTTGCTGATAATCTGAGCGTGAGAAGAGAATGAATAGAAAACAAATCTGGCCTTAATGCACGTTTTACCACATGACAGCGTGATAACAGCTGTCTTTTAAAGACGATAGTCTTTCTTGGGATACCTAAACGGAGAAATTTTGGTCTGTCTGTCTGTCTGTTTCTCTGTTTGTCGGCACGTCGCACGATTCAGCTAGCTGGCCAAAGTTTAACCCCCTGCCTTACGACCTCCAATCTTGACCGAGGGGCATGTGTTCATACGGGTGAGCGTGGGCAATTAAAAATCAAATATTACGCATACCTGAGGCACAACATCAATACCTTAGTACAATTCCCAGTGTTCCTTTAAAACAAGATATATAGATACGTCATTATAAAGATCCTAGTGTTTATTACGCGGCGCTGAAAATGCGCCGCTGTGTACAAAACAAGTCTCCGCCCAGTGATTTAACTTCGATGTTGTGGTGCTGCCACCTGGCAGCAGCATAGTTCAACACAAGCCGATGTTCCCCGGTAGCGCTGTAGATGGCGTCCTCTTCTGTTTTATCAATGCCAGCCAGATGCGGCTGATTCATCGTAGAAGAGCGCTGTCTCAGGCAAGGCAAAACATATATGACCGCTTGATGAAATACGACCCACTCTACAAGACATGATCAGAGAACGCAGAGAAAAGACCGACGACCAAATTTCAGCGGAGAAACGCCGGCGTCCATCTAAGCGTGCCCGGAAAACGTCCGAAAAACGAGCCCAGCAGCTAGCCCAGCTATTAAAATGTGGTACTCATGCCGCTCATGCAGTGCAGTCGGCACAAGACTATCGTCTTTCGACGACATTTGCAGCGAAGCACGCAGATACGCGGCCAATTTTTGTTTGTTGTTGTTGCTTAAGTGTATACTCCCTGGAAGCACTGCTTCATTCATGCTTTATCGCAAGCAAGGAAATTATGTCGTACAAACATTCAGTTTTAAGGCGCGCTCACTTGAATTGGCTGGCCACGCCAAGCGGTCAGCCAATTCGAAACACGTATCACACATCGTTGTTATGTGAGCTTAATGGCCTTTATTTTTTCGCTTTTCATAGCAGTTTTGACGCGACGCAATGTGCAGAACAGCACCTACTGCTGCCCAATCGACAAGGTCGCGCAAACAGAGGAAACATATGTATTACGTACCATTTGTGTTCCTGAATGTGCCGCGAATGCGGCGCGCCCATCAGCTGCTGCTCGCTTGAGTCACCGGGCCATTGCCACACCATTGCACACGCAGTGCATGTTGCACTGTCGTCAAACCACACATTTCACACACGAATGCTGCCGGCATGAAATGTGCACACATGATCGACGCATAGCAGGGTAGTTGAAAGGCGTCCTTCACAAAACCGACGTTATCCCATGACGGCTTCGCTTCGATATCACTCACGCACGGCGCTGGGGCCAGCGTGCGGTAGCATCCGCTGTCATTTCGGAACTTCTGGCGTTTCTCGCGACTCTCTTCTCGCGTTTCTTTCTTTTTGCTTTCTTTTTTTCCCCTCCGCGCGCGCATGCGTGCGATGGTTCCTCTCTTATTACCGTCGTTCGAAGGTCGAAGGGCGTGTTTTGTCGCTGCTTCCCTTTCAGAGCAGCCGCTTGAGGAGAGTCGCATTTTTTCTTTCGTTTCTCTTTTTTCTTTTTTTCGCCAGGTTTTTTCAACACCGGATCTTATTCCGTGCGTTGAGGCACGCCGCCTCTGGCCAATTCGTCATCCAAAAGGGTATACTGAGTGTGCATGCGGTGCCGATAGGCGACATCGAGGGTGTACACGCTCCTACTTTTAGTTTAACTTCGATTTGATGGTAAAACAACATAAGCGAAGTCATTCTGTGGTCGAAATGCATCGCGAACCCGAGCCCAGCGGTAGAGTGCATTCCGTACAACAATGTGCATCAATCGACGAGACGAAGAAATCGTTGATTAGCACGTTCATGAATTTATTAAGCACTTTGAGAAACACTTATTTCGCCCGCGCAGTTGCATACATGCACGCCAGCACCGAAGGCACTATAGCTTCGGATAAAATAAAGGGAAGATATGCCCGAGAAAGTGAAATAGGAGTTTTCTGTCCTTGAACTCCATTTGACGAAATGGCGTCAGATCGTGAATTTACCTCCTTTCTTCCACCTTTTTATCCCCATAATTTCCCAAGGAAGTAAAATTGAGGACGCAGAACTTTATTACACCGATCTTAATACCCCCCTAAGGGAGTACGGTCCCAAATGAAGGTAGTATTAAGCCCTTAAAACGCCCAATTCGGCTAGTTTGCGTTTACAGTTTAATTATTGCCAACGAAATCCTTTTTTTTTTGTTACTGATTCCCAACTCCACAAATCACCCCACAAATAAACTTGCACAATCAAGTCCGCGGCGGGCTTGTTCGTAGCGCACCTTCATTAAGTTTCCTTGTAGCGCACGTTGAAGACAAGACAAAAAATATAGGCACACATAGACACACAGAGCGCTCTGTGTGTCTGTGTGTGCCTATATATTATGTTTTGACTTTTACATGCGCAACAAGGAAACTTACTGATGGTGCGCTACCGATACTCCGAAAGCCAGAAGCATTGCTCACAGAAGCATTACTTTGGTGTGAGGCCATCTTGTGTTACATCGCAGACCAACGTATAAACGTACCGAATTGAGGCGGCTAAGCATTGCCGTTGACACCAGAATGCATTGCATCCAATGGCGCTTTGAGAAAGGAAGCTCCACGTCTTTTTTTACCCATCATCGGGAGAGCTGAGCAGTCTAGCCATCGTACCAGTGTACGAGCTGGTCCACTCATTTTTCGATTACAAAGAGTATATGTACTGGCGTCTGCGCAAGACAGTTTATGGCTCACGAAAGTCTGCCCAACACAGAAAACTTTCCTCAACGTACAGGGCTGGTAAAGTTCCCAGGCCACTAACCCATGTATTCCTATGAAAGCGTGGCCTGGAAACTTTTGCCCCCCCCCCCCCCCCCATCCTGTACGTATTGAAGAAAATATTATTTGGCTTTTGCAATCCTGAAACAGAATAATTTGGTTTTCAGGAGGTTAATTTCTGTCACTTTACTTCCGGTGCTTCAACCAACACACTTACTTTGTCGTTCGATCTTGAGACGCATTACTTCTAACCTATTCGCAGCACTCCTGACACCTTGGCTTGTCTCATTGCCCGCCAGGGTGGTCTCGTATTTATACTGCTAGACTGCCCACCCGAAGGTCGGGGGACCGACTCCTGGCTGCGGCGGCCACATTCTCGATGGAGGCGAAAATGCTCGAGGCCCGTGCGCTTAAATTTAGGCGCACATAAACAGAAGCCTAGGTGGTCGAAATTTCCGGAGCGCTCCACTACGGCGTCTCTCATAATCACGTCGTGGTTTTGGGACGCTAAACCCCGTCAATTATTATTATTATTGTCTTGTCATGGCGAGGCAGCCGCTGCGGCTGCGCGGTAACGGTGCTCCCCTGCTGACCCGACGGACATGGGTTTGATTCCGGTCATGGCAGTCGCATACCTGTGGAGGAGCAATGCTAGAGACCAGTGTACTTTGGGATGTCAGGGCAAGTTAAAGGACCCAGAGTGGTCAAAATTATCCGCTACTGCGGGCCTCATAATCATACCTTGGTTTGGTGCATAAAACCGCAGCAATGAATAATTGTGATCATTTCGTGACTGCTGCGGTTTCTGGAAAACATCTGTATAAATATTAATGCAGCTTTGCTATTTTTAACCGACCACTGTGATGTTTCTTCAATGCAAGCAGTATTCCTGAAGAACCAGTAACCTTTTAATGTTGAGAAGCGTGCGAACTTGAGCTTGTTGGTTCACATTCATAGTAAAGAACAGTGCGAAACAACAAAGACGAGAAAGGCCAAACAGGACTACCGCTGACGACCTACAGAACGCGGATGCACCCCGAATTTCCACCAAACGCGCATCGTGTGCCGGTACCGAGATCACCGCGCCCGCGAAATATATGAAGCCTTCGCCATCCATGTTGCAGGTTATTCATGTGTCAGCCTTCCATCTATCACTCTAACAAAGAGATTAACCATCTCCACACGCTATTATGACAAACCAGGTCATGTGAGAATGTGCTAGTAAAATCTACCCATCCCTCCGTTTTTCCCTTTCCAGAATGCGTATATATCTGTACTGCAAAAATAAACGCAGTTGTTGGTAGTCAGCGCAAGTCCTGTTTTGTCTTGTCTTTGTTTCGCCCTGTTTTTCTAGTATATCTAATGTTCTACTGACGTTTCATGCGTATTTGTTGAATAATTAATGCTCGGCTACAAAATTCTACTTATTCAGATAGCATAACAAATGCTTAATTTATCTAACGACATAAAATAAATCTCCATGGAAGTTAAGGCACGCAAAAGCTGGTATAAATTTTTATCGACTTTTCATGCTCAATTTCCAACCGCTACCATTTGTCTGTGTTCATATACTGTTTCTGCACTCGGCGGCAGTGCCACCGATTCCCAATAAGAAAATATTTCTCCACTGCACTGATGACTGAGCATGGCAATCCAAGGTGAAGTAGTTAAACAGCTGAATCCATAATAGGCTTATCGTGCTTAAAGGAACCCTGCAGCACTTTTTCAGCATGGTCAGAAAACGCGGCTGATTGGTGGTCGAGGCTCCTGAGAACACATGAACCGAACATTATAGTGCAGCACGTGGCGTGGAATTAGCAATTATTTCTCCAAGTCAGCTAGAAATATCTCGCTGTTCTCTCGGCTTATGATGACATAAACCCAACTTACCGAGCCGTAAACCCAAAGTCTACGGCCATTGGCTAATTTTAGCATCGTGAGCTGCATATTTAACACGGCCTCCACCGGATGCCGCCATGTGCCCGCGATCGCGCTCACACTGAAAGTCGCGCGTTCGAAGAAAAAAGAAAAGGAGCAGCTCCTTGCCGCTTTGCACCCCCCCCCCCCCCCCCCCCACTTCCTTAGCTTTAAGCGCACTCGCTGGTACTACAGGAGAGAGAAAGCACAAAAATTCTTGCAACCCCGCTTGTACTTGACGGATTCTGCAAATTTTTGCGTCATAAGACTCGTGAGGCCACAAGCTGCTTTAATGAAGCCATTCGATGGTGACTGGGAAAAGTTTTACGAAACCTCTTTAATAATTCCCAACGGTACCACGGGCTAACCAGCAGACTACCTTGATACTCGCAAGACATTATTCATTTACAAAAGGCGAATTATACATGCGTCCAGGCGAGCGAGAGTAAAGAGATGCGAGGGGATAGATGTTTAACACTCGCAACGATACGAGGAAATCGATAGCGCAGTGAAATCTCCTGAACATAACTGCCACAAGTACCACGTCCAGCTTGAGTACTAAACTTTTTCACGTCACACTGGCAAGGAACATTTGCTGGAATAATTCTCTGGAATTCTCTGGAACATTTTCTGCAATTGCCATTCTTTCGTATCATCTTGTCACCGTCATGAGTGCCTCGCACATCTATTTGGGACCCACGACCACAAGACCCTAAGTGAACTGCGAGCATTTGTTTGTGCATTTGAACTGCGAGCATTTGTTGGCGTAACAGTAGTTACGTGAGTTCAGCCTTAGTTAGGCTAACCACTCGATAACTGAATTGATGATTCTCTAAATGTTCGTGTAGTTCTCCGTTGGGGTAATATCATCCATGCTTATGCATTTTTACAGGTAATATACACCGTCGAAAGCATTCGCTATTTCATGAAGGCCTTCGTCGAGCAAGCCCATTGGATGGAGTATTCTTCAAAAATGGCAGCTAAATACAAGGTACACTACGAGTTCGTGTTTGCGTACAGAGAAATAATTTCGCTTTAGTTGTGCTGAAATATTTTAATCTATTATGTGGACGATGTTAGACATCGACAGAGAAGGGAGCGGAGCATCAACATCGGCCACGGGCGCTGGCTCGCTCTGTCGCTACCGTACCATATTGTGAGCCGGAGGTTCGGGTGCACGTCTGATGGCCGTGCTTCGTTAGATACGATAAGAAACTTGGAACACTGAAAGGTCAAATGGCTAGAGCTTGATTATGCCGGAATCTTCTCAGTCAGCGTGTGATACCTCGTAGTAATTTTAAGAAATAAAAAAATATCAGTCTTGAAGCAGTCGTCGAGAGTATTCCACGTTCGTTGCACAACTTGTGCGATAGCAACACCCTCGAGGTTGCTCCAATTTTTTAAACCTCCTTAGGTTGCTCATGGGTGTTGCTATCGAGATTCTCACGGGTGCACACACGAGAGGTTCCAAATTAGAAACACCTCTCGTCACTTCGCATTGTACGCGAACATGCAGAGTGTGTGATGCTGCTCTGTCGCTCGGTTTTCACGTATTCCCTTGTGTTAAGTGGGAGGCGGCAACGCCGCTCCAGCAGTAAACGAGACGGTCGTATCATGCCAACAAAAAAGCCAGTCGTTTTATTCACACTCGTGAATATATAGGAAAGCAAAGGGGAGAGGGAAGTGGGATAAGATTGCGCACATGCGCGCTTGAGAGCTTCGGCCGCATCGTTCAGTGGGTTATCACATTTCTTCCCCCCTTAGTAGCCAAAACGCACGACCGGTTTCTTGACTCGTGTGGAGCGACGTAGTTGCTGTGGTTGCGCTTCTGGGGTACTCTGGGAGGTAGCAGGCACCGTTGTTTCTAGTTGTACCGGCCCCGGGGAACCTGTTGTAGAAGGCCTCGACAGGTCTTCGGCTGCTGGGGTTTCATCTGTGCTCCGCTTACGAACTTGATCCACATGGCGGCGGACAAGGCCATCCGCAGTCTTGACATCCAGGAGGCGAGTGCCGCGCGTAGACTCCACTGTGCCTGGGGACCACTTGTCGCCGGTGCCGTAGTTTCTCACGTACACGTAGTCTCCTGGGGCGAAATTCCAGCCTGGGTCACTCGTAGGGTTAGCCGGATAGACTCTGGAAGGAAAAGACATATCTTGTGCGCAGACGGTATCCTAAAAGCCTCTCTGAGGGAGAAGGGCCCTCTTGGTGCGGTGCGGTCCGATAATTGCACAATACACGTGCCAGTGATGTGATGAGGCAAGTGCCTCCTATCTTCTTCAAGCCTTCTTTGATAGTGCGCACGGCTCGCTCTGCTAGTCCATTACTCTGGGGGTGATAGGGAGGTGTTCGAATATGCGCGATTCCATTGCGCTGCATAAACTGCTCGAACTCTCGTGCTGTGAATGGCGTGCCGTTGTCAGAAACCACCGTCCGCGGTATACCAAAACGGCTAAATATCGTCCTGAGGGCATTGACTGTGCTATTCGAGTTTGCTTGCGACACGGGGAGCGCCTCAATCCACTTGGTGTGAGAGTCGACGACTATGAGTACCATTTGCCCTTTTATTGGTCCCGCATAGTCCACATCCAAACGCGACCACCCTTCGCGCGTCTCGGGCCAATTCACCGGTTCTTCCGCCCGAGGCATCGGCAACGCCTGCACGCATTTTTGGCATGTTGCTGCAATGCGCTCGATGTCTTGCTCTACGCCCGGCCACCAAAATAAAGATCTGGCCTTTGCCTTCATATTGGACACTCCTTGGTGGGCTTCATGCAGTATCCTTATCAGCTTCCCGCGCGCTGCTGTTGGCACTACCAAGCGATGACCCCAGTAAAGAAGTTCTTCACTGACAGACAGCTCATGTCGCTTTTTGTACAAATTGGAGATTTCTTTAGTTTCCAAATCAAGCTTTTGCGGCCAACCCTCCCGAGTGTACTTGCGTACCTGGAAAAGTACCTCATCCGAGATGGCGAGTGCCTGGAGTTCCTTTACTGGCAGGGCCGGCTGATCCCACTGGTCCAGGGTCAGAACAACTTGGGCTTCCTCATCCTGCTCCACTTCTTCCTGTAATGGTTGAGGTAGACGGCTCAGAGCATCAGCATTGCACATGAGTTTACCCGGTCGATGTTGCAACCGACATCGGTAGGCCCCAAGTATGATGGCCCAACGCTGAATGCGGGCAGCGGCCATAGCCGGCGTCTGACGATCCGCTCTTAGGAGACCCAACAACGGTTGATGGTCGGTTATGAGCGTGAACTGTCTGCCCAGAAGATAATCTCGGAATCGCGTGACGCCATAAACCAGAGCCAACGCCTCCCGTTCAATCTGCGAATAATTCTTTTCTGCTGCAGTAAGCGTCCGAGATCGAAATCCAAGGGGCTGATACTGTCCTTCAATTCGGTGGAATAGGGCCGCTCCCACACCGTAGGGTGACGCATCGCATTCCAGAAATAGCTCTCGTGCGGGATCGAAGTGAGTTAGCACAGGCGCGGAACACAAAGCGGCTTTTGCTTTTTTGGAAAGAATCGTTTTCGCGCTCATCCCAAGACCATTTAGATTTCTTTTCCAGAAGAAAATATAGGGGACTCAGGAGCGTGGACAGACTAGGCAAGAATTTATTGTAGAAAGTTAGCATGCCGAGAAAGGACCGTAGCTCCGTGACATTGCGAGCAGTCGGAGCCAGCTTAATTGCTTCGATGTTCTTCTCTGACGGGTGCAACCCTGCCGCATCAATTCTGTGTCCTAGATACGTAACTGATGCCTCACCAATTCAGCAGTTATCCGAGCGGAGCTTGACGCCATATTCTCTGAACCGCTGCAAGACTGCTTGCAGGTTCGCAGTTGGCTTATCATTCGCATCTGCTATCAGGACGTCATCTAGGTACGCTTGAACCCCTGGGAGACCTTGCAGAACATGCTCAATTGTTCTTTGAAAAATCGCAGGTGCCGAGGCAATCCCGAACGGTAGCCTATTTAACAAAAGAGGCTTTTGTGAGTGTTTATAACCGCTAGCTTGTGCGAATCTTCGTCTAGAAGAATTTGGTTGTAGGCATCGCTTAGATCCAAGATGCTGAACTGCTGCCCTCCACGAAGCGTAGCGAAAATGTCATCCACTACGGCATGGCCTCCGAGATGGCGGGCGCGCGGCGGGTTTTCCTCCGGCCGTCCCAATCGCACGGAGAGAGCGTATTTCCCGAGGTGGGCGTGGCCCGCTCTTTTCTCCGCACCGCGGCGCACTTACTTGGGATCGGAAAAGCTGCCGCGCTGTTGGCGCAGCTTGCATGTGGCGAGAAAAAAATGGTTTTGCGCTTTTATTAACCTCGCGCTGATTTGGAAATGTCTGGTCAAGGTGTACGAGAGACCAAGTCAATGCTGGGGTCTATCGATTCTCAAATGAGCGTCGTCGTTTTTTTTTTTTGCTGTAGATTTGCGCCGCCTTTATTAGAGCACTTAGAAAAGCGATGCCTCTGCAAGAGATCCGCATGTGCTAGAAACTTACTGTACTTCGAAATTTGCGGGCTGTATAGTAAGGGGGGCGCTAGCGAAGAAGAAAAAAAAAGAACGATGATGAGGCTGGGCGTGATGACGCCCGGGTCTCACGCTCGCCCTGCCGCTGAAGACCGGTCAGTCGTTGCCGGGCCTTCGTAAATTAAACGCGTTTTTCTTGTCGCCTACGTGTTCTCTGAGGGCTTCGGCCGACCACTGGCCCCGAGCCCACAATAGACATGTTGATAATGTTGTAAGCTAGATTTAAGGCCTGCGACGGAAGCAGTCCGTTTTGAAGCCGTATCGCAAAAAGCAGGTATCGGTGCTTGCTTCCTTTGTGCATTTTTTCCTTCGGTGTAACAACATATAGCGAAATGAAAACACACGTACAGCAGCACTCAAATTTTCCATTAGGAACACTTTGTTTATATTTCCTTTATTAACAACTTGCAGGCACTTCCTTCTATGCGGAATGCTTTACAGGCATTGTATAACCGGTGAATGCCGTCACAGCAGCGTAAAGAAGTAAAAAAGTGACATCGGCAATTCATGAAAACTGATCCCAAGCTTCTCTTTGCTATTCGACTTGCAGAAGGGTACGCAGCAGTATGCGATATTCCTGAAATTAAAGAGAAGACACAGGACCTCACAGCATTTTCTCTAACAAAAAAAAAAAGACAGCACTGACAGAGTTTCAGTTATATAGCCGTAACTAGTCTGCAACTTCAATTAATAAATCACTGCTATTGAATCAAACATTCATTTCCACTTCCACGCCAAAATTTTGTCTTTACGCAGAACGCCAGCGACACAAGCACGCAAGATGAAAAAACCCCGCAAACGCCGCAGCATGAGCGCGTTACAAAGAAAAAATAAGGTCGAGCGCACGCTGGAGGGAACGCTAACTGAGCCGACCAAACTTGGCACTCGGCATCAGCAATCGGCATGCTCTCTCCTCGCGATGTCGCCGGCGCCATCAAGTCTGGCGCGAAAGCCGCGCTCGCATGCGCACAATGCTTCGCACTCGCCCACGAGGCTTCCCCAGTTTCCCTTTCCAACTACCTCCCGTCGCGCCGCACGAGACAGGGAGGAGGTTGCAGGCGGTCGCCACACGTCTAGACCGTGGTCTAGACTGAAAGTCGCCGGTTCTGCGACGACCACGGACTGGTTACAGGCACGTTTTGTTCATTTATGATCGAATGATTGATTTGGATGCAGTCGAGAGCACAGTAAATGAACACGATACTGATATTGCCATTGTGCTAACAAAACGTAAGCAAAATCCGGATGACGAAAAAGGAGGCGATGACAACTCAGGGACTTTCACTGTGAACGACGTGTAGAGTAAATGTAGGTCGGCTAATCGAAGCCTTCAATAATATTCCGGCAAAATTACTTATCATCTTACTTCAGTGACATCACCAGGGCACTCAGTTATCTAGAGCGTAACCGTTCTTCGGTTGACCAACTCATAAATATCCGTACGCGATCAAATAGTAAAACGATGTGTCACGATAGGAGGGCAATATGATTCAACGATGAAAATTAGCACAGTTTTCACCCATACACGTCTCCAGAAAGGAAGAATGCTAGAACGCCCCTGTATATTTCTCAAATCAAGGTATTTCGCGCCGAGACAAAATGGACCGTAATGAAAAAAAAAGCAACACTATCACAGACGAATTGATACCTCCTTACAATAATTTATATCAGGAAAATTCAGCAGTTGCCGTGCTTTTCTCCGTAAATTGGACCAAAATAAATGCAGTAACAGAAAAAAAATACTTGCCTTCAGTGCATCCAGAAGATCCTGGCGGCAATGCTTGCTCGTACGCAGAAAAAAATCATGCGCACGCAATAACTCCGCGCGTTCTGCTTTCTGCCGCGGTCTCCGCTGCCGCCGGAATCCCAAGTGAATGCGCCATCTCGCGGTAGCCGGGCGCGCGACGCGATGTACGTTTTTTTGCTGGGGAGCGCGGCGATTGGGACGGCCGGAGAGAAACCCACCGCGCGCCCGCCATCTCGGAGGCCATGACTACGGGTAGAGGATATCTCTCCATTTCACATACTGGGTTAAGAGTAACTTTGGAATGGCCACAGATGCGAATTGTCCCGTCGCGTTTGAGCACTGGAACCACCGGGGTTGCCCATTCTGAATAGGAAACTGGCGAAATAATGCCTTCGGCCACGAGTCGATCTAGCTCGGCGGACACTTTGTCTAGCAAAGAAAATGGAATTTTTCTTGCCTTGCAGAACCTTGGGGTTGCTCCGTCCTTTATATGAAGCCGTGCTGGCGGTCCCTTGATGACTCCCAGGCCCTCCGCAAAAAGGTCCGGGTACTGTTGCATCACGGGTGCAGCTGCCGGACTCTCCAGCTTCCCGTCAGATGAGAGCGACGCGATGTGAAGAAGCGGTGTCCTTTGTGTCTCGAGCATCTGCAATAGGTCACGGCCGCAAAGGCTAGGACCTTCGCAGTCTAACACAACAAGATCGCAGTCAACTGTTGCAGACTTATAGGAAGCTTGCATTTTTACAACGCCCCGCACTGGTATCTTCCCGAGATAGCATGACAGAGATAATGCAGCTGTTTACCTGCCCGCTGATTACCTTTCCTATATATATATAGGAAATATATATAGGAATATATAGGAAAGCAAAGGGGAGAGGGAAGTGGGATAAGATTGCGCACATGCGCGCTTGAGAGCTGCGGCCGCATCGTTCAGTGGGTTATCACACCTTGTTAGTTACTTGATCCGAAATAACTGAGCATTGCGTTTTGTAGAATGCTGCCGAAAGAATACCACAATACCTAGAATACCTAGAAAAATGCTATTAGGCTCTCTGTCACTAGACTCCAAGAATTCACTTGTGAACACCATCACTGTCATCGCCTCTAGTCAAACAACTTGGGCGATTCGTCACTGACTTGCACATCTTCACGGTATCTTTGTTTCTCATAAATGTTGGATATTCTGCAGAATTGATTACAAGACAAGCTCGAATGGAATCCTGTTACTTCGTTCTGAGTGCCACTTCAATTAATTTTCTAAATTGTTCCTTTTTTCGGTATTTGCAGCTGAAGGCGATGAGCGTGAACATCTTCTATCCTCTTTGGATCATGGACGCCGACAAGCTTGGGAAAATCTACGCCTCGGTATGAGCAAACCGTTGGGAGAATATTTTTTTCTCTCCGGCTTCTTCCTATGCATTGTTTTCACACCAGAGTCGATAGCATTCTTGCTGTATGGTACCTGCACGAACAGTAGCGAATTTCATTCTCAAATCAAAGAATTTCGTAAAATCTTGCAAATGGAGGGAACGCAATGTGAGAACAGTGGTACGAAATTCAAATATGCGTAAATAATACGTTTTTGATTGATAAACAGCACACTTTTTTCCCTGTTGTGTTCTCACTTTTCATATACCGTATAACAGAGTCTCCGTTATCTGTGTTCTACGCTATGCATCAAGATAGCCGCAAGGCTGTAGCGGTTCCATGGTTATATTCGCATTAATAATTCAGAGCGCTCAATTCCGAAACGCGTTTTACTGCCACACAGAGAGGATACGGGGGTTTGCTACTCAGCGCGAAGTCATGCGTTTGGTTTTGCTGCATGTGGTGACAAATTCATAGTGCAACAACGACCGCGTATTGCGTGGAGTTTGGATGGACGTTCTACGTGCACTGGCACACCGCCTTCAGACCGCGCGCTCCTCAAAAAACGACAGTGCTTGCGTCACATCGCTGAAGCATTTATTTTAGAGCGTGGCTCTTAAGGGTCGATTCGACCGTTTTGCGACGTCCTCGTGGTCAGCATAAACGTGTGAACGATTGGCACCGGGAATGCTAAAATATAGCGAACGCATAGCGTAGCAAAGAGACAGAAAGAGAGAGATGGTGAGAGAAGAGAAAAACGCGGTGGGCGCAGTGGAAGATTAAGGAGGCAAATGTTGGATGAGAGCAGCGTCCGAGGAAACACAGCGCTGCGTGAGAGGAGGCTCCTCTGCAGCCGCGAAGAGGTGGCGCCATTGCAGCGCGCCGTCGTCCGTTCGCCGTGACTTCGTAGGCAGATTACGTGGTGAACATGCCCGCTGATAACCAATAGTGGCGACTTAGCGGTGCTTCAGTGGCTGTCTGTCGGTGACAACTGCTGTCAAGCCCACCGTACATGAATAAAATATGCCGCGCAACCTAATGTCAACAGGAGCCAGAATACACTCGCAGTGTCGTCTTAATTATACAGCAAAATAATGTCAGCCAGGTCTTTCTCAACAATAAACGGTACAACTTAGTAGAAACGCTTCGTCTGACCATGCTTGTAAACGTGATGCCTTTACAAAGTGTCAGGAACGCTGTCGCCGAAATCCGGAAGTTCGACCTGCCGAAGCTGTGCCTGAGCGCTTCGGATGAGAGTAGCTAGCCGTTTGCGATGCCGAAGCAGAAAGTCATCGCCGCGGTTGAGACATTCTGTGTTCACTGCAATTTATTCTCTAGCAACGGCTATACAGGAATGATGCATCCTCGATAAGAAGAAAACATAATTTATATCAAAGCGTCGTTGTACAATTTTGCAGACCGTGGTGAACCGCAAGGAAATTGCTGAGAGCTTCTATATCCTGCGCCGGTCAACTATGCGCCGCTATTGGTCCAAGTTCTCTAAAGAACAAGCAGAACCAGAGTAAGCGATTATGTTTCTTGGAACAATGACAGGTTCTTTTCATTTGCTTTAAGCTACTGCAAAGGGTGCAACCCAGGGTTCCAAAAACTGCTTGTAATTTAGTTGCTTGATCTTCATACAATGCGGTAGTTTAGCACTCAGTCGTGGATATTGAAATATACATGCTTTCTCTCCTTGCTTTAAAGGTGGCAGGGCTCCGTCTTCGATATGGAGTGCAGATATGACTGCGAAGCCAACGCCTTGTGTACGTAAAAAGTTACATACATATAACTTCGATCGCACTGTGTTCTGTGTGTGTACTTTTGCTGCTTCCGATATGTGCCTTCCATTAATTATCGCAACTGCCTCTTCTCATATTCAACTCTCCCCGTTTAGCGCTTAGAGGCACAATATTAGCATTGTTGTAAAACTGATAGCTGGGAGAGTTGGTATGAATCCACGTTTACAAATTTTCGTAGTTCGCACAAAAGACGGGGACACACATAAAGAAAGTACAAACGAGCGCTTCGTTTGACCTTTTTTCTGTGTGTCCCCGGCTTTTGTGCGTGTTACGAAAATTTGGAAACATGGATTAGCATTGTTGTTTTGCGAGTAACCAATTTTAAGAACACCGCGAGCATCAACAGTAAATGTTGTCTATATTCCCCAGTATCCGCAAACAAGTTTGACGCGTGCCATGCGTGCGTGTAGTTGACGCATGTGTTTCAGGAAAAGTGTGTTTTACGCGTGTGTTGGAGCTCAGGTGTGTCTAATGCATACATCATATCGAGCTACATAAGGGATTTTGCTCTTTCAGATATACCCATGGGCTTGTTCAGCGAGCCTATTCTTCATTCCGACGTTTCTTCGTAAGTGTCATCGGCTGCCAGTTTCTCAGTGCAAATGTTTTCTGTACCCTAATCCATTGGAGTTTCTGAGTGTGTCGGCTAGTGCCAGCTCTTAGGACTGTAGCTTAGCCGTGATGAAATTTTCGCTTCGATTTCCCAGCATATTCAGCGTGTCCAGGCCAGGTGCCAGGATAGCTCACGCCATGCTGGGCGCTATTGACAAACGAGGTAAGGAAACATGGTGAAAACTCTTAATTATACGTGAACCATTTTTATTTCGCGCTGTTTTGCTCGCAAATAGCACCTCGACTACCTCAATGCTTACGGCAAAATGGCACAGATTTCCACGTACCTAGCTCAATGGCTAGCGAAATCTTCAGGTCATAATGGAGCATGAAATGTCATCGAAAGAGAGTACTGTTAGGCAAGGGACTCTTTTCAATCGGACATCGCGATCGCCTAACGACTACACAAGCTCAGGAGAGTGGGCGCAATCAGTTCCTTGGAGCCTTTGAAATCAAAAGCAAGCTCTTTTTCATTATTTGGAATTAATTGTCATCAACAATAAACAATAAAGTTTCTCATCCATCCATCCATCCATCAACAATAATATGTAGCGTAACACTAATTATTTTATTTCTCAAATGTAGAACCCTCGTTTACATCCTGTTGAGCACGCACACAAAATAATTATTGAATTCCACGAGATTACCTCTAGTCCATTGCTCTTTTGTGTTGTCCATAGAATACAATAACGCAACATCTTATTTATGCTTGCACATCATTCATTTACTAATATGCCGATATCGCGCTTGATATCAGCCTTCCTCAAGGCGAGTTGCATTTCGTATCAGCATAAGCCAGTCGAAAGTATAAAACTGCGAAAAGGAAGAATGGGCACCTATTTTATCGGCTTAGATCCATGTCGTATTGTAAAACGTGGTTTCGTTATGGTTGGTGAGTAATGGTAAAAATTAGGACCACGACCAGCAGAGGACCGAATAAACTATCGAGACCGGTGTAAATCGATGAAGTTTTGCATGAAAGGTGTCGACGTCCTGACACTTCGCTCATGCTACCAAGAGTTACACTATGAAATTCACGCAGGCTTCTTGTACACCGTGTCGAGCACGTACAGAAAGTGGTGGACGGAGGAGACGCACTACCGGTACGCCCAGGTGCTCTCATGCTTCGTGGAGCAGTACAAAGGAATCGTCGACCGTAAACTCCATCTCAGGGTGAGAGCACCAGTACCAAATGAGGATCCGAGGCTTGGAGGGGCTTGTGTAATTATTTTTAGCGTGCTGTAAGTGCGACGATCGACAAAAGGAAGGCAGAGAAAGAGCATGAAAAAGCGTAGTTTCAGCGCTCTCTTTTGTCGCGTCTGAGTCTTCCTTATGTAAATCATCGCACTTTGCCTATCAGGTGCAATAGGACAAACATTCTCTTTCAGCCACTCGTACGATTATTTTGAGGATATGGCGGTGACATAAAGATGTTTATTTAATTTCACGTAAAACATTTTTCCTCATTCCAGCTTACTTCGTCGGGAACATCTGAAATGAACGTCGCCGACAACGCTGCACCGGAGGTACTCTACGAGGTGAGCATAGCAGAGAGCTGATGTCCAAACTGCTTACGATACAATACACATGGACAATAAAGTAATTGCTGGCAACAACCTTCTTCGTGCCCATTTTCTGCCAACTCTGCAGAAGCGTAATGCTATCTTCAGCTATATTCAATTACGACCATGCGTACCTATAAAGGATTATAGTGCGTATCCGGATTAATTGGGTCATGTTCTCGCTCTGATAAAAGTAGAACACAGAGTGCTTTACATAAAACTTTAATTATGTTTTGGGAATAAAAGTGCCAAAGCAACACATAATTATGAGGCACTCTGTAGTGGGTGACTATGGATTCATTCTGACCACCTGGGTTTTTTTTATGTGCTCTTAGATCTTAACACATGGGTGCATGCTTAGCAGCAGCATCGAAATGCCGCCGCTGTGGCGGGTAGTTGAATGCCCCACCTTGTGCTTAACGTGCTGAGCAGCGCTGCGTTGTATCCACTAAGCTACCTTTGTGATTGCGGCTGTATCTAACAGAATATTGTCGCAAAATTCATGACTCCTCATTTCACTCGACTAGCACCTATACTTTTTGTTTGCAACTCCAGTATTTCAGCAAGGCGTTGATAGCTTCACCTATACTAGTTTTGGCTTTGTGCCTATGGGCGCTGCTCATCAAAATGTGCAGCTGTGCTCTGGTTATCGCTTGGTTAGAGCCGCCTTGCTGTATCCTAAGTTACTAATTTCTTTCGCTTGCGTGTGAACGACTAGTGTATATTCATATTACGCGCGTATTACTTGAGAAGGGGACCGCTTTATCTTTTACATTATGGTAACAAAATTTACGTGAGACCCTCTCCACATTTGCCACCGCTATCCGGAATTAGTGTTAAAATTGGAGACCGTGATTGTACAAAGCGGTAATCTTATAATCAAGTTAACTATGCAAATAGGAATTGGTTCGTGTGATACGCTTCGCTAACGCAACGTGAACAGTGACCTCGTGCTACTGGCTTGAAGTTGATATAAAATTTCGCTAACACGGGATGCCGCTAGAGTCGATGTATCGACCATCGGACTTGTATTCTCATAGGCTGCCTTGAACAAGCAAAATGCTTGCAGAAGTCGATTTGTCTTCTTCAAAGAGACAAGTCGACTTCATCTTAAAATGGGCAAGCCCGCTTGTTAACATGTCGGCTCTAGCGACATCCCATGTTCACAAATTTTCATCTCCAAGCATCCATCTTGCCATAGACTGTCGTGCTTTTCTGGCTTCAAGTTGAAAACATATTATGAAATCAATGCTTTCTTTAGGTTGCGAGAGGTTTCACGATGCCGGATTTATATTTATATGCATAGCAGAGCTTTTAATTTGCATTTTTTCCTGCTTTTATGGACAAGGCTGGTTGTGCTTTATACACAGTTAATTAAACCACTCTTAGTCGTCGCTCCGCACAGCTGTGTTGAGCACATAAATTATTTATTACGGTAGACTTAGCGCAAAAAACGAAGACGAGAGAAGGACTACACAAACACAGTTTGCGCTGTGTTTGTGTAGTCCTTCTCTCGTCTTCGTTTTTTGCGCTAAGTCTACCGTAAGAATGAACCAACTCGCCCAACAAGCCACTCTTCTGAAGTACATTTTAAGGCGAAAGCCTTTAATGTCTCATGCTCACGTCCGTCCGGTGTCCGTCCGTCCGGCGTCCGTCCGTCCGTCCGTCCGTCCGTCTGTCTGTCCGTCCGTCTGTCTGTCTGTCCGTCCGTCCGTCTGTCCGTCCGGATATCCGTCCGTCTGTCTGTCCGTCCGTGCGTCCGTCTGTCTGTCCGTCCGTCCGGATGTCCGTCCGTCCGTCCGTCTGTCCGTCTGTCTGTCTGTCCGTCCATCCGTGCGTCTGTCTGTCTGTCCGTCCGTCTGTCCGTCCGTCCGGAAGTCTGTCTGTCCGTCCGTCCGTCTGTCTGTCCGTCCGTCCGGATGTCCGTCTGTCTGTCCGTCTGTCTGTCCGTCCGTCCGGATGTCCGTCCGTCCGTCCGTCTGTCTGTCCGTCCGTCCGGATGTCCGTCCGTCCGTCCGTCTGTCTGTCCGTCCGTCCGGATGTCCGTCCGTCCGTCCGTCTGTCTGTCCGTCCGTGCGTCTGTCTGTCTGTCCGTCCGTCTGTCCGTCCGTCCGGAAGTCTGTCCGTCCGTCCGTCTGTCTGTCCGTCCGTCCGGATGTCCGTCCGTCCGTCTGTCCGTCTGTCTGTCCGTCCGTCCGGATGTCCGTCCGTCCGTCTGTCCGTCTGTCTGTCCGTGCGTCTGTCTGTCTGTCCGTCCGTCTGTCCGTCCGTCCGGAGTCTGTCCGTCCGTCCGTCTGTCTGTCCGTCCGTCCGGATGTCCGTCTGTCTGTCCGTCCGTCCGTCTGTCTGTCCGTCCGTCCGTCCGTGCGTCCGTCTGTCTGTCCGTCTGTCCGTGCGTCCGTTTCTCTGTCCGTCCGTCCGTCCATCCGTCCGTCTGTCTGTCCGTCCGTGCGTCCGTCCGTCCGTTCTGTCTGTCCGTCCATCCGTCCGTCCGTCCAGATATCCGTCCGTCCGTCCGTCTTTCCGTCAGTGGAATGGCCACACGCTTTCGCCGAACACACTTTGGAATGTACAAAGTGTCCTTCAATTTTTTTTTCGTTGTGATTTCATTTCTGAAGACGCACCAAAAGTAAGGCACAGAGAGTAATGACGCGGAGCGATCTCGCGTCCTATCAGGTTGTCATATTTAAGAAATTTGCTTCTTTAGTTTTATAACATGCAGGGACTCGTCACGTGGCTGTCTGCCTTGCTTCTTCAGTGTCTTGAAAAGCGCAAGAATAGTAGTATACCATTCCAAGACACCCATGAAGCACCACTCTTCAGCTGTAATATTTGCTTGTCATTATGCGTTCTCCCGTACTTACGTTAGATATAGTTGTCCGTACTTATATTTCTGGACAATTTCATATCGCTAAAACACGTTGGCGGGCTAGTTGGTTTGCATCCATGAATTGTGAGTAAGCGCGACAGACAGGGACGTAGAAGAAAATGGACACGGACAAAGCGCTGTCCGTGTCGATTGTGCGACCTCAAACAAAAATATAAGCATCTGTCCACGAAAACACGTACAAAATTATCTGGCGACTGTCTTTTGATCCTCATCCAGCGTACTCCAACGTCGGTCATTTCGTATTCAGCGTTTACGACCAGTGCACACTCAGAAAAATGAGCGATACTGTCAAGACAATGACATAGCAAGGAAGGGTGCAGCTCTTTATAAGTTGCTGCATTCCCTTTTCTTTGTTTTTTTTTTCTGTTCGCGAAGACCTGATCCTTGAGCTATTCGTTCAAGACCGTAGAGATGCTCATCTAATGCCTGGCTCAAATCAAGTTAAACGATGTTACGCAGCGCCATGATCTTTCTTGTCTTTTCGTGCAGGCCTTCCGTCAAACTGTCGATGACATGGACATCGACAACCGGCATTTCTCCATGGCGGGTCTTAAGAAGTTCACCCTGGATCAGCTGTTTTTCATCTCGTATGCCATGGTATACTGATGCAACTTGGCCGTTGAACTACTCAGCGGAACGTTTTTCCATAGATCCTGGAAGGAAAAGGAATGAGTCAGGAAGGAAATTTATTGGACAGTGTATTATTTAAAAAAAAGAATTTAAGAACTCACACGCCTCTGCAATAAATTAGGGGTTCTGAGGCCTGGCGTTCAAAGCAAGGGGATTAATAAATCGCAGAGTAGTCTACGAAGTATGATATGCAGTCCCGCGGATGAAACTCCACTAGCCCGCATAATGATTTTACAGCATGCTTAGCGTGACTAACTTGCATTTCTTAGCTATTTTATACACACGAGTGAACATCGGATTACGAATTGCTTTGACATACGAGCATTCTTGTGTCAATTCTGGCTAAGGTGATGTTATCAACATGCAACACACATTAAACTATAACCTGTAATGTTGGCGCCTTGCAGATAATTACGTTTTAAAGGACAGCTCATGCTGTCTTGAGATTCAGTAGACACGTTGCTCTAACTAATGTTACTCACATGCATTATGCGTCGTCCGCTACATGTGATGAGACATATTGAAGTGTGTCTGTGTATTCAATAACTCCTCTTCCAACGGATGGACGGGGAGCCTGGTGTAGGAAACCCATTTCTTCCTATTTGGTAGCTATATATTTAATTAAATAAATATTTTGCTGCGCAGGGATTTTGTGAAGAGCAAAAGGAGGACTTCCTTAAGAAGCAAATACTTCATGGTACAACAAGTCCAGCAAAGTACAGGTAGGTGGGAAATATTATTTCATTTTTTTACGAAACATTGCTAATTTTATTCTAACTTGGCATAAGAAGAAAGAACTCTCCTATTCAGTTGTTCAATTAAAGCTTCAGCTTCTGTTTTTTGAGAAGCGCTTCTACAATATCGTGTATATTTACTCACAGAAATGACACATTCTGTGTATAAAATTGCCAAATGGTGCGCAAAGACAGACACGGGCGTTGCACCAAATAAATATATTGCCTTATAACACTCCTTAAAATTTCACTTCAGTAGTGTATGTACCTAGCGTTGAAAATTTCTTACAAAACAAGGCATTCTGAACAATGCTTATCATCCCTCTAGGACAGGGGTCTCAAACACGCGACCCGCGGGCCGCATGCGGCCTGCGGCTCACACTTGACTGTCTTCGTTCGACATTTTTTTAAAATTATTTTCTTAAAGGATGTTCGTGGGCTACGCAGGCCTGACTGGTCTAAAGCATTGTTTTCGTGAGGCACCTCATGTGGCCTCCTCATGTAGCCACTATCTGTTGAAACGCAGCCGGGAAACAAGAACCATATTTTAGAATCTGTGTCCGATTGCCATCATTTTTGGCGATCGGTATCGACATGTTGTTGGAACCCTGGCGGCAAATCCCCTTTAGAAATGACCCGTAGAGGAGATATGGCAAAGGTTTTTTTTTTCATGTGGTAACGTTTGCTAACAATTTGTACAAACTAGACTCCCACCCCCACCGCCCCCTCCCCGATTTCACTTTCTTCCCTGTACCGGCCCTTGCCTGTCTGAGTTCTTGACTGTGGCCCGCCGGCTGAGAAATGAGTTTGAGACCCCTGCTCTAGGAAGTCAACATTTAGCCCTGAGACAGGCTCCTGTTTCGCTAATCAAGATTGTTCTTCCTTATACAAGAGTAGCTGGGATCCAAGGGCTTTCATTTTCTCCACGACTTCTGTCTTGTAAAGGATTAGCTTCGCCAAGGTCAAAGCTAGATTAGCTTACCGAAGCTAATCGCGGAGGCT
>JALIZH010003606.1:0-64774 GCA_030522465.1 Rhipicephalus appendiculatus
ACACCATCTTGGAATTAATGACTGTTTCAAATCGAGTTTTCAATATTTATTCCTATGTGAGGGCAATGCAACAATACAATACAATGCAGAATTTGGGTGCTTTTATATTCAAGTACCTAATTTGCACAACGTTCTGTTGAACTTTTCGGTTATTTTGTTGCTATGATCAAGCATGAACATTTGCCTACGACAGTTTATATAGTATCTTGTACATATCAATTGTAGTACAAAAGCTTTGTGTTGGTGTAATTAAACATGTATTCTGAAATAAAGTATACACACTGCTGTTTGGCTTCAGTTTCTGTGCCTTTTGTTTGTCATCAGTTCCACAATGTGTACAGATTTCGTGTTCACAGTAAATTGTAGGGATGTCTCGTGTTCTTTAATGCTCTGGAAAGCACCTGGCCAGACTAGCTGTGTGGTGCCACATGAGGATGTGGTTTGTCCAAGAGAATACAGCATACCAGAGAGTGATATACATAGGTCAGCAAACTCACTCATTAGTCGACTCACTCATATTCAGATGAAGCAGCAAGTCTGAGGCGGAGTGCGTTCAGGAGAGTAATATTTTGGCAAGATTTAGTCCGAGTGAGTGCGGTTGAGAAAAATTTTGGTGAGTCTGAGTTCGAGTGAGCCATAAGCGCAAAATATATTTCTTGAGTGAGCCTGCGTGAGCTCCATTTTTTTGCCAACTTATGGTCCTATCTACTCAACTTCATTACTATCAGCCTTATGTCGGCTCATGTTTATACCTGTGTCAACTGGCATACTTCAATGCATGAGAGTTCATACTCCAGCTAAATACTTATTGATCAAGGCATGAGTTATGGAGGGGGGTTGCCTTCATCTCAGCGCGCAATCTCTTTCACGGGAAGTTATTGATAAAAGTATCTCGTGCATGGTCGTTGGCATAATTTTCTCTTGGGGGAGCAAACCATTGTTGCATCGCGACTGGGAGAGGGGGAGATCACTGGGATAGCTTGGGTGTGGGGAAGTGCTTGAGTGGCTTGAGGGGGGCAAGTGCCCCTTTTTTGACCCCTGCCGATGCCCATGATCTCGTGTGAGTTGTCTCTCAATAAAAATGTGCTTACTGGATTGCAACCACTAATAACTGATATCTGAAGGTACGAGATCAAAAGGGGCAGTGGAGGGCACCTATTATGTTAGATAGCGTTAAAGGAGTAGTGACACAAATTTTAGCAGTTTTCGTATTGTTGCTCTTAATAAAAGTTCTGGTGTCACGAACACTAAAAAATGTATAGTTGTTCCGAGCGCGTTTCATATACTTTTAATACCGCTTCCTTAAAAAACATTTTTGGTTTCCATATCGAGGAGGTGTTATCATAGTGACGTGTAAACAGTGTGACGCAGGTCTAAGTCACGAGGGGACAGTAACACTTGATGTTCTTGCAGCACTCTGTAGGCTGCTGTTGGTTGTACGTGTTGCACGTATACAATGAAAGGTGAATTGACATGCAGTGGCTCCAACAGCAATTTTGGTTGCATCTCAGACGCAGCACTTGCAAATCCAGCGAGCGGTGCTATCTCGTCATGATAAGGTCTATTACGGTGGGTTTGTCTTGCAGATGCTGGTCGAAAAATCTTCAAAACCAAAGTAAAATATGTTATACATGCTTCCTGGCTCCAGTGTGTGGAGAGCGTTAACACATGCCAAGGAAACAATAGCATTGACACCCAGGTCGGAAAAGCTAATTATAAATTAACGTAGTCATGAGTCGACTCGCTGAGATTCGGATCCAGCCACGAGTCTGAATGAGTCCGGCTAAGTAATATTTTGGTGAGTGAGTCTGAGTGAGTCTGGTTGAGGAAAATTTTAGGGAGTCTGTGCATTCGGTTGAAGAAAATTCTGAGTCCAATTGTAAGCCCCATTGGCGTGCGCAGGGTTCCCCTTCACGGGGAGGGGGGGGGGGTAGGTTCATCGTAGTGTCCCCCCTCCCTATTATGTCAATGTATTGGGCTGACTTTGCACCCCCCTCTTAGGTGAATAGGGGGGGGCGCCGCCCCCCTGCCGCCCCTGTGCTCGCGCCTACGGTAAGCCCCAAACACAAAATATATTTCTTGAGCAGCCTGTGAGCTCCAATTTTTTTTTGCTAAAAGTGTACTACCGTACCAACCCGGAGTGGTTTTGGCTAAACACCACACCACGCTGGTGTATCCACCGGAACACACCACACCAGGCTGGTGTATCCACGAGAAAAAAATCACACCAGGCTGGTGTATCCACCAGAATTAAAGCCACCAGGCTGGTGTTCCCACCAGCACACATCGTGCCCCCATCAGAACACATCCCACCAGGCTGGTGTACCCACCAGAAGACATCCCACCAGGCTGGTGTTCCCACCAGAAGACATCCCACCAGGCTGGTGTGTCCACCAGAACACACCAGTGTATTCTGGAGTTAACACCAACACACACCAGAACACACCAAACACACTCTGGTGGGATTTTCAACTGGGATTGGCTTGAATGGTTTTAAATGCGAAGCATTTCTTAGCCCACTTCGGCGACTTTGAGCGTATCTATCTATCTAGCTATCTATCTATCTAGCCGCCTACGACTTTGTGCTCTCCTGGCCGTATCGTTAATGGGATTTATACCAAATTTGGTATGGCATAACATGACTATATGACGAATATAAATGGCTGGTGATATCATGAAAATCGTGACTAACTTGTCATGAAAAGTATGATTTACATACCACACTCATGGCGCGCTCGCGGCCGTTTCGTTAGCTTGATATACACCAAATTTGGGATTGAGTGACATGACTGTATGACGAACATAAATGACAAGTGGTAATATGAAAATCATAACTTCATGAGCGACATGACTTGCATTCCACGCTCATAGCGCGCTCGGGGCCGTTTCATTAGCTTGATATACACCAAATTTGGTATTGAGTGACATAACTGTATGACGAACATAAATGACTAGTGGTAATATGAAAATCATGAATGTCATGAGCGACATGACTTGCATGCCAAGCTCATAGCGCGCTCGCGGCCGTTTCGTTAGCTTGATATACACCAAATTTGGTATTGAGTGACATGACTGTATGACGAACATAAGTGACAAGTGGTAATATGGAAATCATGACTTGTCATGTGCGACATGACTTGCAGGCCACGCTCATGGCGTGCTCGCGGCCGTTTCGTTAGCTTGAGATACACCAAATTTGGTATTGAGTGACATGACTGTATGACGAACATAAATGACAAGTGGTAATATGAAAATCATGACTTCATGAGCGACATGACTTGCATGCCACGCTCATGGCGTGCTCGCGGCCGTTTCGTTACCTTGAGATACACCAAATTTGGTATTGAGTGGCATCACTCTATGACGAACATAAATGACAAGTGGTAATACGGAAATCATGATATGTCATGAGCGACATGACTTGCATGCCAAGCTCTTGGCGTGCTCGCGGCCGTTTCGTTAGCTTGAGATACACCAAATTTGGTATTGAGTGACATAACTGTATGATGAACATAAATGACTAGTGGTAATATAGAAATCATGATATGTCATGAGCGACATGACTTGCATGCCAAGCTCATAGCGCGCTCGCGGCCGTTTCGTTAGCTTGAGATACACCAAATTTGGTATTGAGTGACATGACTGTATGACGAACATAAGTGACAAGTGGTAATATGAAAATCATGACTTCATGAGCGACATGACTTGCATGCCACGCTCATGGCGTGCTCGCGGCCGTTTCGTTAGCTTGATATACACCAAATTTGGCATTGAGTGACATAACTGTATGACGAACATAAATGACTAGTGGTAATGAAAATCATGATATGTCATGAGCCACATGACTTGCATGCCAAGCTCATAGCGCGCTCGCGGCCGTTTCGTTAGCTTGATATACACCAAATTTGGTATTGAGTGACATCACTCTATGACGAACATAAATGACAAGTGGTAATATGGAAATCATGACTTGTCATGTGCGACATGACTTGCATGCCACGCTCATGGCGTGCTCGCGGCCGTTTCGTTAGCTTGATATACACCAAATTTGGTATTGAGTGACATCACTCTATGACGAACATAAATGACAAGTGGTAATATGAAAATCATGACTTCATGAGCGACATGACTTGCATGCCACGCTCATGGCGCGCTCGCGGCCGTTTCGTTAGCTTGATATACACGAAATTTGGTATTGAGTGACATGACTGTATGACGATCATAAATGACAAGTGGTAATATGGAAGGAAATCATGACTTGTCATGTGCGACATGACTTGCATGCCACGCTCATGGCGTGCTCGCGGCCGTTTCGTTAGCTTGATATACACCAAATTTGGTATTGAGTGACATGACTATATATAACGAACATAAGTGGCAGGTCTACAATGTCATCTACAATGCCATTTACATGCTACGCTCATGGTGCGCTTGCGTCCAGTTCGCTAGCTTGACATACACCAAAATTGGTATATCGCGACGTGAATGTATATTGAACACAAATGACCAGTCGTAACATGTAAAACATGACATGCAAATTATGTAAAGCATGATTTGCTCATTACTGGCTGCTTCGCATTACATCGGTTCCCACAGTGCGTGGGATCTGCCGACTTTTTCATTAAACAAACAAAAAAAAACACCTAACCTCGTCACAACACCCGTCTTTCACCCCGCATGAACTAGAACGTCAGCGGCTTGCCGATGAGATTGTAGACGTGAGCAGTGCAAAAAGCAATCAAAATGGATGAGCCATTCACTTCGTATGTTTAATGATGTTTAATATGCCAGTTAAGGCACTATCGAAATTCTAACGACATCTGTTTCTGGGAGACAGGGAGCAGGTAAAATATCGACAGGATTTAAGCTGCGCACTGACTGCTGTTTGTGCGCGCAAGTGTGTTTGTGTGTTTGTGTTTGTGTGTGTGTTGAACCTATATACGGAGCGCGAACGTGTGCTCCGTTAAATAAAATGTGCCCTGTTCTTCAAGTATCGACGATACTGAAATAGAATTGAGAGGAATGCGTATACACGTGTTTATTGTACTGCCCTTGTTATTCGTTCCCGCATTTGGTGAGTCGCTACGCTTGTTTGAAATAATGTTATTCTATTAAATTTAATGCTTTTTGTTGTGGTGTGAGACGTGGTCATGGCACCGTACTATTGGAGCCGCCCGACCATTCGGGGCCACACGCACAGAAACAGATTGCCATGAGTTACGTAATAAGTAAAAGAGGTAGTTGATGTGTATAGACTATAGCGGTACAGAGGCAGCTATGGCAACTGTGTCGACAGAGGAGAGCAGGTAAAAATGAGCAGCTATGGCTTCTAATAGCCATCGGCGCGGGGACCCCGATGGGTGTTGCTGGAAGCTGAGCATAGAAGCAATTCATGGGTCGTGTCTATGCTAATCAAATGCTATTTGTGTACCATAACTTTAATAACATTTCAACACATAGTGTGCTCAACAGAAATAACACAATACCTACAGTCGGTACATTAAGAGACAACTTGTCGGCATTCCTAGAACAGATGAGGACACACGACGACAAAAACAAAAAAAGGCGGCACAACGCCTAAGAATGAGGACTTATCCTAAGTTCCGACGACCAGCGCTGGCACAAAACTGAGTTAAATATCGTTATGTTGGCTCACACGCACGTGCACCAGTTTAGGCGCTTATAAATCATTCGAGCATGACAGAAAACTGCTTACCCTGCTTATCAGAGACAGGGCTTTTTTTATGAAAAATACGTCTAGAATCTCGTGTACATGCTTGTTATAGTGCCCGACAGCAATCGAGGTGTCCGAAAGAAGAGCTTTGGAACCAAATATACAGCCATATACAGCAATATGAGAGTATATGAAAAAAAAATAATAACACATGAATACGATCTCACCCGCAGAAGGTGGAAGCTTAGTCTTGACTTACTACATCAGGGTGATCCTGTTTGAGGGTGCTGCTTCCTCCTGCGCACTGCAGTCTTGTGAGGTGTCATTTTTGCAGATTTTGTGGGCTCCGTTTATTAGCCAAAAAAAAAGCGCGCATGAAAGTTGTACGTTGTTGAAATTTGCCCAGCTACATGTCATTTGAACATGCCTACATATGCCTAATTGATATTTTGAGGATAAGGTAAATATTTTTCGATAAAAAAAATAGGACTTAAGCCTCATTAACGAAAAAGTTATAGTGGCTACCGCAGTTTACTGGGAACAACGTCTGGTAGGCGTGCTTCACGTAAAGACGTTCCTCTTTTTTAAACCGTGTTTCCTGATATTTGGGACACCCGGTATATACGGTGCTTTCCGCAGTACAACGACACTGTTTTCAGGTTTCTCGACACATTTGTTTTTATTTCTAACAATAAGCCGAAAAACTTATTCTTCGCATCAGTGCTTCCTTAATTGAACTTTCCGGCATTACACCGCCCATAGTCAAAATGTTTGTTCTACATAACTGGACTGGGCACAGGACTAGATGAATGCCGACGACAAAGTAGCAGAGCCTGCGTTGTGTACATTCTCATCGTCCACTCTTCATCATCACTATATTTCAATCGTCCCATTTGCTAGGTTATAACTAGAGCTCCGTGCTTTCGCATACATCCGAAAAAAAATTGATAACTACTCGCCTGTAAAATATTTCGCAATTCAGATTTATCCTGTTTAAGGCGATCGGACCACATACGCTTGTCACTTTTAACCACATACGCTTGTCCTCCAGCCTTCCTGGCTTAGCAAAGACAAAAAAAAGGTTCGCGTCAAGTTGACTGAGGAGAAAACAATACCAGAATTTAACTGCTCATGCCCTGCTGGACGCTAATAATACATCAAGTTGTTATGATATGGTTGGTCGAGGCGCGTACCACAATTCGTTGAATCGCCCCTTTCCAGATGGCTTATGCTAATCAGATATTCGCCACGGTAACTTCAACTTCAGTGCTATATCATGCCTCAATTATTTCTGGAAGACCCGATTAAAAGATTCAGAAAACAAATATATCTGCATGAGTTGTGGCGATCAGCTCGCTCTCGGATATTCGTTCATTGCTTATATGGTCCGCCCGTTTCTGGCTCGCGAAACGATATTTTAGATGTGAAGCATCTTATGGCGAAGCTTAATCCGGTGGTGGTGGTGGTGGTGGTGGTGGTGTGCCGCGTGCCCACCCTTACTGCGCATGCGCAAACAGTTAAAGAAAAAATAAAAATAAAAAACCTCCTCTCCCCCTCTCTCTCCTCTAGGCATCCCTCCCCACGGCAACCACACCCTCACTGCGCATGCGCCTCCCTTCCTCTCTCCCCTCTTACACTCCCCCCCTCTCTCCATCCCTGCCCGCAGCGTCTAACTCCCCCTGCGCATGCGCGTCCCCCCCTCTCTCTCCTCTCCTACGCTCCCCCCTCTCTCCTCTACGCATCCCTGCCCACGGCGTTCACACTCCCCACTGCGCATGCGTGTCACCCCCTCTCTCTCTCCTCTCCTCCGCTTCCCCCCTCTCTCGCCTCGCGACGCCGACGCAGGCAGCGTCTGCTAGCGAGTTTCTTGGTTGAAAAAACCGACTGCTCGCGCTGCACAACCGTTCACTGGCCATCCCGTATATATGGCAATGGATCTTGACCTCCAAGGTGGTGCCGGTGGAAGATTTCTCCTGTGCGTTGTTGAACAATGAAAATTCGCAGCGTGCGCGTTAACTAAAAGCGGAGTGCGGGTCTCTGTGTCCAGTCGGAGTCTTCTGTCTCTCATTGCCCATTAGCAGCGATTGGCATGTTCCAGTAGGAAACACTGCTCCATCACTGCCTGCTTTGCGCCTCCCCAGTTTTCTCTCCTGCGCAACGCTGCGATGAGCGCCAGCGTCAACGCCGCCGCCAGTGTAAGCGTTAGCGCCCGCTGCTTCACATCAACACATGGTTCCCTTTAGCGGGAGATGGTGTAATTTTTTTTACTCTGCAAGAGATCATGCGCAAACGGGACGAGTTTGGGCGCTTTTATTTCTACTTAGGTACACTGAGAACGCTTCTTGTAGCTGAGTAAGCGCGATGGAAAACGCGCACAGTGGCCCGGTGACCCTAGCTTGTAAGGACTCGCAGCTAGCGTGAACAAACCTTGCATTCACTGCGAAGGTGGCGCACAGAGGATGTAGACCGCATTGCATATTTGGAGAATCCATTAATTTACTTGTGGAAGTACGCAAAAGCGCAAGTAAATCATGACTGACAGCCCTCGCCAAGCCGCCATGATTTTTCGCGCACTGCAATAGCGTTAACGCACGTTGCGCGCAGAAATTACGTATACTTCAAGCATGAATGCAGATATTACAGACTGAGAGTGAGTAAGGCGTTAGCGTATTTGACCGAGCATCAACGCTTTTCGTCAGCAAACGCTTCAACCCGCCGTGATCTAAGTGCTTGCTACGCACCATCGCAAAGCGCCTTGCCGTTCCGACGCCTGAGAAGCCACTACCGGTGTTGTTGCGCGTCGCCTCGGTAGGAATGAAAACTCATCTCTGGCTGTATGCGTTATGTGTGGCACTGCGGAACCGAACAATACTTCCGCTTGCAAATTGAAACGTTTTCGATACTTATGGAGCGCAGAGCGACGATACAGAAACAGCAGCCCCGTAGACTTCCACACAGCGCATAGCCACGATCCAAACAGATGCAGGGGTGGTGGTACCACCTATAGGTCGATCTCACCGCCAATATGTCTCACAACGCACTACTCAGAGTGCCCTTCCTCCTCAAGGAACTCGCTCCACTGGCGCCTCCGTCGCCGCAGAGGGATGTTCCGAAGCGATATGAACATAAATTACTGCTCTGCTCTCATAATTATTGCTACGACGAGTGTATGTGTGTGCAGCGCTAGCACGTGTGGCCAGTCAACCATCTTGTTTATCTAAAGAAATGCGCTTGGAAATGTGTAAATGTATATTGCATCTGCCTCTCGCTGACTCAGTCTTTTATACATTCGTGCAGGTTGGTATTTTAGGGTTCTCTGGTACAGACGCGTCAGTGTGCTTTTGCAAAGCTACCTTGTTCTGTCATTACCACCACGTTATTTATTCCAATTATTTACTAGGCCTTTGTTCTATTCAGGGGTGTAACATAGCACTGTGAATCTCCTTGATCTAATTCGCAGCAACATATATATATATATATATATATATATATATATATATATATATGAATATATATATATATATATATATATATATATATATATATATATATATAAAGGAAAGAATTATAAACTTAAGGGCTCGTTTGCTTTGTTAAACACAGTATTAATGAGAACTAACAGAGAAAGATGCCAAGGAAAGTATAGGGGAAGCTATTAGAAGTAATTGTAATGTAAATGTGAAGAAAGAAAAGTGGACGAAAAGATAACTTGCCACCGGCAGGGACCGAACCTGTGACCTTCGAATAACGCGTCCGATGCTCTACCACTGAGCTACAGTGGCGGTCATCCCCCCGTCCACTTTTATAGGGTATATATGTGTACTTAAACGTGGGAGCGTCAGTAAGTGCCGCCTGTTGCCATTACGGCGAGTGTGGAACACTCTTGTTTGCCCTCTATACCCCATAAAAAGTGGACGGGGGGATGACCGCCACCGTAGCTCAGTGGTAGAGCATCGGACGCGTTATTCGAAGGTCGCAGGTTCGGTCCCTGCCACTGGCTAGTTATCTTTGCGTCCACTTTCCTTTCTTAACATTTTCATTACAATTACTTCTAATAGTTTCCCTATACTTTCCTTGGCATCTTTGTCTGTTAGCTCTCATTAATACTGGGTTTAACAAAGCAAACGAGCCCTTAAGTTTATAATTCTTTTCTTGATTCATAACGAGGGTCTCGCTCTGGCAGACTTGATGCCTTCAGGTGGTATTCGAGGGATGATTAGTCAGCTGCCCGCTCGTAATAAGATCACGTACTACGTGACGCCTATAGGCAAAAAAGAGTGTTCCACACTCGCCGTAATGGCAACAGGCGGCGCTGACTGACGCTCCCACGTTTAAGTACACATATATACACTATAAAAGTGGACGGGGGGATGACCGCCACCGTAGCTCAGTGGCAGAGCATCGGACGCGTTATTCGAATTTCGCAGGTTCGGTCCCTGCCGGTGGCAAGTTATCTTTTCGTCCACTTTCCTTTCTTCACATTTACACTACAATATATATATATATATATAGTTCAAAAAAATATATCAAGCACGTAGGAAAAAAATTGTTCTCGGAAGGACTGACGTTTCGGCCGCGGGACCTGCCTTCGTCGGAGTGATGCACACATGCGACATCAACGCAATATGAGACGAACAGTGACTTAGCGTAGCACTATTATTGGCTGACAAGCGATTGTTAAAAGCACGTGGTGAACAGTACGCGTGATAGGACAAGAAAACGGGAATGTACGCATGCGTATTTGCGGGCGAAAACGGAGTGCAAAAATAAAGCGACAGTACATATGCGTCACCAAAACGAAATACGTAATAGGTTCAACTGAGCCCAGATTATTGATCAACATAAGCGCGTGCGCAACATCTCGTCATGATCCGAGAGAAAATGAAATGAAATAGGGAACTAATCTATCTGCGTAAAAATGTAGCGGTAATAATAACGGGGGAAGTCAAGAGGAACTAAATGGGTAGAAAGGAAAGTTTGCCAGCACTTTCATTCATACCACAAGTGACGGCCTTAAATTTATAGATTAAATACGATTCTCGAAGCTCTCTTTCGTGGTGGGAACGGAAACCAGATTGAAGGATTGTAGCTGTAATATTATCAAATGAGTGGCCCGGAATGCGCACGTGTTTTGATAGCAGAAGGTTCGGAATAGTGGCAGCATGACACTTATGGTTGTTAAATCGGTATCTGAAGGGCGTTTCGGTTTGTCCAATGTACTGTAAATTGCAGACGGAACACTCGAGCAAATAGATACAGTTGTAGGTGTCACACGTGAAATTACCTTTAATCTTATAGAGGAATTCGGAAGCAGTGCTTTTAGCAATATCTGACGTTTTCATATGCGCGCAGACCTTGCATCGTGGCTTCTTGCAAGGTCGACAACCGACATTATCGGGAACGCTTGTCTTAGATGAAGTTAGGATGTCATGCAGATTACGAGACCGTCTGAAGACTACCCTAGGTGGCACTGGAAAGATTAATTTAAGTTTAGCACTGTGCGATAGTATGTTGAAATGTTTTTTAAGAATTGAAGAAACGTTTGGCACCGATGCTGAGTGTGTTAGGACCAGGTTACTTTGTGCCTGAACTGATGGTTGCTTCTTAGCGCGGAACAAATCCTTGCGATTAAGTGCATCGGCTCTTTTAACGGCATCCTCAACAATGCGGTGTGGGTATTCCTGTTGGATTAAAGCTTCGCGGAGTTGTTCACAGTTTTCACGAAAGTCTGACTGCTCTGAGCAAATTCTCTTGAAGCGGAGCGCCGGACTATACGGTATACTCGTTTTCCAATGTTTTACATGCGAACTTTTAAAGTGAAGATAACGGTGCCTGTCTGTAGGTTTCCTGTAAAGTTGGTGGTTAGTTTGTTGTCAGATATGGCAACTGTGACGTCCAGAAAATTAATTGTAGAACGAGAGTATTCATGCGAAAACGAAATAGATTGGTGAACGGTGTTGAAATCAGCGATGAAGGATAAAAGTTCATTTTCACCATGGGGCCAGATGAGAAAAATGTCATCTATAAATCGCTTATAATAAAGTGGCTTTAACGCGCGATTTCTAATGAAGTCATTTTCCAGAACCGACATGAAAAGACTAGCGTAATTAGGTCCAATGCGAGTGCCCATTGATGTTCCATTTACTTGAAGATAATTAGAGCCGTTAAATTCAAAATTATTAAGCTGTAAGATTAATTTCAATAAGGTAGCTAATGTATCACTCCCAACGGGTTTTTCATCAGACGATCCTTCGTACGCATGAACTACTGCCTGGATGCCATCCCTATGGGGTATATTGGTATACAGTGAAACCACGTCTAATGTCACGAGCAGGGAATTATCTGGTATAACGAGGTCATCAATGTCCAACAAAAAATGGTTTGTGTCCTTGAGATAGGACAAGAATTTACATGGAAGACTACTGATTATTACATCAACGTAGCGGGAAAGTTGCTCCGTAACGGTGCCAATGCCCGAAACAATGGGGCGACCAGGACAGTTTTCTTTATGTATTTTGGGCAGCAAATAGAACCTGTTAGGGACGGGATTGAGCGGGACGAGAGAACGTACTGCCTTGTCGCCTAATTGATTTGATTTTACGAGATCATTGATAGTATCTTGTACAACTGCTTTAAACTCTTCTGTGGGATCATAGTCTAGGTGCTTATAAAAAACCGGATTGTTAAGCTGTCTATGGGCTTCGCTTATATAATCTGTTTTGCTTATAATTACAACGGCACCACCTTTGTCGGCTGGCTTTATCACGATATCACTGCGTTTAGCCAGTGACGCAATAGCTTTCCTTTCCTCAAATGAAATATTAGATTTAAACGATTTTTGCTTTTCGTAGGCTTTAAGGACATCGTGTTGGACGGCTTCAATATACATGTCTAGGTATTTGTCACGTTGCACTGGAGGTGTCCAACGTTTGTTGCTAAACATAACTGGCTGAGTATCACTAGTTGACGAACGGTTATGGAAATATTCTCGCAGCGCATGTTACGTGAAAAATTCTCTAAATCCTTAGCCAATTGGAAATCATATCCGCCTGCTGCAGGACAGAAGGTGAGGCCCCGTGACAAGACGCGCAGTTCGTCCCTATTTAAGCTAACATGCGAAAGGTTTACTACGTTGGTGGACGGCGGCGTGCTATCCTCTAGCTCAGGAAACGAGTTTGTATATATATATATATATATATATATATATATATATATATATATATATATATATCCCCTTCAGCCGCAGCGTCCACATATGGCGAAGCAACTTGTTTTTGACAGGTCCTCGGAATACTGGGAAAGAAAGGGCAAGATACATTGCATATAGGAATAATTGAACATTCTGCATAGTGAACGCGTCTTGACTCAACCCGGATGTGCTGCGTATAACTGCAGCCGATCAATATGATGAAGGCACTACGATGTCTGACGGGTCACTGGACGTACCGCGTTCCAGGACTAAATTCAGAAGTATAACATTTCTTTGCTCAAAATGAACACATCCAAAAGCAAACTGCATGTGCATTTTGAGCCTAATATTACCTTCTTTTTGTGTAAAAATGGAACATGAGTGTCTGCAGAGTAATTAAATATTTAATTACACGCAAATTAGGAATAATTAGTAAAGCTCGCAAAAAGCAACGTATTTCTTAAATTTCTTTGGATTGTAATAACGAGTGCCATAGAATCACGTTGTGCGAAATTCAAACATTTCTAGACAGTGCATATATGTATATATATATACATATATCCACTGTCTGGAAATGTTTGAATATCGCACAACGTGATTCTAAGGCACTCGTTATTACAATCCAAAGAAATTTCCGCCAAATATATATATATATATATATATATATATATATATATATATATATATATATATATATATATATATATATATATATATATATATATATATATATATATATTGCCGCGACATCTTGCTCGCATTCAAATAACGCGCCCATCACTGTGCGCACAGGGAACGCATGCACGCCGTATTGTTGTGCCGCGCAGAGATCATCGTGGCACGAGCGCCTGGCCGGATCCGGCTCGTATGCGCCACGCGCTCGCACTTCTCGCGGGGAGAAAGAAGAAGACAGAGGACCAATCTTTTCTGGTGTTCGACTGACTCGCAGATTTTACGACCGCAGTCACTTTGAGTTGTGGGCACAGGTTCGCCCTTAATAAATAGATCTGTCTGACTCGCGTGTGTGCTTGAGCATCGCTACATTTCTGGTGGAGGTGCGGGGTAATGAATCAAAGCCCCACCAACGCAAGACAGCGTAGCCCCGACCACCAGCGAGTCGATCCTGTGGAGCTGACACCTGTGCACCAGAGGGCCAGCCGTCGTCTTCGAGGTGACTCGCCTGAGTTCAATCCTCTTCACTTCACGCCAAGGGGAACTCAGACAATGGACGCCGTCACTATGACTAGTCAGATGGCACCGTCACAAGTGGTCGTCAGTCAACCTCACAAGCCGCCAGTATTCCATGGCGACTCGTTCGAAGACGTGGAAGACTGGCTGGACCTGTTCGAGAGAGTGGCGAGCTTGAATGGATGGGACGAGAGAGAGAAGCTTCGTCGCGTATACTTTGTTTTGGAGGACTTTGCGAAGACCTGGTTTGAAAACCATGAGTCCTCCTTGTGTACGTGGCAAGCATTTCGACGACAAGTGCTGTCTACTTACGCCAGCACAGACCGCAAGGAAAAGGCAGAGGCTGCGCTTCAAACCCGGAACCAGCTCACGAACGAGAGTGTGGCGATGTACATCGAGGACATGATCCGCCTATTCAAGCGTGCGGATCCCAGCATGAGCGAAGATAAGAAGCTGCGCCATCTCATGCGTGGAGTGAGGCAAGAGCTATTCGCTGTTCTCGTCCGCAACCCACCTCACACAGTTGCCGAGTTCCATTCGGAAGCGACAGCCATCGAAAGAACGCTGGAACAGCGGGCTCGGCAATACAACCGGGACATAAACTGTGCGCCTGCATATGTCTTCCCCGGAAGCGTGCGGACCGACGTCGAAGCCCTGCGCGAGCTCATCAGATCAGTGATCAGAGAAGAGCTCAGCAAGTTGCAAGCACCTCAGACTGCCACAGCCTTATCGGTTGTCGACATTGTGCGGGACGAACTGAGGCAGGTCATACGGCCGCCGGAACGCGAGCCGCCGCCAGTTCGACGCGTCCCAACGTACTCCGAGGTTCTCAGGCAACCGGCGGTATACAGTGATGCAGAAGTTACGATGGCGACTCCTTACCCGCCGACAGCACGCAGCGCCCCTTGTCCGCCGGAGCCAACGCCTACCTACCTGCCTCCAGCACGTAGCGCAGCTCGATATGGGGAGCAAAGGCCCCGGAAAAGTGACGTCTGGCGTGACCATGAGCGCAGGCCTTTATGCTTCCATTGCGGAGAAGCGGGTCATCTGTATAGGTTCTGCCCTTATCGCCAGGCTGGATTAAGGGGCCTTCCCTTGTATGCACCATGCCCTCGAAACGGAGAACGGCCAGCAGAGATCGAGGAGTACCTGTCCACGCGGCAACGTCCACTCGCTCCACGCCAGCATCAGCCAAGATCACCGTCGCCCATGCGCTACCGATCACCCAGCCCAGGTGCATCTCCCATGCCTGGGCGTCGTACTCCAAGCCCACAGCCGGAAAACTGAAGCAAGCGACCTGTGGAGGTGAGGCCGCTGATAACCAAAGCTACGAAGATCCTGCATCATGGTTTCAGGGAGACGACGCGATGTTTCCAGCAGATAAGAGTAGCAGCGAAAAGATTACCTCAGATTTGCGGTTGAAAAGAGATGGATACGAGCTGAATGCCTTTGTTGACACCGGCGCTGATTATTCGGTAATAAGTCACAAATTGGCAAAGAAACTGAAAAAAGTTGTGACGAAATGGACCGGATCGCAGATACGTACGGCAGGGGGTCACATTATTACGCCCCTTGGAAAGTGCACCGCGAGGCTCGAAATAAGGTGCTTTACTTACGTTTCCGACTTCATTGTACTGGCGGAATGTTCAAGGGAGCTCATATTAGGGATGGATTTTCTACAAGCTAACGGCGCCATAATTAACCTGCGTAGGTCCAGTGTAACCTTTTCTACCGAACAAGCCATGTCTGTGGAGGAATCGGAGGAGCGACGCCTGACTGCTCTACGCGTTGTTGATGATGACGTCACCGTGCCGCCACGCTGCAGTGTAATGGTGCTTGTCGAGAATGAGGCATTTCATGACCGCGAAGGAATAGCGGATGGAAACGTAGATCTGTTTTTGAACAAAGGAATTTGAGTGGCTCGAGGTCTTGTTCAATTAACCTATGGCCGCGCAGATGTCCTACTCACGAATTTCGGGATGAATGTCAATACATCGCCCAAGGTACCGCTATCGCCTATTTCCACGAGTTCTGCACGACAACCGATCTGTGCACCTTAACGACAACGCCAACCACTCCACGAGGGACCTGGAACGTCGACACATCAGTTGCCGTCAACCATAACCTCCCAGAAACTCAAAAGAAACAGATACGTGCCCTCATAAAAGAATTTTCTGACTGCTTCTCAACTTCCTCGAAGGTGCGACGCACGTCTATTGCGAAGCACAGGATTATAACAGAAGACGCTGCAAGACCGATCTGCCAGCACCCATATCGAGTGTCACATAAGGAAAGAGAAATCATCAAGAAGCAAGTCGAGGAGATGCTTTCAGATGACGTCATCCAGCCTTCCAACAGTCCATGGGCGTCTCCGGTAGTACTTGTTAAGAAGAAAGATAACACACTTCGATTCTGTGTTGACTATCGAAAACTGAACAGCGTAACTAAACGGGATGTATACCCTCTACCACGTATCGATGATTCACTGGATCGGCTGCGATGTGCAAAATTTTTCTCCTCCCTGGATCTCAAGAGCGGATATTGGCAGATCGAGGTGGATGAGCGGGACCGTGAAAAGACGGCATTCGTAACACCAGATGGCCTCTACGAATTTAAAGCGCTTCCATTCGGCCTGTGTACCGCGCCAGCGACGTTTCAGAGAATGATGGACGCTGTCCTCGCGGGACTGAAATGGCAGTCATGCTTGGTGTATCTGGATGACGTTGTTGTGTTTTCCGCCACATTTTACCAACATCTAGAGCGACTCCGTGTAGTACTGGAAGCCATCCGTACAGCAGATTTGACCATTAAACCAGAAAAGTGCCACTTCGGCTTTCAAGAGCTGCGATTCCTTGGACATGTCGTTAACTCGGAAGGCGTTCGTCCAGATCCGGAAAAGACAGCCGCTGTCGCGAGGTTCCCGACACCCAGCGACAAAAAGTCAGTACGTCGCTTCTTAGGTTTATGCGCGTACTACAGGCGATTTGTGGAAAACTTTTCGAAGATAGCTGAACCACTTACAAATCTAACAAGAGACGACGTGCCCTTTATGTGGGAAAGCGAACAACAGCACGCCTTTGACGAGTTAAGGAAACGCCTGCAAGCTTCTCCAATCCTTGCCCATTTCGATGAGACCGCAGACACTGAAGTTCGCACCGATGCGAGTAATGTCGGCCTCGGTGCCATTCTAGTCCAGTGGCAAAACGGTCAGGAGAAAGTGCTAGCCTATGCCAGCCGCAAGCTCACCAAAGCTGAGACAAACTACTCTGCCACCGAAAAAGAATGTCTCGCGGTCATCTGGGCAATAAGTAAATTTCGACCGTACCTCTACGGTAGACCGTTCCGAGCAGTCAGTGACCACCATTCCCTGTGCTGGTTGGCAAATCTCAAGGATCCGTCCGGCCGACTAGCAAGATGGAGCCTTAGGCTACAGGAGTACGACATTACCGTGGTGTACAAATCCGGGAGAAAACACAGCGATGCCGACTGCCTGTCACGCGCACCAGTCGATGCGAGTGTGCCAGAGGAAGAAGACTTCCCGTTCCTAGGCATCGTCAACGCAGCGGAAATAGCTCAGCAACAACGAGATGACCCGAATTTGCTACCACTTATACAACGACTCCAGGGAATCGACGTTCCAGTACCGCGCATTTTCTCCAGAGGGCTCCCTTCATTTTGTCTTCGAGGAAGTGTCCTTTACAAGAGGAACTTCGAGCCCAACGGCGAAAAGTTTTTACTAGTTGTACCTACAACTATGCGACAAGAAATTCTGCACGCATGTCATGATGAACTGACATCTGGACATATGGGTGTAAGCCGTACCTTGGCGAGAATTCGGATGAGATACTACTGGCCTAAGTTGCTAGCTTCAGTACAGCACTACGTCAAAACTTGTCATGAATGTCAAAGGCGCAAAACTCCATCCGTGAAGCCAGCAGGCCTTCTTCAGCCAATAGACCCGCCGGATGCCCCATTCCAACAAGTTGGGATGGATCTCCTAGGGCCTCTTCCGACATCGTCTACAGGCAAGAAGTGGATAGTTGTAGCCACAGATTATCTCACTCGTTACGCTGAGACTGACTCTCTGTACAGTGCAACAGCTCTCGAAGTTGCCAAGTTCTTCATCAGCAACATAGTTCTCAGGCATGGTGTGCCCATCGTCGTTATTACGGATCGTGGGACAGCTTTTACTGCAGAATTAATGAAATGTTTGATGCGAATGACACATACAGATCATAGAAGAACTACGGCATACCACCCTCAAACAAATGGCCTAACGGAACGCCTCAACAGAACTCTGACTGACATGTTTTCAATGTATGTCGATGTTGAACATAAACTGTGGGATAAATATTGCCCTACATCACCTTCGCTTATAATACAGCCGTTCAAGAAACAACGCGAGTAACGCCATTCGAACTTGTATTCGGCCGAACAGTAACTACTCCATTGGATGCCATGTTGCCACTAAATGAAGAAAGCAGCTATCTACCTGACTTAGATGATTTCTTGCAAAGAGCCGAGGAAGCACGACAGATGGCAAGATACAGAATACGCCGCCAACAGCGCATCGATTCCAGCCGGTACAACCAGTGTAAGCGCATTATCAGCCCGGTGACAAAGTGTGGATATGGACCCCAGTACGCCGCCGTGGACTCTCTGAAAAGCTTCTTAGCCGATACTTCGGTCCTTACGAAGTACTCCGTCGTGTCAGCGACGTCACTTACGAAGTGAAATCCGCTGGACACGGAAGCCCAACACGCCGCAATCCCACAGAGGTGGTACATGTAGTCCGCATGAAGCCCTACCATGAAAGATCATCGGATTTCATTGTCTGACGCATCGGGACGATGCGTATGAGGAGGGGGATTATGCCGCGACATCTTGCCCGCATGAAGGGGATATATATATATATATATATATATATATATATATATATATATATATATATATCAGGGCTGGGCAGTATCGAAGATACATGTATCTTAGATACTATCTTAGATACTCTTTCGGTATCTTGTATCTGTATCGCGATACGTCTCTCAAAACGAGTATCTGTATTTGTATTTCCGATACATTCAATATTGTATCGTGTATCTTAAGATACAAGATACTGCTATAGAAACGCCGCCCTGCGAAACAGCAAACGTCAGCTGAACTCTCCTTCTCAACCTGATACTGCCGCCACTAAGCCACCTCAATAAAGCTAACGACAGTGATATTCCTTTGTCTTTCCGCCAAAGTGCTGCAGTGAGCATATGAAATAAGGTCTATACGCGTCTCTATTGGTGGAGCAGAGTCATGTGATGGCGCTTGGGCTATCTCGACAAAAACAAGCGCGTGAAATAACGTCTCCGTGCAGGCGACTTTTTTTATCGATGTTTTCTTTGTTTTTAGCTGTTTCGGTGCCATGAACCTTTTTTTGTAGCCACTGTACTGTGCTGCGTACTCCATTGCATGCGACGTCTTTTGCTGAAATTCTGATGCGTTTACAGGGTCGTTATCGAAGTTTGTCTTGCGTGGTGCTTCGTTGCAAAGTCTAAAAAATGCAAGAATGAGGTTGCTTGCGTCTCGCTGCTTTCACGCAGAGATTTGACAGATCTCGTCGATGTAAGCTTGACTTGCACACTATGAAGTTGACTTATCTGCAAATTACATAGATTCTAACAACCGTGGTACCACCGGTGTCAATGCTCTATGCAGTAGAACAAGCAGTTACGTAACATATGATATTTTGGCGCACTGTATCTTTGTTCTTCGTGCTAAATTATGCAAGAAGTTTTTTTTTAATGATAGCTTGATTCTTAGCACAAGTGCTCTCTTTGCTGTATGCTTATTCAGTGTAATTTTTTAATGTGGAACCGCCTTGCTATTTGACTTACGTATATTCACTTTCTTTATTAGGTCACTTTAAAGTTTGTTGTGTGTTTTACATATAAACAGGTAAGCAAGGTTAGAAGTTGCAATGGTGGGAACAGCAACGATATCCTGCGACTTTTTTTGCCACATGCTGGGAAGCTTCTGGGCGGCAGAAGTTCTCTAGGAGAGAAAATAGTAAGAGATTGCGCGTCGTGAATATGTTGCTAACGAACACTTTTATACTTCACGCAAGTTGATAAGCAGGATATAAAAAATCACTGCAGTTTTATGTCCTCAGTGAACTGTGAGCGCTGACTCGGTAGTTGTCCTCTTCAGATGATGCTTAACAAAAGATATCGCTACCAGCATTGTTGCTGCTCTACAACTGTAGGGTGATGCGGTACTACGAAAACGGTAGTACGGTTATGGACAAGGCAAGTCTTTGCACCGTTATCTGTGTCATCTTGCGGAGGCTTCTTTTAGAAGTTCTTGCAGTTACAAAAGTGTCATATAAACAAATGCCAAAAACTTGTTTCGGAATGGAACTAATATATATTAAGCAAGAAAAAACATTACTTTCGGGATTCGAACAGATATTTCATTGAAATAAACAAAGTTGGTCGCAGTTAAGGCATTTTCGAGCAAACACTTGTGTACACAGGTATTTGCAGCGTCATTATATAGATCGATTATACCAAATTTACATATGTATCGAAGTATCTTAAGATACAATTAGAAAGTATCGTATCGGATACATTGATTCCGGAAGTATCTCGTATCTATCTCCAATACTTCTCGCTCGAATATCTTGTATCGTATCGCGATACAGTTTCAAAGTATCTTTGCCCAGCCGTGATATATATATATATATATATATATATATATATATATATATATATATATATATATATATATATATATATATATATATATATATATATATATATATATATATATATATATCCCTATTAGGATTATATCACAGTTAAACAGTTTATATGGCAGGATAATATGTTCCAGATTGCATCATGGTTTCAGTCGCTGCAGCGTATACTCAATTTTCGCATTTTGTTCAACTTTACAGGTGGCAGCCACCACAAAAGAAAAAGTGAGTACACGTTGCAGTATGATCTAAGCTTTCCACGTGCGCCACTGATGAGTGAACTGATTTTGCGAAGTGTTACACAGTCAGGTTGCCTGAAATATACGTGTGCTGTTTTCTTCTTAACGTTCGTATCCGCTTTAAACATGCCATGACATCTTAGTAGTTTAGATCTCAGACTTGTAAACTCGCGCAGATGGGGATTCTGTTCCCGCCTATGCTGGCAGCATTTAATGTTTATAATAATAATTCGTGAGGTTTAACGTTCCTACACCATTACATGATTATGACAGACGCTGCAGTAGAGGGTTCCGGAAATTACAACCACCTCGGGTTATTTTACGTGCAGCTAAATGTCTGTATACGGGCCTCGAGCATTTTCGCTTCCATCGCAAATGCAGCTGCCACATCCGGCATTCCATCGCGCGACCTGCGGGTCACTAGTCAAGCACCATAACCACTAGACCACCACGGCGGGTCAGCATTCAATGTTGGATAAATGCAATAGTAGGCGTCGCCTTAGAATTGCGTGCCTCGCAATGAACCGAAAATGTTGCGGAGTTATGATATAGGGCTTTGTGGAAAGACACAAGAGTTTCGGATCGGGCTTGTTCGAAGTTCATGACAGTATACTACCAGCGCGAGGACACACGGACAAGAAAGCGCAGTGTGTCGTCCGCATTCTTGTCCATATGTCGTCGCGCTGGTAGTATGCTGTCATGAATGCGTGGAAGGAAAACCTAAGACATTATCGTAATTACCTATGTTTCGCTATACCCCTTTTTCTAATTTTCATTCTTTGCTTCATACCCCCTGCGAAATTTAGAGCCTTTTTAAATGAGACCAATCAGTGTATGGAAACCATTTGAACGCAGCTGAAGCAACAAAAAAATATTGCTGTCTGTATAGTGCGGCAAGTATCTCGCCATACAAAATGCGCAAACATGAAATTGAATGTTCTGTGGCCATAAAAAATACTCTTCCCTTTTATGTCATCCATAAACAGCCATTTCAGAGCGCTATCAATTGAACATCACTAAACAATATCTAAATGAATTCTAAGTAAATTTTTGCTGAAAGAATGCGGCCGGCCGGCCAGCCGGCTGTCGAATGTGGGTGTCATGACGTCACGGCTTCCAACTCACATAAGCCGAGCGGCTGGGCGCGCGCTCACAAAAACGTAGACTATAAGACAACCCGCTGAATGGTTCGGTAAGTGACGACTTCTTTTCGATGTAATCGTTCACTGAGAACTCATTTTCAATACTTTCGCAAAATTTCCTTAATTTTGTTTCAGTATCCTTTTAACCTGAAAAGAACGGCTTCAGGTGTTGCGCTGCGCCGCTGAGATTTTGGTGGGCCGTCCGGGGTAACCTCCTGGTTTGGACTGCCTACAGGCCGAAGCACCTTGCATGGTCCTAGGTGGCGCCGACCAAGTCTTAACGCGATAGCATTAAACAGCTCGTGCCGTAGAGATTCCGGCGTTGGCGGCGTTGGTATTGAGCGAAAAATTATGTTGCGCATGACCGAAAAGTTGAGAATGATGCAAATAGAATAAATAATAAAAACTTTCGGGTTCGAGTGAGGATCGATACCAGGCCCTCTGCGTGGAAAGCAGGTGTTGCACTACACAGAGGCAATATCTGTGTTCCACCACAGAGCGGCCATATCATCAACAAAGTGAACAGCTGCGTAGGTTCGCGAGTTTCCCTACGTTGGCGTAGTGGGCCCTTCGGTGAATCGTAAAAGGAATAATTTCGGCGTAGTGGGCACTTATCAATTGTGCTTGCAGGAGACATACAATGATACTTTGAAATGGCCGATGTTACGCGTTCAGTCATTCGTTTTTGTCGGTCATTCGGTTGATGCCTGCACCGAGAACCAAGCAGGCGAGCAGTTCAGAAGGCAATGCGCACGAGGCCCGATTACGCTATCCCGATCTGCTCTTGAAAGCGAAGCTCAAGTGTCCTCCAATTTTCAATGAGTCCACGAAGTCGTATCCAACGAATTGGTGCTTCGATAAAGTCGTATCGGTGTGCGAACGCAGAGATGGCCGCCAGGCTGGTATTCTACGCGGCGTCATTGATGGTTGGAATGACGGCTGACGGTCTTTCGCTGGCTCTGGATGCGCAGGAAGGCAAGTTCTCGGGCTTCTTCGAAGCGCTGAAGGTAGATGGTGACGTCAAGTTTTTCTTCGCCGGCGACGTTGGCTAGCATGGCGCCCAGCTCCGGCGCCGGGCTTGTTGCATAGACCAACTTGGAATGCGTCATCTGCATCGTTTCTTGCATGACCATGTTGTATACAAAGTTAACGAACGGAAGGATGGCATCCGGTTTCTTGTGTTCGACGTCGACGTGCATGGCCAGCACGTCGGCGCTGGTCTTACTTAACCGCTTGGGTAGGCCATTCGTCTGTAAGTGGCAGAATTTGGTTCATCGGCGCCTTGTTCGTTTGTCTCTCAAGATCGATTAATTAGTTTACAAGGAAAGGCCGCACCTCTGTCGGTAATGCGAATCTCTGGAAAGCCACGACGCAAGACAATGTTCTCAACGAAGAACTTCCCTATCCCGGCAGCACTTCCCTTAGGCATGGCACTTGTCTTGGCGCAGTGGGAGGGGTTGTCGCACAACGATGCCTTTGTTTCCGTAAGCGGACATCGGGAATGGCCCAAGTTTTTCTCGATCTGCTAGAGTGGCTGGCAAGGGGGGCTTGATAACCTGCAGAAGACCGGTTTGCCTTGTCAGCGGGGTCTTCCATCGCTGACAATCTGGGCAAGTTTGTACGTAATGGCTGCAGATGTCAATGAGGCGAGCCCACTAGCACTTTTCTTTGAATTTTCAATTTGCTAGGCTGAATAACTTCCGACTCAGTGCCCCTATCATTTCTCTCTTGAGCCTTCAGTCTAGGCAAACGGGAAGTAAAAAAACTTCCCCATCTCCCGCTAAAGGGAACCATGTGAGGATGCGAAGCAGTGCGGAGATTGTTAGCTTGAGCGGGAGAAACGTCGCCGCTCTCGTTTCGCTGCAGCGGCCCGGGCGCTCATCGCGGCGCTGCACAGGAGAGAGAAAGAGGCGCGCTCCGTCATTTTTATACAGCGGAACTACCGTGGTGCCCCCCAGTGGAGTATGCAGCTGTCGCACCACCTGTCGCGCGCCGCTCCGTAGAGGATTCCTAGAGGAGAGAACAGGGGGGAACCGTAGAAGAGGAGAAAGAGAGGGGACGCGCATGCGCTGTGGGGGGTGTGGACGCGGGAGCCGCTCCGTAGAGGATTCCTAGAGTAGAGAAAGCGGGTGAGCGTAGGAGAGAGGCGGCGAGGACGCGCATGCGCTGTGGGGATGTCGGACGCCGCTCCGTAGAGTAGAGGATTCCTACAGCAAATAAAGGGGGCTGAGCGTAGGAGAGAGGGTGAGAGGACGCGCATGCGCTGTGGGACGCGGGCGCCGCTTCGTAGAGTAGACGATTCCTAGAGTGTAGAAAGGGGTGAGCGTAGGAGAGGAGAGGTAGGCTGTGGGGACGCGCATCCGCTGTCGGAGTGTGGGACGCGGGGGCCGCTCCGTAGAGTAGACGAGTCCTAGAGTAGAGAAAGGGGGTGAGCTTAGGAGAGGAGAGAGAGGGGGGAGGAGACGCCCATGCGCTGTGATGGTGTGGGACGCGGGAAGGAGGACGGACTAAGGACGGACTTTCCTCCACACAAAGTCAAAAGCTGGATAATAATCAACAGAGGGTATGGTCAACCTGGGGGCACACCTCGAACCCGTATTCAATGTAACTTCTAAGCGTTCCAAGCAGTGCAGCGAAGTAAATTGTTTCTTCAAGGGGAAGTACTGAGCTCTATAGAGTTACGGGAAGGACACACGAGCTACGAGGAAGGACAAGTTGAGAACTGATCTGCAGTCAATGTGCTAAGAAAGTGTGCTAAGAAAGTGCCAGTCAAGAGTGCTATCCTAAAGTGCGGCACAACCCCTACTTAGAGGTAGAGCATCAGCCTCGCATGCAAGAGGTCCGTGGTTCGAATCCCGGTGCCGCACAATTCCCAACTGGATTCCGCGTGATGATAAAATTACATTAAAGAAAAAAAAATCACCGCATCTCCACGAAGTGAATGATGATGAGTGGGTAAAGCAGTGGGATCGTTCGGTGTTACCGTAAATCACCCGTGACGTTGCCCACTCACACATGTAAATGAGTAACAAAGTGGTGTACAGTTATATCCAATGTTTATTTGGTGATAAATGGCATATCGAGTTCAGTTGTGGATTTGGTTTTGCCTTCATTATTATTGCTTTGTGCTTCTTGTATAGGATCTCGCCTGAAGTTGCAAAGACGAGGTCTATGCACGTTCCTCTGGTGGTTGTTGGTTGTTTCCAGTCATATGAAATGCATCTTACAGCATATTTAGACGTCATATACTGCACAAGCCAGTCATTCTCCGTGACGTCAACGCTGACCGTTTTGCCGCCACTTGCCGAGCTCTCTCCACCGGGGTATCAGATGGTTGTCGGCGTTGCCGTTGCGCCACCGCTTCCCGCGACCTGAAAAGCAAGAAGCCAATTAATGAGCTAGCGCGGAGAGGGAAAGTACAGGAACTCAGAGTTTCGCTTCAGAATAGTTTCGCGGCTCTAACCGAGGAAACTGACATTAGCGTTGACGCAATGAACGATGATCTGACTAGTATCATTATGGAGTGTGCAATGGAAGTCGGGGGTGCAGTGGCAAGCTATTCCAGGAGACAAAAAACTTCATTAAGGGGCGTCAAACCATGAAAGCCTCAAATGCAACAGACAAAATAGTGCTGGCAGAGCTTTCGAAGTTATTCAATAGGCGTAAGCTAGCCGACATAAGAAGGTATAACATGGAGAAAATTGAGCATACCCTAAAGGGCAGAAGAAGCCTAAAAGCTGTGACGACTAACTGTGCATAGAAAAAAAACAGATGTATGCATTAAGGCATAGTTGATGTAGCGGAGGAGTACCAGAGAGATCTGTACAGCAGCCGAGACAACCAGGATGATAATCTAGAAGCAGTAACAGCCCAGAAAAATCTGACATCCCGCCAGTAGCGACAGGGGAAGTAAAGAAAGCTGTAGAGGGAATGCAAAGAGGCAAAGCCGCTGGTGAGGATAAGGTAACATCAGACCTGTTGAAAGATGGTGGAGAGACTGTGTTAGTAAAACTGGCCACCCTGTATGTGAAGTGTCGCTTGACGGGAGGGTGCCAGAATCATGGAAGAATGCCAACATCATCTTAATCCATGAGAATGGGGACGTCAAGGAGTTGAAAAATTACAGGCCGATCTGCTTATTGTCCATTGTCTACACGGTGTTTACAAAAATAATACCTAATAGAATTAAGACGACACAAGAGTTCAGTCAACCAAAGGACCAAGCAGGATTTTGTATAGGCTACTCAACAACAGACCAACATTCATACTATCAATCAGATGATAGAGAAATGTGTGGAATACAACCAACCCCTATACATAACCATCATAGATTACGAGAATGCATTCGATTTCGTCGACATATCAGCAGTCATGTAGGCACTGTGATATCAAACATACTCGAACAAATCTACAGCGGATCCACAGCCACCATAGTCCTCCATAAAGGAAGCGACAGAATCCCAATAATGGGTGTAAGGCAGGGAGACACAATCTCTCTAATACTATTCACCGCGTGTTTACACGAGGTTTTCAGGGCCCTAGGTTTGGAAGACTTGTGGATAAAAGTTAACGGATAGTATCTTAGTAACCTGCGATTCGCTGATGACATTGCACTGATGAGCAACTCCGGGGACGAACACTGGAAGTTGTAAAGCAATATGTCTACTTAGGATAGGTAGAAACCGTGGAGCCAAACCATGAGAGTGAAATAACTAGAAGAATAAAGATGCGGTGGAGCACATTCGATAATATTTCTCAGATCATGAATGGTAGTCTACCACTATCCCTCATGATGAAGGTATATAACAGCTGCATCTTACCGGTACTTAACTACGCAGCAGAAACCTGGAGGCTTACAAAGAGGGTTCAACTTAAACTGAGGACGACGCAGCGAGCGATGGAAAGTAAAATGATAGATGGAACCTTAAGAGACAGGAAGAGAGCAGAGTGAGTCAGGGAACAAACAGGGGTTAAGGTTATCATAGTTGAAATTAAAAAAAATGGGCCGGGCACGTAGCGCGTAGGCAGGATAACCGCTGGTCATTAAGGGTAACTGACTGGATTCCAAGGGAAGGCAAACGCGTCAGGAGAGACAGAAAGTTACCTTAGGTGGGTAGATGAGATTAAGAAGTTTGCAGGTATAACGTGGCAGCAGAAAGCGCAGGGCTGGGTTGATTGGCGGAACATGGGATAAGCCTTTGCGCTGCAGTGCGACAGTGTGCGTAGTGAGGCTGCTGCTAATGATGATGAATGCTGATTAAGTTGTAATGAAATATTTATTAATCCTGAAGTAATGGTACTATGTTTTGGTATAAGTACAATGAAATGGGAGGCTAGAAATATAGTGAAAGTTCATTTTTGGTTATGTCCAATTTGAGCAAATAAAATTACACTTTGCACTTGGCTTGCAGGAAGCGGCACGTCGAACGAGTTGTCGAACTCGGTAGTGCCCTGAGCAAAGTGACCATATGAAACTATACGCTACAAAACGATGTCAAATGAAGACAAATTTATTATGCAGGAGGTTCACTTCATACAAACCTCGATATATCTCGCTCTTTCTTAGCCCCAATTTGGTACGAATAACCAGAAGTGATGGACGCAATCGTATACATCACTTGTTTTGTGATGTGTACAATGTGGACATAGCATGTCAGAGCGCTCACCGTTATTATGCCAACAGAGGCATGGTGCATGGTAGAGTTGTCTAGCGCAGCGGGCTGTGAAGTGAAGGATAACAGATTCCAGGTGTCGTTGGTTCACTGGTCAGGTGCTGTTTCCTTCTGATTTATTTATCTTCTTTACATATATATATATATATATATATATATATATATATATATATATATATATATATATATATATATATATATATATATATATATACGGAATATGATAGCCATGACAACGGTTATGGAAAAACCCCTCCGAGGGTGTCCATATGTCCATATAGTTGCTTTCGAAATAAAACGAGCTGGATACTTGCTTTTAAATCTTCATTGGATTATTTTGCAGCCGCGTATTGAAAGCAACCTCCTGGACAACGAATGTGGATCATACGGGGAATTGCACATTTAAAGAAAATTCCAAATACCAGATCATTGAATTCTTCGCCCGCGTCTCCATCGTCGCGTGATCGTCCGTTTTGTTGGGTTGTTCTAGAGGTTGACAAACAATGGAAACAACATAAAAGACGCCATTCCTATTCAGCCCGAATACAGCGTACGCGGAACGTCCGCTGCATATAAGAAAAATTGAACGCTTTTGCTGGGAGCGATCATTTGGCATTGCAAAAGAAAGGAATAAATGAAGAATGAAAGGAAGAAAGAAAGAAAGAAATAAGTAAGTCACACACGCCCAACGCAAGCTTCGCTTGCTGCCGTTTCCCCCGATAGAAAAGGGGCTCTTCAATTTTTAGTTCTGTACACTTCAGGTTACTCGGAGAAACCTTAGAGCCGGAACAAGAGAAAAATGAGCTTCGTTTGACTTCCGCTTAAATATATCACTGAATATGACAGTGGCTTCCAAGCTCGTTAAACGATCAGTTCTCATGTTGTGCTGAAAAAAAAAACACTATTGGAAACACTTGCCTGCGTTGTACTTCAGTACCGTAGTATTGTTAGAACTTCAGACCTAATGCTCAGCACTTCCACATTTCAGTCCCGTAGGGCTTTCTTCAAAAAATCCTTACCCGAGTTAAGCCAGCTAACGGTAGAGCCAGTACGAAGCTATGAGTGTTCCTTCACATGCTTCCACGTGATCTGAAATAGACGGCCCAGTGGTGTTATCTGAAAGTCGTATTGCCTTCATCCTACAGCCACTAAAAGTTTTGCAGATTAACAATCCCGCAAGTCAGCCAGCAGTGAGCCTGCTTCACAAAACACACGCGGCCCTTTGTTGAATATGAAGTAGGGTGGTTACTTTTAGACGTGGTAAAGTGTACTTTGTTTGTATTGAGAAATCATCCACGTTGTTTTAAGAGAGTGTACTATCAGCGTAAAAACCTCGCGTGAACAAAAAGTGGCGGATGGTTTTCTGGCTGGCTATTACATAACGGAGTGGGTTGGAATTACAACTTCTCAGAATTGGTCACCCTTCGTGGCATAAACGTTTGCCATTAACAAGACTAAAACACGCGTGACTCGTGAAATCATCGAATTTGATTAGATTTCCAGTACCTGGAAGAGCCTGTAAGTGTGGCTTCCGCAACGCTTACAGCTAAAGCGTCATCTTGGCCATTGCATATGTTATGCGAATGTAATATGTAGGAAATTCAGAAAGCTGTACAGTTTTATAATGAGCATTTATAACAGGTCTATTGCACACTTATTAATCCTAAGATGTCACATTCAAGCGTTTTCTTCGTTCTCGATCAAAAAATAACATCGTCGTTGATTTCCTCATTACAGTGCTGTCAATACATGTGTTTTATTGCTTTAAGCAATTACATGGATACTTTTGGAGGCATCTTGTCGTTGCCGTTGCCATCAAGTCCCGTATAAAGACCAAAGTGATAACATCGGCCCGCACGTTGTATGTTCTGTTTTACATGGCTAAAGCAGATATGAAATGAACTGGCAATCTGCGTCTCACAAAAAGGGCATGCGATAACATCACCCTGCATGCGAGGGCTACCGTCGATGGCTCTTAAAACAGCATTAATACACCCTGCCCGTCTATCGTCATGCGAAATGCGTGTGGAGATAAGAGCCTGAGGGGGCTGCTTGCCTCCGAGAAAACGCGTACTTTGACATAAATGATCTGGTTCCTCGTGGTAGTTCCCACCATATACCATATATGTTTCACTATAGAAGATCCGTAGACTGCTGCTATGGTTCTACGTGCTATGCTCTCCCCGCCTACATCGCGCTTAGGGGTACACAGCACGAACCCCTCGTCGCTGGCTAAAGCGGACTAATTTCCGTATGCCAGCATTTTGTACAGCTACCCCAGTTTGGATTTAAAAGCCGTTAACTGTCAGCCTTACTTGGTATGACATTCACGTTTGTTGCTCTCGCAATAATTCAAGTGAAACTTGAAAATCAAACTGCCGAATTGACTGGTTCCTCACTATTTCTATCTCTTAAAAATTAAATACACAGAAAAGGCTTGTTTATACAAGTTTCATCTTTTTATAACTTGAAGTAAGAGTTAATAGCAAGATGATGAAAAAAATGTCGTTTTACAGAGTTCCCGGAATGTGAGGGTCCGTATCCGTTCAATGAACGAGGTAAAGTTTCATTGCTTTTTATTCTTTTGACGTGTACACAGTTCTAAAGAATATTTTCATAATGTGTGCACTCTTAAATTATGGTTAAAATGTTTCAAACGGATAGTAATAATGGCATGTACCATACGTTTATCTCACATCATCTTACATTCTATGATATTTTAATTTTGTATCGTGCAGTGATTCTTCCGCATCTATTCCTCACGCATATTCACTGTCAACAGCTGATTCAATTGATACTTGCAAGCTACGTAACCTAACCAGAACACCTAACCGACAGGAGCATCTGCTGTGATTTTCTTCTCTTGGAATTCATCCAGCAAAGTAATTAGCCAATGGTCACCTACTGCCCATAATAAGTTATCTGCCCATTTTCATTTATTTGCAGCTGAAAGCAGTTACGACATCACAACAATCACCAATTTTGGTAGCATAGTTATCTGACGAAGCCTCCGCTGTCGCTGGCCGTAAACGCTATCGCGCATATTTACAAAATATGTAGGACAAAAAACGTCGTCCTATATTGGGAAACTCGGAATGTTTTTTTTTGTTTTTTTTTTAGCGAAGCCCGGACCCTTAGCTCTACGATGGTGTGAGATGCCGTGTCGACGTAAGGACGCATCCCAACATCAAAACGTAACGAGCATTTAAGCAACTATAGTAGGAGCATCGGGAGAGCATTCTGACGCTACGCTCGACAGAGGTAGTGGAAAAAAATTGGCCGTGTATCTGCGTGCTTCGCTGCAAATGTCGTCGAAAGACGATAGTCTTGTGCCGACTGCACTGCATGAGCGGCATGAGTACCACAATTTAATAGCTGGGCTAGCTGCTGGGCTCGTTTTTTCGGACGTTTTCCGGGCACGCTTAGACGGACGCCGGCGTTTCTCCGCTGAAATTTGGTCGTCGGTCTTTTCTCTGCGTTCTCTGATCATGTCTTGTAGAGTGGGTCGTATTTCATCTAGCGGCCATATATGTTTTGCCTTGCCTGAGACAGCGCTCTTCTACGATGAATCAGCCGCATCTGGCTGGCATTGATACAACAGAAGAGGACCACATCTACAGCGCTACCGGGGAACATCGGCTTGTGTTGAACTATGCTGCTGCCAGGTGGCAGCACCACAGCGTCGAAGTTAAATCACTGGGCGGAGACTTGTTTTGTACACAGCGGCGCATTTTCAGCGCCGCGTAATAAACACTAGGATCTTTCTAATTACGTATCTATAGATTTTGTTTTAAAGGAACACTGTGAATAGTACTAAGGTATTGATGTTGTGCCTCAGGTATGCGTAATATTTGATTTTTAATTGCCCACGCTCACCCGTATGAACACATGCCCCTCGGTCAAGATTGGAGGTCGTAAGGCAGGGGGGTTAAACTTTGGCCAGCTAGCTGAATCGTGCGACGTGCCGACAAACAGAGAAACAGACAGACCAAAATTTCTCCGTTTAGGTATGCCAAGAAAGACTATCGTCTTTAAAAATGATGCGCTTCCAAGCTTGGCAGCCTGGTTTTGTAGCCACCGCTGGGGACGTGGGCCTTGGGTGATTACGCTGCGGTAGCGCTGCGGCTTATCCGATTGCAGTGCAGCGTGCGGTTGTGTCACGCCGGGCTGCCTGATAGCAAGGGGGGGTTGCGCGGAATTGAGCGCAGATTGTGTCGCCACAATGGAAATCACCCCGGTCTTCTCATAGCCACTCCGGAAAAAAGATCACTGCCAACCGTTGAATGTTTCGGACAAAAACTTAATGTGTAGGGTTATTTGCAGACAAAATGGACAAAAAGGAGAATGACCAGCAGCGGGACCTAAACAGTGGTGCCAGCGCCAGCCGGCACGATCCGATGGTAAGCAAAAAAGGCGTCCCGGCTCTCCGCGACAGTCATTTTATTGTCTAGCGCAGCCCGTTCTCCCCATTCGGTTTGTTGAGTTTGTCGTAATCAGCAGGCCGTCTCGTTAATCGGTGAAGACGTCAAGTGCATCGAATGTCTTCTGTTTCTATGTGGTCAACTATAGCGATGGAAACTGTACAGATATTTCCACGGATGCAGCGGGGGGAGTCGGACATTGAACGCATTGGCCAGATGCAGCAGTAAAGGTCTGGACATTCTAACACACTTGAGCTTGGGGGACCACGCTGGGCGAGCTCCTACAGCCATCTTCTAAGATTCGTTTCTCGGAAACAAGATGGCAAACAGGTGGTAAGAAAAAAATGCAAGGGCTTGTGCAAAAGGCCAGATCAAGAAGAAAAGTAAGCACACCACAAGACTGGTGGTGCGCGCAGAGATTGGTCTTGAATTCGTATGTAGGAAGTCTGTCTGGTGGGCACAGACCACAAGGGGCAGGTAGTCCTCCATGTCACACAAGACCGTTAGCAACGTAATATTAGCTGGCTGGCCACCAACTCGAAGAAGATTGGGTAATCGCAACCATGCGCCAGGGCTAGTGTGAGCGGCACTTGAGTTGTCAAAATGCATTGAAGCTAGATCTGTGTGCTGCAGCTGCGCGCATAAATAAATATCCCGCCGCCGCCTTATCACACCGCCGCAGTATCACGCCACCGCCGCCGCACCATAGTTGCGGCGCGGGGCCGTTTATAATGTCTGTTAATCCAGACGGGTAATCTGGACATGAAATAAATCACATCACCTGGGAGCTCTTCTTAATCACCGTGCTCTAGATGTGTCCCTGTAAAGAACTTTCTATTTCAGCTGCCACTGACTGGCTGGACCTCGGCGAGCAGAGCGCCCTCCGATTCCGGCTCTTCTCCTGCAACGTCATTTTGACGTCACGAAACTTGCACAACTCTCGACAAAAATGAAAGGGACGGAATGCACTTTAACGCAACGAACGCATTCATTCTCCTGAGAACTGCTTTGGGTGCATATCTTGGAGGCTCTGCATGAACTCGGGTTGCTTTAGCCCTCAAATTAGGTTTAATGCGACCGCCAACCTAATGTACCTGTAAATATCGGTACGCATCCGATGCAGCGTTTTCAAACATTTTGAACACGTTCATATGGAAGTTCAGACTCGTCCGTTTATTTTTACGCAGAGACTGTGCTGACAGGTTTGCTGCTTAGAAATGTTCAAGAGCGTGATGACGTCGAGGCTCGCCGCTTTGTCAGGTAGCTGAATGCGATCTGCCAAACTGGACATTTTCATTAGATGGACACACCGAGAATAGCTCCCCGGAAGCTATCGTATACTTCTCTGCTCCGGAGTCTCACGAGTATTGCCTATCCTCAACGCTGTGCGTCGTCCAGCAATAAAGCGCACCGACCGAACTCACGGGATAGTACATTCTTGGCACCTCTGCCCTAGTACATCTTGCTTAGAGAAATAAAATAGATAAGTAATATACATACATCAGTGCCTCAGTACACTTTTTCCTGTCCTGTTCACTTCAGTGAATCGATAAATAAATATTGAATCGATAGCAGTGAAATCCTCAGAATAAGATATAACTAAGCTAGCTGGTAGGCATTTATATAAAAAAAACCTTTAGGTGACTGTGGCTTTATATGACTTGAGTCTTTGCCCACTTAAAAAACACTGCTTTCAATTATTTGTATTTCTGCTGCTCTTCGTATAACAGATCTTTGGTTACTTCGCATCACTTTATCTTTGGTACACACAATGGCATAATTTTTTATTCGTGTGGCTTAACAGTTGCGCAAACAGAGTGAGGCTTCACCACAACTTCCACACTGCAGTTTCGCGTCACAGTAACAATCTGTTTGACTCTAAGAGGCTTCCGCACATTACCCGGCTTGCGAGGTCTCTTACACCCGATAGGTTACGATGCACCAAATCGTAGAGCGGCTTGTCTATAAAGAGTGCTGTTATCTATCCCGTGAATTGGGGAGTATTCACGGGAAGCTTAGCCTCTGGTACCTCTATAGCGGAACCATGAATGACCAAGACTCTGCTACTCTTCCCCATCCATCGTTGTTGCGGAATCAGGTATCTTCAGATAATTCAAATATTACTACCCTTATCTCGAAGAAATCTTACTGCTTTGCCTAGCACTTGGTCTTCAGCTACATGCATTCCTTCCACTAAAAATGCAGGGTTCCTTTCATGAAGATATATATTAGGAAGCTCACGATTCTTTCTTTATGTTTCCTCTGGATGCTTTGTCGCTCCAAGGAAATCCAAAATCGAGCACATGCAAGAATTTGTGCACACGCTTGAACTTGCTTTTCTGCGTCCTTTATCCAGCCCGTGGTCCTCAGCGCTCCATATGGCGCCTAAGAAAAGTGGTGATTGGATACCATGTGGTGACTGTTGCCCTCTGAATGGAGTAACCATTCCAGGTCGACACGCTATACCAGATACACAGGATTTTACTGCAGCACTTCACGGCTGTACAACTTTCAGCAAAATTGACTTGGTAGAAGTGTATCATTAGGTCCCGTTCGAGCCATCGCACATACCGAAGACTGCTATCACCCCTACACTTGGCATGTTCGAGTAGCTTCGTATGCCGTTCGGCCTATGCAACATGGCTCAGACATTTCTTTTGTTGACAAAGTACTTCGCGGCATCACCTGTCCTTTGACTATGAAGATGACATCATTGTCCTCAGCTGTAGTACCGTCGAACAAAAGAGTCATCTGAATCAAGGTTCCAGACAACTACGGCAGTATGGTCTCATCTCTAACACCATGACGAGCGAATTGGATGTCTCCGAGTTAGATTTCCTTGGCGATTATGTTGACCGTCACATCATCCGAACGCCTGTATCTAGCATATGGTAGCCGCTGTCTTGCTCTTCTAGGAAGATATCACTACATCACTTTTGGCCGCGAGTTGCTGGCTATATACATTGCTGTGAAACAGTTCCGCGATTGCATCGAAGGTCATAAGTTCTTCATTCGGACTGATCGCAAAGTCCTAATATACGTTCCGAATACGAACAGTACCTCATATACTCCCTTTGAGCTTCGGCACCTGGCCTACATATCTCAGTTTACCAGTGAGATTGGCCACGTCAACGGGAGGTTTGTCTCGGCTGCACGTCCACTTCATATCCGTCACGAGGCCCAATGTGGCTTTCGCACGCTTGGCCATTGCCCACCATGATGACGATGACCTCGGCAAGCTCCGAACCACAGGTATTTCACTCATGCTTGAACAAGTTTTAATGCCTGGCAGTGACGTTGCACAACACTATAGCTGTTCTCGTTGACGACGAAGACGGAAATTCTTTCTTCCAGCGCTCTTCACTCTTGTGGCCTATTTCCCCAAATACCACTTCGTCGCTTCTCAGGCTGGGCTGCGACAATCATGTGTTCGATGCCCCAAACGCTTGCACAGCATGCATCTTGGCGGCGGTTTCTTTGAAACATTCCCAGGATCTTGAAATGTTTTGAGTCGCCTGGACACTTTCAGAGGTTTGATAGATTTTGAGCTTCCATGAAACCATCAGAAGCGTCACCTAGCTGCTGGAGACTGACTCGCATTATTTGTGTGACAACAGCGGATGAACTGTAGGGTCTCGACGCCAGTGAACGTTCTGGGCACATCAGCCATGTCAACCCAGTGCTGGAAGTACTCTGAGACTCTCGCAGCAGTCTTCCCGGTTTTTCATCGTCAGCTCATGTCCGGCGATATTATGTTGGTACTCTTGCGCAGTGAATATAAACCTCCGCAATAAGCCTTTCTTTGTTTTGTCATAGTCTAGAAAACTCGTGGCAGTCATTGCGCTAATTACTGTCAACGCTCCGCCATTTAAACAAATGTGCACAGCTAATGACCACTCCTCTCGTGGCCAGCCTTGTCCTATTGCCACGCGTACGCATCTTTGCAAGCAGGCGTGCAAATCATTGCGTCGATCATCAAACAATGCAAGCAATTTTTGTGGATTCTGTACTGAACAGGAGCTGCTACGCTAAGTCAGTCAGCTGTTGCATGTAACCTTGGAGCTGCTTCTCGAAACTTGAACTTCTGCTCAAATATGCTTAGCTTTTGCATCAGCTTCCTTGCTCATCCCTTTCTCATCAGAACGTTAATCTGCTTGCCTCGCCTTTTTTCCCTAAACCCATTTATGCATTTATTCACCACTCAGTACTAACTGGGCGCCGAGCGCAGCTAAGCTTTCTGTATCCATGATCAAACTATGTTATGGGAGGGTTTAATTGAGAGACAATAATCTCATTCGACAACTGCACGAGATGTACTCCGGCTTCTCTCCAGATTTTCATGCAATTTAAGGTTTGGGCCCTTAAACTGCATGAAACGACCACTCAACAAGGAACTGCATTGACTCACGAGCACACATAATCTATATTGCAGAAAAACCAGAACACTAGTTTACAGAGAATTAACATGGAGCGAACATGGAAAATGAGCACCGCTAGGGCTGCTGCTACCATGTCTGATATGAAAGAAAGTCTCTCGCCGTGTTACGCTGGTCAGTCATCTTTGACAGTGTCCCGGCCAATGTCGGTGGCGACTGGTGAGATGCCTGTGCCGTGACGACGCCTTAGGTCCACCAATGGTATTCCTGGCGCTCATGAGTAGCGAAGACTGCTACGCTAGCCGTGGTAGCCGGTACAGCCGCGGTAGTCAAGCAGCAGCTGTAGTTACTGCTCTAGATTCAGCAACGTAGAGTGATGGTAGCCGTTGCTGCAAAGCTGGTCAGCGCCGTGGCCCGGCAATGCGGACACCTTGCCCGGCATGGAATACAGGTCCTTGAGCCTTCCTGGACACGCAGCACCACTCACTCCGCTCCCTGAACCATTTTCCCAGCCGGAAAACAGGTAGTTGGCGGTGAAGTACGTCGTCAGAGTTCTCACGCTCTCTGGACTAGTCGCTGAGCGAGAACTAGCTTGACATAACGCCGAGCAATCTTAACTGGAGAACGGCAGTGTGGGGGGTGGCATACCAGGCCCGTGCCCCCCCCTGAATTTTTTCGCCATGGCATACATAGCACATAATTACTTTACCACATCTGCCTGCCCGGCCTCCAATTCAGATCAAGGAGGTGCCCCCCCTCGCCCTGCAAAAAAATTCTGCCTACGCCCCTGGCACACGGTAAACATTTCTTTTTCCGCCTATGTGTAAGATGAAGGCCTATTTGCAGAATTATGAAACTAGACGTGGATTTTAATTTTCCTTCTCTCAGATCCTTCCAATTGCCGTTACCGTAATTGCACCACACACTGTGGTCGCCACAAATCCGGTTGCCACTACAACCGGCATGTTCAAGCTTGTCTGCAAAACAACTACCGATACTGCGGCGGCGTTGACAACCACTTTCCCAGTTGTGATGAGTGCCAGACAGCTTGCAATGGTACGTAAAAATTTCGCTGTTTAATATAGCCTTTCGCAGATCAATTCTATGTGTGAACACAAACAATAATAAGAATATCTGGCGTGTAACGTCCCAAAATCACCATATGATTATGAGAGACGACGTAGTGGAGGGCTCCGGAAAGTTCGACCATCTGGTGTTCTTTAACGTGCACTGACATCGCACAGTACACGGGCCTCTACCGTTTCACCGCTATCGAAATGCGACCGCCGCGGCCGGGATCGAACCCGCGACCTTCGGATCAGCAGCCGAGCACCCTAACCACTATACCACCACGGCGTGCGTGAATACAAACATTTCCTGAGGGTAAGCTTCTGACGAACTGCGACCGACGGTTGTACGTTTCCTCTAAGGTTCAATGCAGTTCTGTTTTATGCAGTTCTGTTTTTTAACGTCACACTTTATGCGTGACGTTAAATTTGGATGACTACGCTTTAGGTTGGGAATACTGACGACCAACTTATGCCTGTTCTCCTTAATTTCGCGTCGCAGTACACACTGGGCTGACTGTTGTGTCCTGTACGTAGTTCCAGCAGTGTCGGTTTCAGTGTTTAGGTTGGCAACACTGTGTCCTTGTGCTTGTATATATTTATGGAACGTCTAATAAAACAGAGAGTATGCAAACGCTACCCGTGTGTGTCGGTCACGTCACTCCTTCACTACAACGGCGACGAGTGTTTGAACCCCGTCTGATATAATTCCGGGGGTATAACCAGCCACGCCCCCCAGATGGCTTTCACCGGCATCGCCCCACCGGATCCGTTCCTTCCGACACCGGGTCGCCATGGTCTCGATGGCACGACATTTTCAAGGTCTACTTGCTAGCTTCCGGTGCTTCAGAGTTCTACCCAGAGCGACGCAAGGCTATTCTACTACATTTCTTGGGACCCGAATGTCAACGTATTTTTCAATACCCTGTCTGTTTCGCAGGCAGCCGAAAAGACAGAGGGGGAAGAAGGGACCGGAGCTATGCCCGACGTGTATGACCCGACGTGGTAGCGGCACTGGCTAAGCACTTCGACAGTCGTCGAGCGCCACCGATTTCACCGTCGAATTCAGTTCCCAGGCGAGTCTATTCAAGAATACGCGACCGCGCTAACAGAGCTTGCCGCGATGTGCTCATTTACGTCGCAAGAAGAGTCATTACGTGACCAGTTTTTTGCCGGTGTGTCCTCACATCGTATTCGGGAACGTCTTCTGTTAGAAGGGTCATCGCTTTCGTTCAACAAGGCAGTTGCTCTCGCGAGTCAAATCGAGCATGCAGCAGTCGAAGTGAAGGAATTTTCCACTTCTGTGCAACCAGTATCGGCGCAGTCGGGCACAAAAGGCAGTTCATCGTTGCAGTCATCGAATTCACGGCCGCGTGCTCGCGCTTTCAGGCAATGCGATAAGGCAGCTACGTCTGGGAACCGCCCCCCATTTTGACAGCGCTGTCCATCGAATTCGCAGCAACACGTGAATTCTTCGCATTGCTTCAGATGCGGTTCTAAGCAGCAACGCGTTTCTTGGAAACGCTGCCCAGCTAAAGGAAAAAAATGCTTCTTTTTTGACCGTATCGGACATTTTGAAAATGTTTGCAACCAGAAGCTGTCGCAGGTAGCTGTCCACGAGGTTTCAGTAGACAGCCCGTTGCAGGATGAAACCGTAGAAGTTCTTGTGGTTCAACAGCCTTTTGCATCTGGAATTCACATTAACGTTCAAGTCGGGCAGGTCGCTATGAAGCTGTTAGTCGATTCGGGCTCTTCCGTTACCATTCTTTCAGGCAAGGTGTTTGACCAACATTTCTCTGGTGTGCCGCTTCTGCCCGTTCCTCGTGTGACGCTTCTGGATTATTCGAAAAGACCAATTTCGGTTCGAGGCTGCTTCTTTTCTGAGGTCTTTTTCGAGAATCGCAGCGCACCACTTTTGTTTTATGTAGTCGAACAGGGTACTTCTCTCGTTGGCCTGGATGATATTAAGGGTTTGAAGCTGCGCATTCAAGGGTCTGAGCTGCAGTGTTTTCAAACCAGCACGGTACCTAACGCCGAAGTATCTCGGACATGTCCGATAGAGCCATCCATACAGCTGCCATCAGCACTACAGCAAAAGTTTTGCTCGCTCTTCACAAATGAGCTGGGTCTGGCAAATGTTTTGTTCACAGGATTAAGACACGTGCGGGTGTTCAGCCAGTAGCGTCAAAACTTCACCGGCTTCCTTTCACGTAACGACCACGCGTGTCTTCCGAACTGCAGCGCTTGGAAAGCTTGGGCATCATTGAACGTATCGATGCGTCAGAATGGGTGCCTCCTATTGTAGTCATTCGGAAGAAAGATGGAAGTATTAGGCTTTGTGTAGATTTACGTGAACCTGACAAGGCCATCGTTCCGGACAGCTTTCCGCTGCCTCACATGGATGAGTCGCTTCATGCCTTGGTGCTTCATGCCACGCACTTTTCGAAACTCGACTTAACGGCTGCCTACCACCAAGTTCCCCTGGATCCTGAGAGTAGGGACTTGACAGCTTTTATTACACATGAAGGGCTCTACCGCTTCAAGCGCGTTTGTTTTGGGCTAGCCTCAGCACCTGCTGCTTTCCAGAGTATGATGTCTCGAATCCTTCGCAATTGTGCGGGTGCGCCCTTTTACATCGACGATGTCATTATTTTTGGTAAATCAGCTGAGGAGCACCTAAAGAACTTGGAGGCAGTGTTACAGCGTATCAAAGACGCAGGTCTGAAGCTCAACAGTAAATGTGTGCTTGGAGTTCAGGAGCTCGAATTCTAGGGCCACAAAATGACACCTTGCGGTATTTCGGCACTGTCGGGGAAAGTGGACGCAATTGTGGAAACCCCAGTTCCAAGAAATGTCGCTGAACTCCGTTCCTTTCTTGGGTTGGTGGAATACTACGCCAAGTTTGTGCCACACTTGGCCGATATGGTAGAACCAATGAGGGCTCTTCTTAGGAAAGGCGAAACCTTCACCTGGTCTGTTGAGGTGGATGAAAGTTTCCGCGCGGTAAAGGCGGTATTATCGTCAGATCTTGTCGTGCATATGTTTGATCCTGCGCTTTCAATTATCATCTCTACTGATGCATCCGAATGTGGTCTAGGAGCAGTCCTCCAGCAGCACGCCGGTGATAAGCTTCGTACTGTTGCTTTTGCATCACGTACGCTATCTCCGGCTGAAAGAAAGTACGCAGTTCGTTAAAAGGAAGCACTTGCATGCATTTGGGCATGTGAGCATTCGCATGCATACCTGTGGAGACGGAGCTTCACTCTCCGAACAGGCCATCAGGCACTCGTTTCGCTTCTGTCTTCGCAAGGCTCAGGCCGACGCCCACTTAGAATTGCACGTTGGTGCACAAGGCTACTACGTTACAATTTCACGGTGGAGTACCAGAAAGGCTCGTCCAACAGAGTAGCCGATGCTCTTTCGCGGTTAGCTGTGCCTATGGCAGATAGAGAGCTGATTTTTGTGGAACAAATTGTTTCCATGGTTCAACCGACTTGCCTGACAAAAGAGCAGTTTGAACAAGCGGTTCTTGCTGACGCACGCTTCAAAAGATGAACGCGTTTGTAAATGGGTCTTGGCCATCACACAGAGACTTGCCGCAAGTTCTGCAACCATATTTCAGAGTTCGAGAAGAATTGTCAGTAGTGAGCGAATTGTTGTTGCGTGCAGAGAGGCTTGTAGTTCCTTCATCTCTCGTGGCTCAACTTGTGGCAACAGCGCATGAAACGCACCAGGGTATCGCACGCACCAAAGCCAGACTTAGGGAACAATTTTGGTGGCCCCGCATGGACATTCACGTGGAAGAAGCAGTCCACGATTGTAGCATCTGTCAAGCAGCAGATAAATCGGCAAAGACGTCGCCTGCCCCGCTGCAACCTGTTCAGTTACCAGAGAGACTATGGCAGAAACTTGCAATAGATATCGTTGGTCCCCTGGAGAGGGCGCCTCCAGATTGCAGATTTGTCCTGACACTCGTAGACTACTTCTCAAAATGGCCAGAAGTACAGTTTTCAAGGCAAATTTCTACAAGAACCGTGACCGAATTCTTGCTCAACGTATTTGCACGGGAAGGATGTCCTGAAGAGATAGTTTGTGATAATGGGCCCCAGTTCACGTCAAAGGAATTTGTCAACTTCTTACAAGAACGAGTGATCCGTCTGTCGCATTCATCTGTTTATTACCCGCAGGCAAACGCACAGATCGAGCGGTTCAACCGCACGTTCAAGACTTACCTCCAACTGGCCCGTCTGGAACAACGTCCACTGCGAACTGCTGTACGGAATTAGCTCGCCGCATACAGGTGTACACCACACGCCACAACAGGAGTGGCCCCTGCGGTACTCTTACATGGAAGGCTGCCAAGAACGAAGCTTGACATCTTCGGCTTATCGCCTGAGTCCTTCGCAAAGGCACCCAACCAGGAACTGGCAAGGCTGCGTCAACGTGTCAAGCGCAGGCAAGAGTACAGCAAAGCCTACACCGACAGGAGGCGAGCGGCAAAACCAACAACAGTGGCAGTTGGAGACATGGTGCGGGTGAAGAAACCATCGGTTTCATTCAAGGGTGACATCTCTTTCTCGAAGCCAAGGAAAGTCATCGAGCAGTGCGGTCCAGCATCCTTCATTCTCGACGACGGCAAAACATGGAACGCGGCAAAGCTGTGCAAGGTGCCTGCTCGGCGCCCTGGCGACAATGGCCGTCAGCGACATTCTGCAGGGCGTGAATCTTCGTTCCATCACGATCCCTTTGATGCGACACTTCTCGCTGCAACATGGCAGCCAGCGTCTGCGGAGGCAAGTGTTCCCGCAGCGAAACCTGTGCCTAGTGCAGACTACGACTCCGGGTCGCCAACGAGATCAGCCGCCGGACAGTTTCCTGCTTCAGAAACTGTTTCACGCCCGCCCGTGAACCCTACAGAAGTCCCTGTGGTGTCGTGCCCACCTGTTCGTCGCATTCAGCCGCACCGAGAGAGACGGTGACCGGACAGATATGGTTATTAAGTGTCAATGTATAAATATTCCGTAGTTGGTGTACCTGTATACCTAATGTATTCAATATTTTTGCATGTGTATAGATAATTTGGTGTGTATATATTGATGTGCATTTCTTGCTGTGTATTTTTCGTTCCACATATAAAGTGGGCGCGATTAAGATATACTAACGTACTAACACATTCACAAAACCAAAAATAAATGAGGGAGGGAAAATGTAGTATCCTGTACACAGTTCCAGCAGTTTCGGTTTCAGTGTTTAGGTTGGCGACACTGTGTCCTTGTGCTTGTATATAGACTATTTTACCTAAGACATATAGGCGCCGCCATCTTGGGCTGTTAAGTCGTTGTTTTCTTGTTTCTGTACATTGCGATGTTAATTTATAAGGCCATGAAACATCGTATGCACCAACTCAACCGTTTTCATGTGTATGCGTCTACCGTAACGTTCTTCGTTTAGTTGTTAAAGATGCAAAACACAAAGGTTAGCCAAGCATGGCGGCACCCCGACATCTCCGTAAAATAGTCTATATTTGTGGAACGTCTAATAAAACAGAGTATGCAAACGCTACCCGTGTGTGTCGGTCACGTCACTCCTTCACTACAGTGACAATGACCACTACTTTGGCAGTTTTAGTGAACGCAAACATACTATATACAATTTAACCACCTACCATTTAAGGGGTCTGCTCTGACGCCACGTGAAAATCAAGTTTGGTTCAAATTATGTGGACATTGGTTTGCTAGAGGCTTTCCCTACGAGCTCGACCGAGAAGGACGCCACGCTCTCCACCGCCGTAGTGCGCGAAGACGCTGAGACCGGGTATGTCGAGTCTCCGACACGGCGCAGAAAAGGCACTCGAGGAAGGTCGTTAACAGGCACGGGTTTACTAACCCAATATGCTGCACAGTACGACAGTCACGGGTTTGCATGTAGGCACGGAAACACTGCAAGACCAACCAAGTGTACGCTTGCCGGCGGCACGACAACTACGCCGCAAAGGGCAGCAGTCGAACGCAAGGACGAGAAGCCTCCTGCCAGCGCAGCGCGTCAACCTATCGTGTTGGCCTAGCAGCATTCGACGCGGCGAGCCAGCGCCAGACAGAAGCCAGTTCATGGGAGAGGAGCAGTCTCTAGCGACCACTGAGGTCAAACGACAAACAGTGACGTGTGCTAGCGTTCGTGAGGCGTCCTCTGTACGGAGACGCGCGGCACCGCGCAGAGAAGACCGATGCATCGCATCCAGCAGACAAAAACTGGACACTTTGTACATTCCATAGTGTGTTCGGCGAAAGCTTGTGGCCATTCGACTGGCTATGCCATGTCTTTTTTCTTTTACACTCGCAGTGAGATGGCACACAAACGGAATGTGTGCGTGCTTTCTTTTTTTTTTTACCGCGAATCGCAGCGAGACGCGAGACTAATCTGCCTCCGTTCGCATGCGTTCGTATTTTCTCGCGCTTTGCGCGTCGTGCAAATGCCATCGGCGTTCCAGCGCTCAAATTGGCGGAACTTTGTAAATCCCAAAGCGTGTTCCGCGAACGCCTGTGTCCATTGAGACGGGGTCGGTCAGAATGGAACGCGATGCCCGCGTCTCCCTTTTTGCATGATTGGAAACGGTGGGCACAGCGACGCTACGCAAGCTAGGCGCGAGCGCTGTAGAGTCCGACGCGACCGGCGTCCGTTTGCGCGCCCCAGTGGCCACCTGGCACCGTGCCAGGGCTCGGACCTACGGACGGACACGGACGGACGGACGTGAGCAGGAGACATTAAAGGCATTCGCCTTAAAATGTCTGGGTGACATGCCCTCGGTAGCCATCTCGCTGAATAAAGGCAGTTATAGGCACTCCAGCCGCAGGGGGCCAGCAGGCGAAGTAGCTGGGGAACGAGACGCCATAGTGGAGGGCGCGTTCGATTTCCACATAATTTAGGGGCTGGGCTCGCCATTCGATTCACCTGCTTCGTCGCTTAGTATATTGAGGTCATACAAGTGTGGAAGGACGAATCGTACATCATTCCCTTAGTCATCATTCCTGTAATCTTCAACTGCGCCGATGAGTAGTGGTCCCTTTTTTGGCGATAGACATATCACCACGCTTAAATAGGAAGAATTTTGTGACAAATCAAAAGCACCTAGACCACGTCTATCTATCTATCTATCTATCTATCTATCTATCTATCTATCTATCTATCTATCTATCTATCTATCTATCTATCTATCTATCTATCTATCTATCTATCTCTATCTATCTATCTATCTATCTATCTGTCATCATATATGTGTGATGGGCAAAACGAACAGAAGAGAGTACCTCAGACAGGCTGGACGACGTATTTTTTAGAAAGACGTACCTTTGATTTTCAAAAAGAAAGGTGTTCCTATGGAAACGTTGGCCAGCCTGGCTGAGGCACTTTCTCCTCTTAATTCAGGAGGACTCAGGAGGTTCCGGAATGTTCAGGAGTTCAGGGTTTCTTCACTCTGTTTCTATCTGTCGGCTCCCATGTGGACTATGGAGTGTTATGGTATAACTAAGATAATGGGCATATGTTCCCAATGCTGACCTTTGGGCACTCACTGAAATTTACTGTTTGTTAAATTTCATAGTCCTGAGGGGCGAATTATTAGTAATTCGCCTCAGTATATACGTACTATTCTAGTTCTATTTTTATCTCACTTTTTCTCTCACCCGCTTAACATTACCTTTGTCTTCTGCACGTTTTTTTATTATAATTTAGAACTACCTTCCTCAAACAGTTGTTAGTTTGCGCTGATGTGTTTTGCACTTCTTTCGTTGCTGTTTTCAGTTCTCTTTTTTTTTTTTTGCAAACTTTGCGCAAAAAACATTGATCATGTTGACCAACTTGCCCATTGTAAAACTTCAACGTGAAGAGCTTCATGGGCGTTGCTCTTTCTGCGCTCCGCAGTTTCCTCTACCTACTGCTCCGACGAACTTCCGGGACATCATTAGGCAAGAGAGTGCGTCCGCGTCACGTCTCAAGTTCTCCAACGGTGCCTGCGCTCGTCAGGTACCAACAAACGTCGACGTTGCGGCGCTCTCTGCAGTCACCACTGTCCCTGTGCCTACACCAGGAGATCATCCATCTGTGGCGTCGTTGTCACCGGCGATGCGTCTGCAGCCTTATTATACCGCGCAGCAACCTTCTCGACCCATCTGCTACTATTGTGGCTACCGAGGACAGATCTCTCGGTTTTGCCGACAGCGCCAAGAGTATGAGCAACGGGGCTACGCTGCCTAGGAACGCGCAAGCGTACTTCAGGAGCGTAGCCACGAATGGACGACGCACTGGATACCTGGCGTGGCGCCGAGTATTTTTCTAGGCTTGATGTGCGATCGGGCTACTAGCAAATACCGATGTCTGAATCTGTCAATGAGAAGAACGCTTTTTCCACCCCAGACGAGCTGTACAAATTTACCGTGATGCCTTTTTCGACTTTGTTATGCGCCCGCTATCTTCGAACGCATGATAGACAGCGTACTGCATGGTCTGAAGTGGGAACCCTGCTTATGCTATCTCGACGAAATCGTAGTGTTCTCGTCCACGTTCTCGCAACATCTGCGGCGTCTGGAAGAAGTCCCAGCGTGCCTTGCGAAAGCTGGCCTACAGCTGAATACAAAAAAATGTACCTTCGCCAGCAAGTCGGTCAAGGTTCTGGGGCACTTAGTCAGCAAAGAAGGAATTAGGCCGCACTCTGAGACGCTTGCCGCCATCGTCGAGTTTCCCCGTCCGCTGCGTCAAAAAGACCTGCTCACTTTTCGCGGCTTCGCGTCTAACTTCCGGCGCTTCATACGTGACTTCGCGGAGCTTGCGTCCCTGTCATCAGAGGTTTGCCATTCCGCTGAGTTCCGGTAACGAGGACTGGCGTACGAGTTTCGGGGCAGGTCCAGAGTCTTCGGGCAGAGCAGGTAGACCGGGTGGATGGTAATTGGGTCTGTTCATTGGGCACAGCGCCTGAAGTCCTCCGTTAGCAAGCTCCCCTGGCGTACAACAGTGTGGGTGATGGAAATCGTGCGGGAATCATCGGGGCCACGAGCTTGCACAGGAATGGAGATTCAGCTTCAATTCCATGGCACACGAGGCGCGAAATATTCTCTGATGTAGCAGAAGAAGGTGGTGGGTGGATGTCCTCGCAAGTGGACTTTGCAGTCGTGTTGGGAAGACGTGAAAAGTGAGGCGTGACCCTACGACTTTTCGCTTCTTCAAACCGGCGGCATTAATTAATGACGTCGTCTACTGTCGACGAGTTTCTCAATGCCAGAAGAGTGAAAGCATCATCCGCGATCTCTTTGAAGATGTGCGCGACCTTTTCAACTTCGGACACCTTGTCCAACAGAATGCGTTGGCGGGCTAGTTGGTGAGAATCCATATTGCTTTTTTACAGAGCGCTCACCCGTTCGCAGAGCTGAAGCCAATCCTCTACATCAGTGTTGTCGGTGCCGGAAAAGGTGCCTTCGAGAGCATCGGACTCGTTATTTGAAGGTCGCAGGTTCAGTACCTGCCAGTGGAATTATCTTTTCGTCCAATTTTCTTTCTTCATATTTTTAACACGAAAGTGTTTTATGCCGGGGTCCACCAAGACTTCAGTGACATATTTCCATCACGGAAATTACGTCGCAAAAACACACATGATCAGAGGACAAAGAAAAAAAAAGTGTCGCCAACGGGAGTCGAACCTACGACCTCTTGGTCTGCCACAGGTGATGCGGGGCACGCTATCCATGCGCCGCGGTTTTTTTCATGGTATATATTTAAATGTGTGTTAGAATGAGCATAAATGGCACTAATAGTATGAAAAAGGACATTTATCACAAAAGAGACTTTGAACCGGACTGGTACCCCATCCTGGTGAGGTGCTTCGCCTCACCATCTTTTGTGTATGACATGATTTGATGAACTATCGGTGCTCTACTGCACTTCGTTAGTCGTCGAGTGTTTCCTTAGTAACGCTAGAGCGCTTATAGTCGCTGTGTGATTGTACTTGTTTCATACAGCGCCACCGTCACATACTCTGTAGGCTTTACAAACGCGCATTTTATATCTACCCGTCTTCTCACAGTGTTCTTGCTTAAGCACAGCAATGCATCATGAACGTGAAATCCGCAATTACTTCCTAGAAAGCCTCGTTTCTACGCGTCCGTCCTATTCGGCGCGTTTTGAATAGGAAAATTGCAATTTTGTCGACGCAATAACACACTGCCAGGTGGCGACGTTACCCCGAGCGTCGGTCTCGCTAATAGCATCCATCCATACCAAAAATAGATCTGCGATGCGCGCGTGCTTTGTGTGGCCGTAACTCCGCGTTCCCAACTTACGCTCGCCCCGCGAAAAATCGCAGCTAGCCAACCGGGAAGACAGAATACGTGGTCGGGCAGTGGCGTTCAATAACTCTAACGTGCCGCGAGTAGGCCACCTTAGCCCAAGTTCGGTGTCCAGTCAGGGCTCATCTAGCTGTCACACCGCTTTCTCCTATTCCACCCTCACCGTACAGCGACCACAAGCCTCTATGACCACAAGGGTTTGTTTAATCATTGATCATGGACGTTCGTTGTCAGGATACTGATGTACCACCAAGCGTTAACATGGATGCATCCACGTTAAACGCTTCTATAACTGTCAAGCACAAGTAGACATTGTGCAAGCTCTCTTATATCACTGTACAGAAAACATTCAACTACTTCTGTAAGGACGCGTTTTACTTTCGTGTTATACCGATTCCTATGACGGAGGGATCAACCATGTTTTTTTACATTACAATTACTTCTAATAACATCCCCTATATCTTCCTTGGCATCATTTTCTGTTAGGTCTCATTAGTATTGTGTCTAACAAAGAAAAAGAGCCCTGAAATTTACACTTTTTTCCTGTTTATACAAGTTGGATAATGCTCCATATACGTGTGAATCAGAATGCTCAGAGCCATCCTTGGTACTTCGTAACTTCGCCAACGTCGGAATGCGAGTGGTTGCAAAAATTCGCTCAATGCAGTTTTGTTTGGCACACGACAACTAAAACTGATTTAGGACCAATACGGCGCCGCTTTTGAAGAGCGCAGGTGTGCCACGCGCACCGCCACTGCGCAACACGTGGCGCTATCTCTAGATTGTCGGCCCGGCTAGCTCAGTCGGTAGAGCATGAGACTCTTAATCTCAGGGTCGTGGGTTCGGGCCCCACGTTGGGCGCCAACTGTGGGTTTCGGGCTTGCTGCGTCCCGTCCGTGGTTAAAGCAAGGACGACGGAGGCTTCAGGTCAGAACAAACAATAACAATTTATTTAACTAAACGCGCCATACGGCAAGGTCCGGCCAGGAACTCTCGGCGACCACGGTTCACGGCCAGCAGCAACCGGCCAGCGCGGGTGGCAGCATCCGTCCTTCTCGGCAGTCAAGTCACCTCTCCCCGTGGCAGCGCGCAGGCTGCCGCTTTTGAAGAGCGCAGGTGTGCCACGCGCACCGCCACTGCTCAAAACGTGGCGCTATCTCTAGATAGCCGGTGCGCGTGGTTCCCACAACATGGACCACACGCATTGGGTCACAGGTCATTTAATCTGTCATTTAATGTCATGTTTGGCGCAGTGATTAAAATCTTCGTGAATAAGTTCAATCAGGCGGGATCATGTGAATTTTCTCATTGCCATCTTAGAACTCAGGGTTTCTTAAATTACATTCTAAGACGCTACTTAAGCGCTAATACGCTATTTATCATTTGTAACTCATTGAAAGTGTTCTGTCTTTTTTTGCAGTAAGCATAAGCGTTCAAGAAATCACGCCCAATTATCCAGACCTGCCACATGTCTGAGGACGCTGAGTATTTTTCACGGCAATAAATTGTACTTGTCGAAAAGATCTCCATGTGTTCTCGATTGTTCTGCCATGTTACATTGCCTGCTATTTCAATTTTACCCATACTTCTCTCTTACACAAATATCATGTGTATAAGCTCTTGCTCGTGTATAAGTACTTAATTTCAGGTGACTTGAACGTGTAGCTGGAGTAAGCTGCGATGTGTCGCTTTTTTTGGCCTGATTATTCTGGACATTTCCGATGGTGGACTGCCCCTGGTTCAATGCTGGAGGCGTAATTATTCACTTCAAAGGATAAAGTTACGCCGGGGAATCCACAGAATAGGGTCAGCAAAAATCCTGCGTACCAAATTGAGGTACAGGACTCCTTTATAAACCAGAAGTATTTTATAAAAGATATGAAGTACACCGATGTACAGATATGAAGTACAGAATAACAGGGGTGCAACAGCTGCGCCAATTGCGCCAAATTGATACAATTCCCCGTTTTTGCTCCGAACTGCGCTAAAACCATGAAATTGGCGGAAATTGCGCCACGCTGCGCCAAAATGCCCGACCAGCCTAAAAATTTTCTCAGCTGTGCTAATTTCAATGAGAAATGGAGGCCACGTTGGCCACCTGCAGTTTGCGTCATCAATCAATCCACGCGCGCAGACCCTAACCCTAAACCACGGTGTGAGTGGTCAGGACACTCGCGAGACGCGGTCGACCAAATAAATAAATAACGCCGCGCACCCATTGGTCCGCTGACCGCAGCGGATACCTATCGGCAGGACGGCGTAACTTCAAGACAAAATGCGTTGCCGTAGCCACTAACGCTTCGCGGGAAACATGAATTTCTTAGTCAGCAAACGTGGCATGTTAGCAACTAAAGCTGGAAGCGTATGCCGCGTTTACCGCGCGCGAACAACCTCTACGAGCTGCGGACACCGGCGTTGCCGGTGACCACATTGGTTGCCATAGCAACGGCACATAAAACATTTTTCTGTCTTGAAGCTGCGTCGTCCGGGCAATAGATATCCGGTGCCGTCGCCGGGCCAACAGGCACGCGCCGTTGTTACTTTATCTGATCGATCGCGCCTTACAAGCGAGCCGAAAAGTTGTGCCCTAAACCTAACCACATCGTGAAAGGAAAAAAAAAGGAGTGGGGGGCTGTAGCGGTGTTCGAAAATATCCGGGCCTTGTCTTAACCCGTGCAGAACGCTGCTTAAGCCACCTTCGCCGCAGTACACCGGTGCCGTGCGGAAAAAGCGTATTAAGATTTGGAAGGGGCTGTTAGCACTAGTCACGGAACACAGCACATTTTTTGTTCAATTACTCATGCATGTTTACGCTGCATAACTGTGAGTACTAGTATGGTCGATGACGCCTAAAAAAATGCCCCCACCTCCCCGAAGGAAATCGTGAGGAAATGCGAATGCATTTCTTGCGCCGAGAGATTTCGCCTTCACCAACTTCTGCCATCGCCTTGAGAGGTGCCCAGCTAGCGAACGGTTCAGAGTGAGGCGCGAGCGGACGGGAGAGTGGGGCGCAGGGAGGCGAGAGAGCGAACGGCGAGAGAAGGAGCGGCGAAGCACTGCACCTACCCTCTCCTACACTCTCGCACCACATGCTCCGGTTGCTAGGGGCGAGGATAAGCGCGCGCGCCCGCAGCTGTTGCTATGGGAGAGGGAGAGCGGAGAGATAACACCTGCCGGCGCGCGGACACCGCCGCGGACAACGCCGGACGCCTCACATAGCCCGATTAAGAAATGCATTCGCATTTAAAAGTTACTGGCAATCATTTGGAGCAGTATATGACATTTCTGCAGCCATAAATAAAAAAAAACTAACAAAACTGTGCCAGTTTTTTTTTCGCCACCCCTACTCCTCAGTTTTACGAATCCCCCCGAATTTCAAGGTCGCCAGCTTGGCAGATCCAAATTTGAATTCGCAGGGTCTGTGAAAGGATTTGCAGGTGCGGCAAATGCTAATGTGGACTTTATCATTGTTTGTTCAATGGGGTGGTTCAAAATACTACATTTATTGAAATAGCAGTGCTCATGTTCACTCTGCACGATTTAGGTCATGTTGAATGGTTTGTAAATCTTTTTTTTTAATGTAAGCCGTTTTTATACTGCTCCAAATTTGGTTTCTCGTGATAAAAAATGCATGTTTTTTTCCTCGTAACCTGCTCCAAATTTGGATTTTAGTGCTCCAAAAGTAACATTTTGCTGCTCCAAAAATTGCTCCAAATTCTATTTTGTCTGTTGCACCCCTGGAATAATAATACACGCAATGAGTGGATAAAGGAAGGAAATTTTAGAATGCTTGTTACCTTGACACAACCTCAATAGAAACCATCATATAGTGAAGCCGAAAATGTTATAGGGAGCGTCATTTGTACTCTTTGAAGTGTATTGCAATAACTGTGATATAGATGCGACCTTCCATCGAAAGGTCGCATGTTTGGTACCTACCAGCAGTAGTTTGCCTTTGCGTCCACTTTAATTTCTTGACATCAGGGCTGGGCAGAGACACTTACAAAAGTATTTCGGAATACAGAAGTCGAAATACATGCACTTTCATTAAGCCTAAAATAGAGGTACTGAGATATATTTGCCTTTGACGTAACGTGATATTCAGGAGACAGTTTTGCAAAAAGACAAAAAGTATCCCGGAATACAGAAACAGGAAGATGGAGATTAAAATGCTTTTTTTTTATGCTGTCGTTCTTCAAGATTTATTAGCGCAGCACAATACTGTGAATAATGTGGCAGCGCATTGGAACTTGCATGCCGAGCATATTGCAAATTTAAAAGAGGAAAAAAAGAGAAGTAAATGAACCAAGATGAAGAAATAAATAGACATAAAGAGAGGAAAAAAACAGAAAAAGAAAGACAAGAGGAAAGGAGAAAACCGAAGAGAAACAAAGAAGGCTGTCCAGCTCCACGCTTCCTGCAGGCTTGGCGCCACTAAGACGAAGCTACCTTACTTTTTTTTTAGTTTTTAGATTTATAGACTGTCCTTTAGCCAGGAGAGATTTAAATTATTGAAAATCAGGGATGGATATAACGAGGACTCAGTGTCTACGGTGTACATTACAAATAAATGTCCGAAATTCATGTCAGCTAAGATGAATTCATTGCCCTATAATCTCCCAGGACTCTGCTACCCCACCGCGAAAATCATACGCACAATTCAGGCCGTTGTCTTTCAGACAGGACATGAAAGTTCTTTCGATTCAGCATGCCACAGAGGAGCGCCTACACACTTACTATTCCGGTAGATCACTGTCGTTTTTTATGTTGTGTGTTTTAATTCTAAGATATTTATGACAGCAATTCATGCTACTGCAGTGACATAAACAGAAATGAAGAATAATCGAGAATATGTCAGCCACCAGAGATTTGCTGATGACATGGCCCATTTCAGCGATCAAAAGCGCTAAATGGTTGGTGAGAAAAAAACCAGAAAGTAATAAAGTAGAACACAACGTGAATGCGCTGGATATACATAATCGCAATGCCCACGAACTATAGGTGGCTCGCTGCACGATTCAAGATGGCGCCCGGGGAAGGGTCAACCCGTTTTTTAGCATACACTCTAAGAAAAAAAGAGTATACCCGACTCTTTTCGGAGAGTTCTGACTTGCCACGTATACGACTCTCTTTGGAGAGTCACGGTGACCCTCTTGGTGGATCAGAGCCGGCGCGCTCAGGAGAGTCCCCGGACCCTCTTATGAGAAGGATCACACTACCACTTCTGAAGGAGTCGGACGACTCTTGCCAGTGACGCTCCTACGCGGGTCAATTGACACCCACTGAAGCGTCAAGCGACTCTACGGCTATTTTAAGCTACTAAATTGGCCCAAGCTCTACTTTTGCGCGACTGCTGCTGGAAATAGTGAAGTATCCATTTTAAGCAACTGCAATAATACTTGCCGTTTCGGCCAGCGACTGCAAAAAAGGATAGTTAAATTTTAGCATTATTTTAATAAAACTTCTCAAAACACACCATTTCCAGCAAAGTTGAAGCAGTTGAGGTATTCCTCATTTCCATGCTTATATGAGTATAACCAACCAAAATGTGTGACTGTGATGTGCATAGTGTCATGCCGTGCAAAATAAACAGCAGATATCGGTATCATGTTTCCATATTTATTCCTTATGATCAAGCATAAAAAAGTCGTGAAGGCTGGAGGAATCAGACTTGTGACTTGCTATGTTGTCGCTCCTGTTCAGCGTGAGCAGCCATGACAAATGGTACCTGAAAAGCAGAACGTGATATCATTATCAGAAAACGGAATCATAGTAAGAGTTTGCAATACCTACACAATAAGTGATTTACACAGACATAATGAAGGCTCAGAACAAAAGAAATGCAAATAGGCATGGTAAGGAACCGTGTTTTTTGCCGTTATCGCGTAAAACATTGGTGACAAACTAGCAGCACAAGATGATGTGAGCTTCTTTTTAAACAACAAAGGCAATTGTTTTAGGCTCCTTTGCGTGGGTGCCACTCACCTCTTTTCCTACGTCGTCTTGTCCAACCAAAGGAAATGTACCGAGTGCCTCATTGACATTACGAACGCCGCTGTTGATTTTTCTATCACTAGTGGTGAAGCGCCAGACCATAGCGACACCTTCGTTGCCCTGGATATAACCAACGCACAAACACACAGACTGATTAGTTTTATTTAAACCACCCTTTGTTCAACACACCGTTACTGTACACACATCTGACACGAGTGTTTCGTTTTAAATAATTTCCTAACGAAAACAAATTTTCACGTAATAGAAGGCGGGAACCGCGTTTCGCGATAGGCACTGGTTATGCACGAATGAAGGCCCTCCTTTTCTGATAAGTCGCTTCAAAAAGTGCTTCCAGAATAAGCCCGGCTTTGCGCCGGCATATTGCCACAACCAAGCGCATCCTCCGGCAGTCAGGGGCACGCCGTGAGCGGTTACTGACAGCGTGTTCTACAAACGTAACCCATTCTTAAATACTCAGTTGTTCGAGCGCCCGAACGACAGAACGCGTGTTCTACAAATATAATCCACCCTTAACAACTCAGTTGTACGAGCGCCCGAACGACAGCAACGCGCGCGGACGCCGTCTACGTTGACATCAGACATGGCATATGCTAGAATTACCGCACATGGCTCCCACAGTCACGTATATTCACTCGATTCGGTTGTAAAGCCGAACGTCACTATATACAGTGCGTCTCTGTACACCGACTCTTTTGTCACGTTTTTACGGGTGGAAGCAGGCTGCACACTCAACTATCGATGGAAATGTTATTAGGACGTAGACTAAAGCACATCTCAAAACGACATGAAACACTTTCAGCAGTTCAGACACAATGTGCGAGCAGAAAGTAATTGCCTCGATAAGTGATTGCATCACTCATTTTATGAGCCATGCAATCACTTACACAACAACGCGCATAGCGGCCTCAACTCGTTAAGTGACTGTTTTAACTGGACATCCTGCGACAGCCCCGCGGACGCAGGCTACTGTTGGAAATGGCTGGCAGCCTGCTCCCGCAGCCTACTTCCGCGGAGCTGTTGCAGACGCCCAGCTAAAGCTGTGTAATTAGTATATACGAAAGCAGTGCACTCGCCGTTAATAGGCGCATGTCCGTGTCCGCAACTCCAAGAATATTCCTCACTTGCGTCACTTCGAGCACGGAGCCTGGCGTGACCGCTACCGCAGATCCGCATGTTCGCTCGAACTCAAAACTACAAGTCGCGCCGGTCGCGCAACCAGCTTGACCAGCGCAACCAGCTTGACCAGCGCAATTAACGTGGTTCTCTCTGACGCATTCCTACAGACGGAGAGAGGAGGCAGCAGGCGTAGGCAGGCATGGAGGAGTAGGCGCCTCGCGTCCTCGCCCCCTCGCGACCGCACCGGCGGCGACGTTGCGGCGCCGGAGCGAGAGACAGGCCCGTCTCAACAGCGCCGACGGCAAACGCGCGATATGTATGGCGTATACCGCGGCGCGTTCATCACGGAAGCCAATCGAAACGCGCTTCACGAGAGTTCTGTGACTCCTCTCGAATTGCCAACTCTCTTTCTCTGCGTCTACCTTCCAAAAGGGGTCAAGTGAATACCCGAAGGGGGTAACGGTTTTGTAACCCTCTTTCTACTCTTTTTTTCTTAGAGTGTATGAACTGATAGGACGTGCGGCCCGTGCCACTTTCACCGGATAATCCCATCAGCTGCACTGAAATGTATATGAGAACAAAATACTTTCCCGAACCATGAAACCTCGCCGCCAAATTTGCGGTGGAGTGAAAGGTTATATTTCATCTTCGTTAACGTGCATGAACGATGCTTTTCGAAATCCTGTGCGTGCTACAGAAAACTGCGCGAACTATAATTGACGTATGAACTGAACGGCACTCCTAGAGACTGTACCGAGCCTGCCTGACGGATTTGTGGCAGTAGTAGGCCGCTAGCGAGTAGCATCATCGCTCCTGCACGGGACCGAATGTTTCACGTGGTGATGGTTTACAAACATATTACGCCGTCGTCATTACTCGCGCAGTCAGGAACAGGGAGTTGCTTCTTCAAGGGAGCACAAGCATTTAACTTCCCATTCTGTAGCGCTTGTGTCACAAACATGCGCAGACTCTAGCCATGCGCAATTCATTGCACTCGGATGTTGCAGGTCCGATTAGCACAATCAACACATGAATATCGAAAAGAATACACACATATGCTTTTCGCAATTGCGAAAATATTTAGAACAATGGCGTTCGGAAGGTACTGGAGAAGTTCAGGAGAACTTAGCCGATCGAGAGGCGTGGATTGTGGCCGTGACTGCGTTTTATCGCTCTAAATATTTCGCTTCGCTGTTCGAGCTCAAGCGTGCTCGCGGCATGCGGCGCTCAATCCACAATAATTGCCCAACATGCAATGCACAAGGAAAACTGTGCGCTTATTTTGATCTCGCTGATGGATACTATACATTAAATCCAATCAAAGTGACTTACGGGCGTGAAAAAACATTAACGCACGAGGGGACGTGAAGTGCAACTCGCTCCTCTTGAGTTATCAGCTGATCGCTCATCGTCGCTGTCACTCTCGGTGCTTTCACAGCCTTATACTGGATGGGCTGAGGAAATTACCACAACACCTCGGCCGTACGATGATGCGTGGGATTGGGTCTAGACGAAGATGATGACCTGCACTTTACTTCAGATCATATCGGACCTTCCTCCATGTGTTTATGGCAGCCAGTTGGGTCGCGATGTGTTCAACTTCAGAAACGCGAGAGGCAGAGTTATAAGCTTGAGCCGCGAACGCGCGAAGGCCTGCTGCTCCTCCCTGGCGTGTCACTCGCTGCATAAAACTGACTTGGGTAACAGTCGCCCGTCGACGCCGTTGTCTTTCGGCGGCGCTTAGTGCAGCAGTTCTCGTAGTCGATGACATCGCACTCGTAACAGTAGACGACGGACAAACACCGTTGGTGCATATGGAAGCTGCATACAATAGCACAACGTGAAAGACAAAATACATAAGTGACTCACTAATGCAATGCGAGAGACAAAGCCCGTAACTGCGTCGCCACCGAGTCAAATCGCTCGTGGTCTCTGAGGTTGGCTCGAGAGACTTTGTCGGAGTTCCTTGCGGAGGCCACGCTCCACTGTGCTAGTAGGGCCAACGCCACCTAGGTGGCGTTGGTAGAACGATCTGATGGCAGCGTCCGTTCGACTGCTGGCATCGAGGCGCCGTACCGTAGTGCTGAGACTACGTAAGCGTTCTCTGGCGGTGCTCGTTAGTGTCATAATGCGATACTTCTCTTCTCCGCTCGCAGGTGGCGGCACCACACCGATAAACCGAGAGCACAGGTACAGAGAGAATGACTGTCGAATGTATAAGGCGCATCTGAAGTTCTCTTCCCGTAAACGCTCGTGGCCTAGTTGGTTCAGCGCCCGGTATCAAGAGGTTCTGGGTTCGACTTCCAGATCTCCCAAGTTTGCGACACTTTTGCTTGCGGTTTATTTCTGTGTACTCTGTTCGTGTAGATTTTAAGAACATCATATCTGTGACGGAAGTACGTCAATGAAGTCTTGGTGGACCCCAGTCGTTCAGGAAGGAAACTTCAGCGTGTTCAGGCAGGAAATTGGACTCCTGAAATACTGATTTATGAGAATCCAGGCAACACACATCTAACAACCATCGCCCCGGTATCTTTATAGTAGACATGGGTCGCCAGGCCTACGTGTATCGCTATTGCGTCCTTGCACAGCACGTAGTTTCCGCGAGTACCGCGGAAGGCGTTCGGCGATATATGTTATAATGAATGCGTATGAGGTATTTAACGTTCATGTGCGCGAATGTTCCGGCAGGAGTCGTACTAAATGCAATGGTAATAACAATAATTGCTGGGGTTTAACGTCCCAAAACAACGATTTGATTATGACGGACGCCGCTGTGGATGTCTCCAGAAATTTAGACCAGCTGGTGTTCTTCAACGTGCGCTTACATATTAGTTCACGGACCTCAACCATTTTTCGTCTCTATCGAAACTGCGGCCGCCGCGGCCGGGATTCGATTATGCGACCTTCGGGTCAGCAATCGAGGACCATAATCACTAGAGAAACGTGGAAGGTGTGATAGATACAATATTGCACTTGTATATAAAACAGGTTGGAGTTTAGTACTATTTGTATAAACAGGCGCCAAGATACACGAGTGATGATAAGAACATTTTTTTCTTCGTGTTTGCATTTACATTGATATTCTAGAATTTGTATTCTAGAAAAGTCAGTCCTCCTACTATAGTATGGAAGCCTTCTCAATAGTGGACGACAATCTTCAGTGTTAACATAGAACGCACTTTGTAGATGTATTCACGGAGCTGATACCAAGGAGCTTCAAGCAACTTCGTGAAGCCTGGAGCAATGGTCCTCTTGGCACCACAAACGCGTGCTCCCGACGCAGGATGTAGGAGCTGGCGGGCCCACCGAGAAATATTCAAGAAGAGAAAGAAAAGCTTCGCGACACATACCTTATTTCGGTTTTATATGCCACCAAAGTTAGACATAAGTAGGAAAAGCACCATACTAGGGCACTTCGCAAAAAGTTTCACTATCTGGAGTTCCTCAACAACCACGTAAATCTGAATGCACTGGTGTTTTTATTCTTCGACACTGTCTCACTGCAGCTGCCTTGGCATGTAGAAGAACCTGCGTCCTCCAGTTGAGCAGCAAAATTCTTACCGTTAATATAAAACATCGACTCGTGCAATATAGCACACGCTAACGCGTATTGGTTGAGCGCTCTTGGGAGCGGCTGAGCGTGCTATCATAAATTGCGCAATTACTTTGTTCGAACTTTCATACCACTCCTCCCTCTGCTAACCTGACAAAAGAAACAAAAAACGCTGTGACTGCATGAACCGTCCCCTGTCATCAGGCTTCCGACGTAGTGCAACCTACTCTGCGTGGCTACATAATTAACATTTTCTTTCGAAATAAAGAGCTGAGACATTATGCGCGCTTTAGGCAATGACAGACTGCCGCAAACCTAAATTTTAAGGCCAATGAAGCAGTGGGAATACGTTTACGAGCACTACTATCGAGCTTCCTAATTCTTGGATTTCAGCGTGCGAAAACCATAACATTGGGTGCGTTGTGATGGAAGGCTCAGGGAATTTTGACGTCCAAGGTCTCCCTAATTTTCAAACTACATCAACCAACACGAGTATTCAGCGTTTCGCCTTCTTCCAATCGCTACCTCCGATCCCAGGGATCGAACCTGATGCTTTGAGGTAAGCATTATTGTGCATCTTAGGGGACTCTGCTCCATATAAACACCACTAGCAAAGATAAATTTCCTGATTTGAATAATAATAAATAAAATGTAGTGAAGAGAGGACGACGACGACACACGAGCAAGCAAGCCAGCCTCAGTGTCAGTAGCAGCAGGGGACACGAGCTGGCGCTTGCCCGGATTCAGGCTGCTGGACGCCCGTTCTTCGACGCTCTACTCGTGACGCCTCTCGACCTTCGCTGAAGTCGCAACGCGTCAATAAACCACGTCACATTTGGTGGAGGTACGTGGATTCCCTGTACCAACCTCGACCATCGCTCCCGGAAACTCCCCCGGTTCGTGACCACATTACCAACATGGCCGAAGAGACCCCTCTACAGTCTGGGACTTCGGCAGTCCACGTCACCTGCGGTGCCGTGTATCGCCAGCGAGATCCACCCATCTTCACCGGCTCAGGTGACTCGGACGTCGATGACTGGCTGTCGAAATACGAACGTGTAAGTGCCAGCAACAAATGGGACGACCAAATGAAGCTTGGTTACGTCCAGTTCTACCTTGCGGACATCGCCCAACTGTGGTATAACAACCACGAGAGGGACAATGACAGCTGGTGTCATTGTGTCAGAGTTTTGACGAGTTGCGTAGGCAGCGCTCGATCGCACGCGCCCTCATGCCAACCGTGCACCTCATGCACATCTCTGATTTCACTGCTAAAATGTAATGCATTATTTACGTATGCGGTGGCTGGGGACTATGGATTGATTTTTAGTTCCTCGGGTTGCTTGTAGTACGCAGCTAGAGCGCGCAGACGCTTTGGATTTCGTACTTGTGAAAACGCTCCCACAGCTGGCGGGTGTAAAACTCCCAATCACGAACTCACAGCTAAGTGACCACGGTGTGTCGAAAGAGCATATATGTATTCATATATATTCACAAAATTATTCATAGCAAAGGAAGCCGAGCAACGCTAACAACAATTTTTGAAGCAGGATATTTCTGGACGCATTTTACTTGCCAATTTAGTGCGATTGATGTCTCCATTTTGTATTTCGCGCTAAAGCAACTTTCCTCGTGGTTGAGTTTCGGAGTAGTCATCACATAAAGGACGTAGAACCGGGCCGACTGACGCAAAAGCGAAAAAAAAATGCTAATGCAAATTTTAAACATGGTGAAAGGCGCCCTAACAAAAGTTTTTGAGCCTACAAAGTACTTCTGAAAACTTGGCGAAAAAAAAGTGATACTTGAAGCAAACCCTGTGCACGCTGATGCACATGCGTTGGCTCTTATGGCTTGTCTCTGCAGATTCCTCGCCAGCAGAAAGTGATCTTGATTTTTCAAGACTGGACGACGCATGCTGAAAAGTACAGCTCTCGTAGTGCCAGCACGTACTACGAGAGCCTCAACGTTATGCAGTAGCGACCGCTTGTGAGGTATGATGACAGCAATAAGTGCGATGGCGTATATTTCCCTATTGTGTTATCTTTGTATAAAAAAAAGTCACAGTTTCACCGCAAGGGTGAAGCAATGAATGCGATAGCAACAAATTGTAATGTTATACGAAGTGAGGCTGGCAGCTAAGTCTTTTGGATCCGATCTCACGCAACTCTAGAAAACGCTTGTTTAAGAGAATTCTCTTCGCGTTGAGAGCGCAGCACGTAGAAGGGTACACCGGCCGATCGCTGTCGGCTGCCGAGATGGGGAGATAACGCGCACGCCCCGGACGACCGCGGTCGTAAAATCGAAGGTCGCGCGAGGGACCCCCCCCCCTCGCGTCTTTTCGCGCTCGCGAACGACGGGCGTGGCCGGTTGAACAGCAGTGTTGGGCAGTATCGAAGATACATGTATCTTCGATACTATCTTAGATACACTTTGGGTATCTTGTATCTGTATCGCGATACGTCTTGCAAACCAAGTATCTGTATCTGTATTTCCGATACATTTAATAATGTATCATGTATCTTAAGATACAAGATACTGCTGCAGAAACACCACCGTACGAAGCAATAATCGTCGACCTGAATTCCAGTTCTCAAGCTGTGAGTGCTGCCACTAAGCCACCTGCATAAAACAGTGACATTCCTGTATACTACCGCCAGAGCACTCCAGCGAGCACAGATGATGAGATTTACGCGTCCCCTTTGATGGAACAGAGTCACCTGATGGCGCTCTAGACATTGATCTCAACAAAAATAAGCGCGCGAACGTCTACGCGTGGCCTACCTTGTGTTTTACCGCGATAGCGTTTAAGAGCTCGTATCGCAGAAATTCCGGCGTCGGCGTCGGCGTCGTTGGTTGTGAGGGAAAAATCATCTTGTCCGTGACCGAAAAATCAAGAAAGATGCAAATAAATAAATAATAAAAATTTCCGGGTCCGACTGAGGATCGAACCCGGGCCGTCTGCGTGGCAAGCAAGTGTTCTACCACACAGCCACGCCTCTTTTCTTTCTTTCTTTATTGCCTATGTACATACTTACAGCACTGACAAACAAATATATGCCAGACAAAGAAAAAGAAACACAAAAAAAAGAAAAGGAAAAGTTACTCAAGTATCAGAGTTCACCGGTTATTGAAATTGCTTCATCTGTAGAAGGTTTTCTACTTGATGAAGCCACTCAGGTACATCTTGTTGGACCTTCTGTGTTTCAACATATGAACATATAGATTCAGAAAAGTACTGTCGAACTGGACGTGCGTTAATATCAGCATGGCACACTGCCAGTCTAGATTCCCATATACTGTGCAGGCCCAGTAACATGACAAGATCGAATGGTACCCCTTCCTCGTTTGCAACTGGGAGAAATCTGATGCCGCTTTCATGTTGCCAGCCGACACTACAAATTGCGGCAACACCCCCCCCCCCCCCCCCCCCAAGCCTAAGCTGCATAACAGTGCGTATGAATGGGTCTCGATTATTCCGGAAGAACATGAACCGGTTAACTAGCTGACGCAGACACAGATGACACAGACCAAGCCCACCAAAGCGAACCCGCCTGAAAAGGTTAGTTCTACTTGTTTGTTCCCAAGAAGAACCCCTGCTTGGAAATACAGTGAAAATAAGTTGCTCTGCTTGGAAATGCAGTGAAAACAACTTTCATGCTTCGCAAACGCAAGCGTCCTTTATATAGGCGTCGCAATATAACATGTAATATCCCAGGAATACTGCGTGGTACAAGCGTACTTTGCCATCGGACGTCAGAATATGTGACTATCATAACGATTTCGCAGTTTAAAGCCGGCCACCTATTACAAACGGCACACACCTTACTGCGCGTATTCCCTTAACACCACGTGGTGGGTGCATAGCAAGTATACACTAGGTGGTTGAAGTAGGCACTCGGGACAGGATGTCGCTATCGCGTTCAACTCTTAAAGGCGAAGATTAAGGGTCCCCCAATTTTTATCGATGTTTCCTTTCTTTTTATTTGTGTCGGTACCATGACACTTGTTCGTAGCCACGGCACTGTGCTGCGTATTCTAATGCGCGCGGCATCTTTCACTCAAATTCTGATGACGCTATAGTTTCATTATGGAAGTTCGTCTTGCGTGGTACTTCGTTGCTAAGCCTCAAGAATGAAGGAATGGGGCTGATTTACGTCTCGCGGCTTTCGCACATCAGCGCTTTGAAATAGGCATGTAAGCATGGCACACATACGATGCAACTGACTTACATGCGAAGGAGGTTCTAACAACCATCGCACCATTGGTACCGATGTCAGATGCAGCAGGACAAACATTTACGTAACAGGAAATATTTTGACGTGCTGTGTTTTTGTTCTTCCTGCTTAATTATTCGAGAAGTTCTTTGAATGATAATTTGACTGTTAGCCCAAATGCTTTCCTTAGTAAACTAAGTTGGTCACAGTTAAGAAATTTTCAAGTAAACACATTTGTACATAGGGCCTTGCTGCTTCATTGTATAAATCTATCATAGCTAATTTGCAAATGTATCGAAGTATCTTAAGATACAATTGGTAAGTATCGTATCGGATACTATTTTTCCGGAAGTATCTTGTATCTGTATCTCAAATACTTCTTGCTCGAGTATCTTGTATCGTATCGCGATACAATTTCAAAGTATCTTTGCCCAGCCCTGTTGAACAGTTGGGGGGGGATCTTATTGCATGCGCCTCGGAGCGACGGATATGCCGGCTCGTTTGATCGCCGCTTCAGCCGCCTTCACCGCTCCCGCTCACCCGCTATTACCCGCTGGTAGAACGTACGATGCGCAGGGGTTTCTTATCAATTTGGACTTCATACGCGACATGACGGCGACGGCGACGGAAAAATTCCGTCGAGACTGTCCATATAATTGCTATCGCAATAAAACGCCAAAACCAGGATAGTTGGTTGCTTTGAGGACACGTATGAAAAATGTGCTTTGCGCAACGATCGCTAGAAATACGAACACAGGATGTGGCTCACACTCAATCCTCCTTCGTTTGTGACACGCAGAACATATTATCCGTACTACTTCAGCCAGTTATTTCCGAAAACTAAATGGTAAAAGTTCATCAGCGCAAGAACAAAAATATACAAACGTGACTGGCATTGCAAGGCTACACATTCTGACTGCTTAATATGGCATAGTGATGAATTTTAATTACCTCTGAAGTAAGAAGGACAAAAAAGGAGGAAAATGATTTATTGCAGCCGAGGCAAAAATTTATGCAGCTATGCCCACATCGTGCACCGAGGTGACAAGTGCAGAGTTATTGCAGCGAAGAGATATACAGTGCAGAGATGTACAGTTGCCTACTCAACGAAAAGTTATCATCATGAACTGCATTTACCTTGAAATTTAAAAAAAAAACAAACAAAGATCTCAAGGCCGCCCAGACCGAGCTCAAACGGGAGATGACAAATGGTGAACTGGCCGACGTGTCTGTGACCCGAAGTGTCATAATAAATGTCAACATATTATAACTGCGCAAGCAGTTGCCTAGTCAACAATTTTTCTCTCAAGAAAATGGTCTTAGCAGGAATGGGTCAAATAAAATAGGCAGGCTCCACAGCCCACCACTGGTCAACGAAATTATGAAGCAATGACGAATGTGTAAAGACGCAGGTAGTTCAAATGGCTGCTCACCATCGTGCACTAAATGCCAATGCAGCTCGGCTGGTGGTCCACCATCAGAGAGTGCAATAGCTCGTGAATATTGCTTTCTTTTTAAAACCCACTGCGGTTCCTCTATCCGATTCTGGTCTGTAACTAAAAAAAAGCAAAGCTCATTAAAAATACTTTTACCTAGTATTTTAAAAAAAAGATCAGACATCCTACAGTGAGAAAAATTGGGGGGATCCTTAAGCTTCGCCTTTAAGAATTGAACGCTATAGCGATATCTTGTCCCGAGTACGTAGTTCAACCACTTAGTGCATACTTGCTTTGTACCGACTTAGTGGTTTTAAGGGAATACGCCCAGTAAGGTGTGGGCCTTTTTGTAATGGGTGGCCGGCTTTAACCTGCGAAGTCGTTATGATAGTCACA
>JALIZH010003607.1:0-14409 GCA_030522465.1 Rhipicephalus appendiculatus
AGTTGATATTCGTGCATGTCATGAGACGTGTATGTCGACTATCCATAACGTAAGCACTTTGGGTTGGAAGAGGGATGCTCTGGAGATAGTGAATAATTTAGTTATGACACCTACGAGTTCATAAAACTCCACAACGGTGAGGCTAAACACGGCATGCGCTTTTTTTTTTCCTGTTTCAGGTTACATTGGGTACATACAACACGTGCACGTGTACTAAGCCAAACGGGGCACCATGGATGGCAGATAATGGCTCTCCCTGCACGGTACGTGAGTTAGGCTGTTTATATATTCTGGTCCATATAACACAGCTTTTCTTCGACGCTCTCTGCTTACACGTTCACTCATTTTTGTACCTCAAAACCTTTCTCCATAAGCATTGTCTACACATCCAAGAATATGTTTCGCAGTGAGAAGAAAGAGTTATCACTTCGGTGAAAACTAAGCATACTCCTGTTAAGCATACTCCTGTTGTCGGTTTTAGGACCATTAGGGCGCGAAACCAAACATTCACAACAACTAGAGACCCAGGACGAGAGCTAACTTTCAACTAGCCTTATTCCAGGGTTCGCCAGCAAATATATATAGAGAGGAAACAAGCATGCGCAGTAAGTCAAGCGCATGGTCGCGTAACACCAGAGTCCTTCAATCATTGTCTGTTCGCCACACTCCTGCATCAGTTTCATATGGAGTCAACGCCCGCGTCTACAGGCGCAACTGTGCATATGAGGGCATGTGAGCTGCTGCAGCTGCTGTTTTTGTGTGTTGGGCAGCCTCGATATTGTGGCTTTCTAAACAACCGCAAGAGTAGCTTTACTTGTAAGTATTTACTTTCTACACTTCACATGCGCAAATGAGCACCAGGGCGGAAAGAATGGCGGCTCCAAACATGCAGCCCGTGGCGGTTTCAGTGTAAAAGAACAAAAGTTCGGTCTTTTGAAGGGCCGTAACCATCATACGAATATGTGGCTCGGCGGAGTAAGACAGCGCATTCAGTGTTGATCATGTAAGGCCCTTTAAGCTAATGTAACTGAAGAGATTTTTTTTACCCCGAGCCAAATGCGGCCGCCATTGCATGGCGAGCACCGTTAGGCTGAACGCTTCAACAAGTTTCTCGTTTTAATATTTGCCTGAAAAAAATGGCAATGCACTCGCAATACTGCCACACCGGTGCCACATGTAAAAAAAGAAGGAAACATCTGAGCGGATGCACACACTTTCATTCGCTAGAAAGCGACAATTATTGGTTGCCAGAGTGCGCAGACTGTACAGCCAGCACTGATGTTCAATTTCCTGTTATACTATGAGAAAAAATTTTACCAGGGGACGAAATCAATTAAATAATTAGCGCAACGGCTGCTTTCATAGGAATGATTTCGTCTAATGACCAAGATGATCGCTGGTGCTTCGCGCGCAACACATTTTTCGGTGAAGCGATGCCACTTCTGAACACGATTCGGATGGAATAAATGTAAGACGAAGCTCGTAACTAAATGTCTTCGTCCCGGACATTAGCATTGGAATAAGGTGAGTGAAGTTTTAAGGTGTGCACAGTTGAAACTGTACTGAAGTTAAGCAATAATCTCAGGAAGCGAACTGTCACCGTGCGATGCATACGCTGCTCAGCTACTCATAAGAAATACTCGGTGCCGGCGGTCGCATTTAGACGGGGCTCATATACTAGAGCTCTGTGTACTGCTTGATATCGGTACACGCCTACACAACCGTAGGTGGCCCCAAATTCTCCAGAGCGTCCACTATAGCGTGCGTCGTAATCCTTTTTGATCGTAAAACAACTCCGTGATGGCGGTACCTTTCATCAGGTACCGTCTTCGTCACCACAATCTTGCGAGTCAAGCTCCCTGAGTTTGGTCGTCGGACTCGGAACTTTGGTTCATCACCGAAAAGTCATTGCTCCCTCGTCAGCTCACTTCGCAGTTCACCATGTATGGCCATGTCGTTGGAGTGCCCCTTCTGCCTTATACTGCTACGGTCGTTCGCGATGTTCTACGCTGTCCTCCAGAATACCAACCTTATGGCAATATCAAGATGCTCATGAAGCTCACTACCGACGAAAAGCAACATCGGCTGCAGCAACTCCTTACATTAGAGGAGCTCGGCGATCTCAAACCTACTGACTTATTGCGTCTTATGCAAACTTTGGTGCCCGATCTTCTTACGTCACCGAACAACGGTTTTCGCCACGAAATTTTCTACAACGCCTTCCAACGCAGGTGCACATGATTGGGACCGTGCCTTCATAACTGACACTGGAATATCTGGCTGAGTTGACCGACAAAATTATGAATGTCGGTTTTTCCTCCATGGCCACAATTCCTCACCCTACACAGATCGTTCGCCCAACAACGCAGCCAGTGGCGACAGCTGGGAAGTCGCCGCATTCCCAACAACAATCGCGTCCTTCGTCACAAAGTCGCCGCCTTAGCCCCAATCGCACTGACCGCCGTTCTACTACTCCCGATAGCCCTTGCTAGTACCCCCGTCGCTAGAGGTCGGGTGCATACAACTGTCGGCAGCCGTGTTCGTACGTGGGAAAGGACCGGGCCGCACAATGAAGGCGGCCGCTGTTGCAGGCCCCAGGCACACTCGCCACTTCCACGTCACCGATCGTATCACCAAGGTTCGCTACCTGGCCGATACTGGCGCACAAGCCTCTTTGCTCCTACGTTGGCTGAACGACGCTATTCTCCCTACTGTCTTCCTCTCTCACCGCAGTCAATGGATCGACCATCCTGACTTACGGCCAAAAGACGGTAACTCTAGACATCGGACTCAAACGTACTTTTCCGTGGCTATTTGTCGTCACGAACATGCGCCGACCAATCATAGGAGCTGACTTGCAATGCTACGACAAGCGCGTCGACATGCGAAGCAGCCGCATCCTTGTCTCCGAGACACGCTTAGCCGCTGAAGGCATATCTTGTCGCGCTTCACCTTTCCGGCTTCTCCAGGCAAAACAATTCTCGTCCCAGTTTAAACGATCGTTGCCGAGTTTCCGGACGTCTTCCGACCACCTCCCTACCAATCCTCGTTCGCCAACAGCGCGACACATCACATCGTGACGAATGGTCCTCCCCGTATTTGCCCAGGCTCGTCCCTTCGCTGTGGATCATCTCGCGGTTTGCATAAAGAATGCAGGAGTTTGAGCTCATGCTTGACCTTGGTTTCATTCGTCCCTCCCGCAGTCCTTGGGCCTCACCTTGGGGCACACTACTCGACCTGCTACCTAAGGAGACTGGTGACTGGCTCTAATTACCTGGCTTTTGACAAGGCCTCTGTCCCAGGCCGATACCCTATTCGCGATTCCAACTGAGCACTCGCCACCTAGCGGCCGCGCCTGGCAATGGCACTAACAGGGCCTACCTTGAAAAGAGATATGTTATCACGTTGCGCGCGTTGAGAAGCGGCCGAATAGTTCATTATTTTTGCCATGCCGCACGCGCGAGTCCGAACAAGAAGAAAGCGATGTCGAGAGACCATTGCTGTGTGCCGCAATGCGTTGCATCGCGGTGGAAAGGTGGCAACGTATCGTTCTATCACTTCCCGAAGGATGCAGCAGACGGCGCGTGACGGAGAGCGGCGTAGAGCAGAAACCTACGAATTGGAAAGAAGGTGACGGACGCTATGGTGGTTTGTTGTAATCACTTCACTTGCGACGACTTAATTCTCCCCAGTGAGTACTCCATTATTTAGCGTCTGTGCATTCTTGTCAATATTCGGGCTTCTCCAGTGAGTGGAATATTGTTTCGTTTATATAAGCAAATGCTTTAAGAAATTTGTTGCGTTCTGTGCGTGAGTGTATTTTACGCGTATGCTTGTTTCCTTTGCATGTCGCAGCGCTACCCATTCTCAAATTTAGCTAATAAGGCGGCTGCATAATTAAGCTGCTGTAGTCCTTCCCCCAGAAAATTTTTGATTTCGCATGTGTCTATATACACACGCACAAATGCATGCGCGAATATAGATAAATGATGGGTGTACTTCACCGAAAAAAAGTTTTCGCTACGCCCCCTGTGTCACTGACTTACGTTTCTTCCACGTGAACTGTAGTAGTGAAACCTGAAATATGTATATTATGGACAAACATACGGTGTTTATGTCTGCGTTTGCTCTGCGGTGTATACAGACAGTGCTGTGTTCTCATTAAAGGTGGCGCGCAGATAGTTTAGGTTCGTCAGCTCGCAAGAAAAGCAAGAGTAACTGCAAAAAAGCGATTGTTCCAGCCTTTGGAGTGTACAGCTTGCTGGCGCATCTCTTGGTTCTTTTCCGACACAGTGCAGCGCAACTTATGTTGCACCAGGCTTGTTTCCGAGCGATGCATTTATCACCATTCCACTGAATAAACGTTCGCTAATTTCCGGAAACGTAACGTGGTTAATTAAGTATTAATTTACTTTGATTAGTTATTAGTTTTTTTTAATTTATGAACACTTTCACTAGGGTCGTACGGCTGGCATTTTTTGGGGGCGGGGTGGAGTTCAACCACCCTGTACTTAAGACCGTGCGTGCGTAGCGTGCGTCTGTATATATGTTCGCGTGTGCGTGTATATATTATGTTCGTGCGTACGTAGTGTGCGTATGTATATCTGTTTCGGATATCCAATACTGCCAACATGAACAAGCGAGTGCTCGGAAGCACACGACCTTATTCATTAGAAACCTAATAACATAGATCGGCGAACAAAAAAGAAAAGAGCTCTCCTATTGCATGCGAAACTACGATTTGCCTTATCTCCAAGATACACTGACCCAGGCATAGCTCCGTTCTGTAACCAAGTGAACGACATGCGTGTGCAGCTTTTGACAAGACAACGGAAATTAATGGGATACATGCAATCGGCAACACGAGTCGCAGTGCAGAATTAGCTGGAAAACTGTGAAGGCCTTACTGTAGCAGTACAGCAACGCAGCGGACAAGTGCTTGCCCCTTTCGGAGAGGCCCGCTACACATGAGAAGTTGCCTTCTTCAATTTCGGGCTCGCTGAACAGGTTCTTCAACTTGAAGTGAATCTGACGCGGTTCGCCGAACAGGCTCGATGTTTGCATGCACAGCGCAACTATTTCCGTTGTTTCGCCAGTGAAATCTTTTATGCCAATGAGAATGAGTTAGTCAACGTCCAGCACACTTTCGCCTTCGACGAAGCAGCGCGATCCGACGCCACAATCAGAAACTTCAGCATAGCGCCAAGCGAAAGTGCCGCGTTGACCCTGTTAAGCATAGCCATCTTTGTTTTTTCGATGAGTGTTGCCAGCACACACAGCGTTTTATGGAGTTGCGAATGCTCCATATCCCAGAATTTGCTTCAGCACTGCATGGCCGCACCATTTTAGGAAGATTGACCTGTTGAAAACCTCTCACCAGATTTAGGTCGAACCCGCAGACATTCCAAAGACCTCCATTATAACACCCTTCGGCCGGTTCGAATATCTGTGTACGTGATTTGGTATACGTAACGCGGCTCAGAACCTTCAACGTTTCGTTGACGACGTCTTAAGGGGCTTGACCTGCTGCTTTACCTGTCTCGACGTCATCCCCCGTCTTTGGTACCACTATTGAAGATCACAAGCTCCGTCTACATCAAGTGCTCGCGAGACTAAGCACGTTTGGCCACGTTGTAAGGACCCTAAGAGCGAGACGGCATCACGCAGTTAAACTTCCTCGTATATCGCGCCAACGCACACGGTATTCGTCCACTACCGTAACCGTCATGCGTGAGTTTACTTCAACCATCCACCACCAGGCAGCTGCGTGAATTTCTTGCCCTGGCACCTTTCACTGTCGCTTTATTTGTCGTCGCTGCGCCGACATATTGCAGCCTTTCAACGACTTTCTCACGGGCCTCAAGACACTGAGTGCTCCCGTACCCTGTAACGGTACGGCTGAGCGCGCCTTTAGAGACAATAATGGCGACATTACCTGCGCCACGCTCTTCGCCTACCCCTAAATGTTACGGCCCAACATCCGTCATAATAAACGCATGTGACATCTCACGTCTTGCTGTCGGAACAGTCTTACAGCCGTTCGCTTAGCAGTCCATCACCTTCTTTTCCAAAAAAGCTTGCTCCTCCCGACCGCCGCTACAGCACCTTCTGCCGAGAGCTGCTCGCCATCTACTTGGTTGTGAAACTGTTTCGACCTTTCCAATCACGAGATGGCTACGACACACCAATCACGAGATGGCTGCGGCTGTTGCTGTTGCCGTCTCACAAATGGTAAGCGTGTGGTAAGCGTATGGTAAGAGGCATATCTGCCTCTTACCACACGCTTAACTAGTTAGAACGGTAACGTCTACATTTAGCAGGGAGATGTGGGACGGGATTAAAGGAGTTTTTTATTTTTGAGGGGAAGAAAAATTTAAGTTTCAGAGTTGAGAAATTAAAGTGTATTGATAGTGTTCACCGTTATGTCGCGGTCCGTTGTATGAGTGTTTTATTTAAAGCGGACTGAATGATGAGTACGCTAAGACTTTCATTTTCGAGATGAACTTGTTTCGGTTTGCATCACTGAATACAATATTTTTTCAAAGCAGGTAGCGCATGCACGAAATGCATGTTTATTCACACATATGTAGTCGGTTATTGTAGTATCCAACTGCTAGTGATTCATCAATTCTAGAGCACGAGAACAAGATTTCAAGAAGACAACTATTTATGTTGGCTCTTGGCAGTTTAAAATTATACAGCTTATGGCTATGAAGCATTATTGTTTACACTATGGCAATAAGAATGATGTTTAGTTTAGACTTCTTAATTCTCTAGGCGAAGTGAATATCATCCGGAATGCAGTAAATCGATCAATCTGATTTCTATTAATACATGGGGGTAGGTGAATACCTGATGTGTATACACGGGTGTCCCAAAACAAGAGAGCGAACGGGTGTTTCGTTGGTGCTTACGTATAAATTGTACAAAGATTAGCTGGTTTGTAAACCATAAAACTGATATATCAAGTGGGAAATAACAGAAAGCGTAAGAGAAAAGGAAAACATAACAATTTGGCAGATCCCACGCACCATGGCAATCGATGTTATGCGAAGCATACGGAACGAAAGGAATTTTTTTGTTGGGCGAAGCGTTACCAAATCACATTACAGATATCTTCAACCGCCAGGCCTGCACGGAACTCGCAGTACAGCCACAGCGAAAGCTGGGAGAGCGGCCTTTCTTGAGCCTTTTTTTAAACATTCTTGGGGCAACTACAACAACCGCACTTGCATGGTACCCACTACGCCATAAATCATCATAATTTTTGTGTAGTGGGGAAGCGTATACTATGCCATTATTCGCCATTCTTCAGAAAAGCGCGGTATCCGCTACACTCTTGTAATGCATTATGTGCACTTTGTTGATGCTGTGGCTGACGACGATGAAGAATTTTGCCTGAGGCTTTTGTAATGGGTTGGAGCATTGAACGACCCACTCGTTACGCAATTCGATTTGTGTGACGCCTGGTTCTTACATTACTGTTCTAATACGTTTAACAACACACGTTAACGCGATTCCTTACCCGACATGAAGCCTGCATAGGGTCAGTTTGCACCGCAGTTTCAAGCAGCGGCGTACCTCAGTTTCGTACAAAAAATCGCTATGTCATCAGCATATGTGAGGTTAGTGGAAGCGCAGTGAATTGGGGGAAATGTCTTGGTTTTTTGGCATGGAGATTGGGAGCTCACGCCAAATTATTTCATGAACGTTCAGTGGCTGGCAACACCGGTAAAATACTTAGGCATACCTCTCGAAAATTACAGCCACAGTTATCCTTATTGGCGCAGGCAGGCATCTCAGATCCGAGAAAAAAGCGGGAAAAATGGAAGGGCAAGGATTTATCCATTTTTGCTCGTGCTACTATTTGTAACTTGTTCTTTATAACCAAGTTGTGGTACGTATTGCAAGTCCTGCATTGCTCTCGAATCAATGTTCAAAAAACTTTATCGTATGTTTGCCGTCTTTATTTAGAGTTCCACATGGGAGAAGTCTACCAGAACGAATCTTTTTCGACGAGTGCGTGACGGTGGTTTGGGTTTGTCGCATTTGTTTCTGCGACAGCTCGTAAACCGTTTCTTGTATCTTCAGGGATGTTCAGGACCCTTTCTTGCGTACGGTCTGCCAAATGAGGTTAGCCAATGCTTTGCCTGAGTTTGTCGTATCTTCGGTTACATTGAGAGGCCGAACACAAGGTTACTTTAGAGAGATTATCGAATCATTTCGCTTCCTGAAGGCACGATTTTCTACTGAATATTTAGGCACTGTTTCCCTCAAAAAGTTATATAGGGATTTGTGTGATGTTGTTCTCCCGATTCCCTTGTATTGCTCACAATACTGTGGTGGGACATGGAACAAAGTGCTGAAACGCGTAAAACACATGCCTGTGCGCCCGGGGGTTAAAACATTCTTCTTTAAGCTTCATGTTGGTGTCTTGCCAGTTAAGACTTGGTTGTCTGAAAAGGGGATGTTCGTTCCTGGGGTGACCACTGCTTTTTATGGCGTAAACCAGAAACCATTGAGCATGTCTTTTTGGAATGCTGGGATGGGGTATTCTTCTGGGACGTCCTGCAAAGGACATTAAAGAAAGACTTCCCGTTGGACGCACAGGGAATAGAGTATTGGATGATTGAAAATGATGATGGTTTTCCCTATGATATTACAATGGTATTGGCTCTGCATAGTATCTGGAGGTCCCGAATGGCTGTACGTCATGCTGATGTTGATGCTCGACGAGCCATAGAGTACTTTCGCGAGTCGCTGACTTCGTTTCTTGAATTGCAAAAAATGCAAAAGGATGTACCCGAGTGGGTACCTCGCATGGGAACATTGTTGTATATGAAACAATTCTAGACAGAATGTATGTACTTCCATGTCCCTGTTGAAAACTGAAGCCCTGCAATAAAGAAAGAAATAAAAAAGCAGCGTAGCTCAGTGGTAGAGTGCTTGGGCTGCCACGCAGGGGACCCGGGTTCGATTCCCGTTCGGTCATAGGTGTTTTTTTATTTATTTAGTTTTTTCTTATTTCGTGCGATATTAGTTACGGACACCGGCGGCGGCAGCGGCGGCGGACAACTACGGCGCAGAAACGACCCTTGTTGTGATCTCATAACAGCTTTCGCTGTAAAAAATCATGACTACGGTGATTATGATGGATCGTGGCAGAGCCCTTTTTATTGGTTGGCAGCGTTTCATAATCCACCCGTTGCGCAGTGCCAAAGACGCGACATGCGGAACAATAGAACACGATTACAACTCCATGCGCGTTACTTTTTATGTGGCAGCCCATGTGCTCTTTCGCGCAAAGGGTTCTCTACAAGGGTTCTCTACTGAGCACAAGGGGCGCTCAGTAGTAAGACAGTTGACCTCTTGGAAGAGTATCCTTGTTCGAACGCATCTGAAACATTCATCCTTGATTCTCATTATAAGCGATAGTTGTGGCGGACACTGACGGCGGCGATGGCGGACGTCTGTAAGAGGAACGGCTGTTGAATTGAGGCCATAAATACTTCCGCTGTGAAGCAAATAACTTTAGAAATAGATACATTGTACAGAAATAAAAACTAATTTTAAGTACAGAAGGACGGACATCAAATAAGCGCGGGGCCTGTGCGGAAAACAAAGCATAGTCGCAGTGTAAATTGGATGAATGGGCGCTCAAATAAGAGTTGTATTAAACGATGAAAACTTTGAATTTCTGGGCAGGGGTATAGATGATTCGACAGTCTCATCGCACAGAAAGGATTACATTACTACTGTAGTATAAATAATATCCTTAGCAAACCAAAATTATCACCAGCAGCAAACACGGTGCACGTCTTACTTACTTAAGGTTAACCCTTTGCGGTCCGTTGTCGGCCCGTGCAAGACAACCCAAACCGGCCGCAGTGGTCCGTCATCGGTTACTGCTGAACAAGTTCTCTGGTGAATTATTGACGCGCTCGTTTTCTCACTGAGCACGCGCCAACTGTAAAACAGTACAACTTTTCTTACTGGAGCTTTGGTGATTTTAGTTTCGGACCAGAAGTCAAGGAAGGCATGAAAACGTTTGCAACCGCAAATGGTCGAAAATACTGAAAGGTGCTGCCTTTACGGCGGAAGAAAGTGGTCAATACCGTACTAAAAACAGCAAACTCCAAGGCGCCCGGCAAAACAGTCAGCACGAGGTTACTACGGCACTCGGAAAACACGTCCGGCACCGCTACGTAAAACGCACTTCTTTTCTGTCAATCTCGTATACTCTCAAATCGCAACTACAAGATGATCGCTCAATGTGCAGCGCCGACGACACCACGGGAGAGTCCACTGTTAAAGATAAGGGGGGGCGCCCAGTCCTTCATAGAAATGTTATCATTACATGCATATTGGCAACGCTACCGTACCTCAACGCGCTCCCACAGTAAAGCACGTTCCAGTGCTCTGTCGCTATAAAATTTAACTAATGTGATAATTTCTTTTGGTGAAACCATAAAGCACACGAATTGTGCCGCAATAAGTGGAAAGCTAGCACACGCAGCTCCCAAGATGCGCAGGACTCAATCGTATGCGCTAGTGCATATCTTGATTGAGGTTTATCGATTCTGCTTTATTCATGTATAATAATTGTATAAGTCTGTCTGGCATATGTACGCATTTTAAGATATGAGTCTGTTATCGTACAACTGTAATATGTGTTCTGTTGCTATCGTTGCCTCTACTTGATGTTTATGCATGGGGGTAGGAGCAAGTCAAGGGATATTGCAAAGATTTGAAATTATGTGACGGAATGTCAGGGAATTAGGCAATGTCTGCTGATTGACAAACAATGCGGAGGATCTTCGCAATGACTATTAGAAGCTTCGTTACAATGGTACTTTCGTTCGAACAACTTTTTCGTCCTAGTCGGTGATAAGCTCATTGGGTACCATTTTGTATACTCAACATCATAGATAACATTTTAACCAGGAATACTTCGTTATAATCTCATTATAGGTTGTCGCCCCAGGTTATAACGAAGAACACACAGCAAAAGCAGGAACATGCAAGAGCGGAACGTGTTTCCTGACAGAAATTGAGCATGGTTGCGAGGACAACAAAACAGGAATATTGGTAATGTGATGTTATTGTTTTATCATGCTAAATTTTCCAACATATAAAATTCTGAATAACTTTAGCTTCGCAGGATATTCCCTGCAGGAATCCTATCACACCCCTACGTTTTATTCCACTGAATTTCCCTTCAGAAATTATTGCTTTAAATTCGAGCGATTACAGTTCCAATACCTTATACAGTTGTGTACTTGTCCTTTATGTTTTGCTTGACGCGGCGAACAAAAGTTATAACATTGTCACGAGGCTATATTTCAGGTAGCGACTCTGACGCGGCTCGTTCCACGAAAATGGTACAAATATTTCGATGTTCACTTGCATATGCAACCAAATCAGTGGAATTGAATTAATATTGCGTAACCTTTTGAACAGGATAGTTTCAAGCAGATCAGGGTCTTTGTTATACGTCTCAGCTATATATGCGATAAATGCAGCTGATATTTTGGTATGTGTGCAGTGACACTGACGTCGTGGAATTTAAAGATGCCCGAATGTACAAGGCATAACTGTAGGGGTCATATAAATTAACACCACAAAATAAAACTTTCTAGTGTCTTACCATACAGTCGCGCAAGCGTAAATTTTTGCGTAATTTTTTCAGCGACTTTGTTACCTCAGTGCTGCTCTTGATGAATGAGTAGTGAAAGCGAACAATTACGAACATTTCGAAATTGTAACCGAAGTTAATTTCGAAATCACAATAGTAAGGAGAACTGACCAAATTAATATGGGCTTTTTTATTGATGTGCTGTCATGATATTAGTGTAAAGTGGATCAAGTTGACAAAAAGAATTGCGCAGGCTTGTAAACAACCAACCAGCAACGTTCGTCTTATATTTGCGTAAATTCTTGGTTAGGTCTGCTTCTTGGGCGAACTTTCTTGTTTCGCCATATATAAGTAATTTTTCGGTGAGCTAATGCTGGCCATACATCAATTAAAAACGTGAAATTGCCACCTTTATGCTTATCTTGGATTCAGTTATCCTGCATTTTATGGATGCTAACAATGAACTGACCCCAAAAAAGCCCATTGACCTTTTCTCATTTCGTAGCGAGACTCATGAAAAAATTGTTATGGCAACATGTAAGCTATCTGGTCTGTTGAGGATATTGACTTGCTCCCTACACCTGCCAATGATATCGTGAGCAAATTCCCCCACCCTACTTTCGTCGTGCGAAGGATCGTGAAGAGGCGCAGTGTTGTACATGTTTTTCTAAAGAGCAACGGAAGATCGTTCCTCGTTCCTTCCCAATTATGAGAGTAGTTCCCTTCCCAAGTTTCCTTAATGCGAAAGGAACGCGCTCCAGTTACATTTAGAAAATTGAAACGCGTCGTTACATTAACGTTACATTTGATCTTTTCAAAATTTAATAAACTATCGGACAATCAAGAGGCGAAATAAAGTTGCAATGTAATACTCACATCAAAGTGTGCCTAATATGAGAATTAGAACACCGGCAACAGTATATTATTTGAACCCGGAAAGACGCCTCAAAGCGAATGTTTTGGAAGTAGCACCGCACATAGTCCTGACATGTCCAGCTGCATCATTGGTGCTCATCTATTGCAAGTGCAGGACATGAAACTTTCCCCCTTCAATCTTCAAATGTGCAGTCAGGAGACTGCGCTTTCGAAGTACACGTACATAGTTACGCACAGCCATTAATATATTTAAATTAATTGCACTGGCGACTTCATCGAAATACATTTCGACGCATTTTCTAGTGCAACATAGGCATTGAATTAATACCGCACAGTATGAGGGGGGGGGGATATCCAGAATACATATTTGCAATTTAGACATGTCCCTTGTTCGAACTCAGTAGAAATTGCATTTAAATGTCGTCCGACAGACGGACCCGTTTTTAACAGCGATGCTGTTCTTGCTCGAGCCTTGCCTGTCCGGAATCGGTGGTACCGCTTGTGGACATCATAAACGGGTATGCGCCACAGACATTGGGTACATACCACAACTCACCAATGGTCCATTAAAAATTAAGGCAACCAATGTTGGGTATGTGGCACATAGCCAAAAAAAGGGTATGTGCCGCAGAAACCTGTGAGAGTGTTTTGGTCGGGAACGCGAGTGGTCTCACCAATCGACGAGGCTGCTTGCATGTTTCGAACACTTTCTAAAAACATCGAAGAAAGAAAAATAAGAACACACAAAAGCGAACAAAGCGAAGATACACACCGAGAGAGTTAAGTACAAAAGTTTTGAGAGTTAAGTACAAAAAAGTTTCTGAGGAGTGAAGCGTCCTCAGGAAAGTCAGTCTCGGCCGACAGGAGGCTCGCCCTTTGGGGGAGTTGAACGCTTTGGGTCATCCGAGAAGACGTGTGACACTGGAAGCCTTCAAATCAGCGACGAATTCTAAAGGCTGTCGAGGAATGGGGCGTCGGAGGCGGAGCACGTGAGCGGCCATGTGAAGCCCGTAGCTTGAACTCGTTGAGGAACGCTGCTGGGACGCCGATGAGTGCAGACGCGTACACATCGATCTCCGTATCTTCTCTTGTTTTTTCTGTATAGTCCTACCCCTAGAAGGGTCCATAATATGTCACAGGCGTGTAGGGGAGGCGCTGCGGAATCAGTCCTCGCATTATATGCACACACCGCACCCGGGCGACATAAAACATGTGTCAAGTTCAGCAATAGCGACGTACAGTGGAGCGGATGCGAAAAAAATGTTCCAGTGGCTTTATTCGCCTCCTGGAGCGAAGAAGTAAAGACGCTGGAATGGCAAAAGCAGCGCTACCGTCCGGACCACCGCCATACTTGGTCCAGCACCGCTGAAGATGTGGCGTCGATAATGCATGTTTCAGGAATTGCATCCACTTTCGCCGCCCCGAATGAAGCATACCGTTGTTCTATATGTCACTAGGAAACAAAGAGATGCAGTTTTCGCTTGTCTGTGCATGCACAGACGCGCTAAAACGATGAAAAAAATGCGAAAGCGCGGCACTTACGCACTCGGCTGTCCGCTGTTCAAGGGCGTGTAACCCATCTCCTAATGTAAACTGTCCAGTAACCCTTAAATCATCACTGGAGAGTGATGCTTAAAGCGTAGGTTAAGAGCGCCGGGCTGTTCACATCTCTTTTGATCGTCTGAGTACATGCACTACAGCATACGTGCCGCGCAGGCGTGTGAAACATATAGAACTACATGCAGTCATACAACAGCTTTAACCCATCTGGGACTAATTTTACGCCAATTTAGCAAGAGCGAGCGCATATCAGTTTTCTTGAAAATTTTCTTGAACATCTCCTCGTTCTTTTTTCATTAAGGGTAATTTTTGGAAACGCTCACTATATCTCAGGGCAC
>JALIZH010003608.1:0-31442 GCA_030522465.1 Rhipicephalus appendiculatus
AAAAAAAGTTTTCCCTTTTCTTTTTCATGTTAGTCTACTGCCTTGTCTACTTTGATTAAATCGACCTTACAATAGAAAACAGGGAGGAGTTTACACAAGCCGTGTAAAGCTTGAGAAGCAGCGAAGCTGGTTAATCTAAGGGGCTTAACGCAGCCTTCTTCGCTGATGCTAGGTCTTTCCTTGGCGTAGACAAAGTAGAGTCGAACCGCAGCCTGTCACAGTCCATGCAAGAATGCCCAAGCTCCAGCGGCAGAACTAAAGTGCAAAGCTGGCAGTCGCACCCCCGGTACAAGCGCGGGCCTTTCCTCGCTCGTACTCGGCTCGCGCGGCAAGCAAACTCGGCGCGGCGGCTACGCGAATTGTCTTCGTCGGTAGGCGTGGCTGATAACAGTGATAAGCAACGGCACGCAATAAGCAACGTCACGGACGGCTTTTAACAGCGAAGCTGTTTTAGGGGCGAAGCTCCTTAAGCCGTGGGTCGTGCGTCCCCGTTGTATGTAGCCACCTCTCGTTTAGTATTTGTATATGATGAATATATTTAGAGGCGAAGCTCCTTATGGCATTACCTCGGCGGTCCTCGGTTGTCCATGCACTCTGAGTAGCCAGTAGGTACTGGATTTCGACCTTCAAGGTAGTGCCGGTGTGAGATGTCTCCTGTGCGTGATTAAACAATAAAAAAATTCACAACGTACGTGTAAAATTAAAGTGAGCTGCGAGTCGCCATGACTCTCATCGACCCTTTAGTATAAATGCGCCCGATCTCACGTCGTTGATGATGTACTGCGCAGAATTCGCGGAAGATTACCGGTTTACCGCATTCACTCCGTGGATATGGTGTCGTCATCTCCAGTTCTCGTCTCGTTTCCGAGAGGGCGCTGTCCTATAGACATGCGTACAATATGGCGGTTGGTTGAAGGTACGCTAGATGGCGTTGGCGGTGCAGCTGCTCTTCGATTGCGCGGACCGCCGTACGAGTGCGCTTGCCGGATCGTGCTGCTTGGCGGACAATGGACGACGACAGGTCGTTGAAGTTTGAATAAAATTTCACACACACTATCGCTTTGATTACCGCTGGGCGAAACCACTGAAGATTTCACGGTGTATCCATGATTGCTTCAGTCACCATAACTCTCATCGACCCTTTAGTATATACGAGCTCGATCTCACGTCGGTGATGATGTACCGGGCAGAATTCACGGAAGATTCACGGTTTACCGATGAACCTCCGCAGCTTCGCCCACTCATCATCATTCACTCCGTGGATATGCTGTGTTTTTTTTATTGCGATGGCAATTATATGGACACTCTCGGCTGGTTTTCGCCGTAGGCGTCGCAGTCGCCGCTGCCGTCATGCCCTGTATATGTATATGTATCTATGTATTTATAAAAGCCACAAAGAAAGATAAATCAGAAAAATGCTTCCGACGGGCGGCATCGAACGAGGTACCTCTCGCTCTGCAGCGCGCGGCGCTAACCACTGAGCCACGAAAGCGCACGTCATTCAACGTTCAAACGGTACGGCGTACGGCGTTCAAACGGTAGGGCAACGTTCAAACGGTACGGCGGTACGGCAATTTATGTACGGCGAGTTTCCAGCGTGTTTTCAGCATTACCAGCGAGATGGCGCAAAGACCGCACTCGGCGGAACTTAGCTCGGTGCCCGCCCCGCTCGGCGCGACGCCCGCGCGCATGCACTCATCAGCCTCACGCTGTCTCGCGCACTTTGCTCCGTGGAGGGTAGACGCCCTTGCGTGCGCTTATCTCTCGGGGGGGGGGAGAATTGGGCGTTCGCCGGAACGATTGCGTTATAGTCACCGAGCGCACGAAGGTCACGTCGCTCGCGGCAGTCCCCCCCGTTTGCGAAAAGAACACGCTTTCCAGACACAGCGAAGTAACAACTGTGACACTTGTTAGATCGCGCTCATCTATACCTGTGAATACGTTTCGTGCGTCGTTTTGTTTCAGCAGCGCGTTAAGTGTCGAGCTGTGAACGTCGTTAGTTCTCTCTCGTCCTGTGCGTGTTGTTTTCGTGCGTCATGTGTGCATGAGCAGCGCGCTCCACGTTTCGACCTGCTTGCCATTCGTCTGTTGACATTCCAATTTGTTGCTATCGCATTCATTGCTTCGCCTTGTGGCGAAACTGTGACTTTTTTGTCGAGGTTTTTATGTCCAGCGTTGTGGTAGGGCTGATCACGTGACCTCGTATTGTGGCACAGTGAGCCTCAGTAGGAAGGGGAAGGCTGCGTGTGCTGCGAGAGGCGAGGCCGTGCTCAGAGAGGCGAGGGCGGAGGATGTCGAGGGGTGAACCTTCGAGAAACGCGCCAAGATGGGGTGACGGCGAGGCGCAGTGGAGTTTTAGATAGCGTGTCGATGTCAACGTTCAGGGAGTTTGCAGTTTCAAGACGGCGAACATTTCTCATTATCCCGGTGAAGAAGCGGCCCGACGGGAGCGTGAGCGAGAGCTGACGCGAAACGGGCATGTCGTTGCCGAGCCGACAGCGATGTTCGCGCGAGAGAGACCGACGCTGGGCGCCTATGAACGGAAGACATCAAAAAAAAAAAATTAAGGACACTTTGTACATTCCCAAAGTGAGTTCGGCGAAAGCTTGTCGCCATTCGACTGACTATGCCATGTCTTTTTGTTTTGTCCGACGGACGGATGGACGGACACGAAATGACGGACGGACAGAGGGACACATGGACGGAGGGACGGACGGACACGGACGAATGGACGGACTGACACGGGTGGACGGACGGACGGACGGACATGAATGGACGGACGGACGGACGGACAGAAACGGACGGATGGACGGACGGATGGACGGACGGATGGATGGACGGATGGATGGACGGACGGATGGACGGACGGACGGATGGATGGATGGATGGATGGATGGATGGATGGATGAATGGATGGACGGATGAATGGACGGACGGACGGACGGATGGACGGATGGACGTGAGCATCAGACATTAAAGGCTTTCGCCTTAAAAGAGAAGTCTTGAAGAAGCAGACGTGCACCTTGGGTGTTGTGATGCAAATTCTTCTTTTGGTTCGTAACGGCCCTCTATGGCTGAGCCACTGAGGGTCTTATTGACAAAGTCGTTGGTTTAACAAACCAACACACGAAACATTTATTCAAGAAATAAAGTGAAAACTATATGTGTACACAAAATTACACTTAGTAAAAAGTTCACTGCACACGGTAAACCACTCCTAATTACAACCAAAACGTAAGTTCCATGATCTCAACTAGATAGTCTAGCTCTAGCGCAGCTGAGCGGCCGAGCGGAGAAGAACCCGAGTTCAGTCTGACCAACACACGGATGCTTGACTGGTCGAGTTGACGTGGGCTGGCTGGCGACGACGACATAGCGGCGGCTCGTGGGCGAGACGTTGAGATGCCAAGGGCAGACGGGGACACAGACGGACATGGACGGACGGATGGACGGAAGGATGGATGGACGGATGGATGGACGGATGGATGGACGGATGGACAGACACGGACGGACGGACGGACACAGGTGGACGGACGGACGGACGGACGGACGGATGGATGGATGGACGGATGAACGGACGGACGCCGGACGGAAGGACTGACGGACGTGAGCATGAGGCATTAAAGGCTTTCGCCTTAATATAGAAGTACGATATAGCCTGATGAAGGACGGGCATAAGCTTTGCTGTTTCGACAGTGTTGGCAAAGTGGAGCTGGCTGGACTTCTTGCGGACACCCGACGTTTTACCTCGAGATTTGAGAGCTTCGCTCTTCAAAAAAAAAAAAAAAAAACAGAAATTCACAGCCCAGTTCACTGCTCCATCTGTCAGAATGTCCTTATATTTCCCACTATTTATTTTTATCCTCCTCTCTACTTTTCTGCCACCAATACTCTAACCGTCTCTTACTTATTTCTATCGCGGGCGTCTTCAGCTTTCCATGGTTGTCCCTAGCAAAAGAAGAAGAAGAAACGCCGACCACAATAAAAACAATTTAAAACAAAACGAGACGTTTCGCCTCCCACACGGGAGCCTTGTTCCGTGTGGGAGCCGAAACGTCTCGTTTTGTTTTAAATAGTTTTTATTGTGGTCGGCGTTTCTTCTTCTTCTTTTGCAATGCCTCCTCCCGACCAGACGGGATTCCGTCAAACCCTGGATTTCATGGTTGTCCCTACTTCGACAGTGCAACGATTCCTGCCGGAGTTTATTACGGCGGCCACGCAGAGCTCAGCTCAGATCAGGTCGAGTGCCGGTAAATTAGTTGAACGAGTTAATTGAAGAGGAAACTCTTTTCTTGTGCGTATGTGCCATCAAGGTGAGACGAACCCCCTGTAGAATAGTCACTTTAGGTCTACCCAGATTGAACTAAAGTTCACCTAGCGCTACAAGCTAGCTGCCGTTAAACACAATTAAATGAATCAATAAGGTCGCTCAAGGTTATTTCCCAGTTGCGCTACGTACCGGTACGTGTCGCGCGATATGCGGAGCGACAGGAAATTATTCATTGTTAACCAAGTGTTAGAGTGACATTCCATAAAAGGTGACCCACAGCTCCACCGCGCTGGGTTATACTGGAACGAATCGGCTGCGAAACCACAGTCGCTCGTTTTTCTCGGCGTACTGACGATATAGCCAAGCTCTCTCACACTATGCAAGCGGCTTCTCATCGTCACGCGAACCTGCGAAGGTGACTTTCATCCTGATAATAATATCTGTGGTTTTACGTCCCAAAACCATGATATGATTATGCGGGACGCCGTAATGGACGGCTCCGGATATTTCGACCACCTGGGGATCTCCAACGTGCGCTCACATCGCACAACACGCAGGCCTCTCTAGCATGTGACCTTCATAGTGTCAAAGTATTGAAAGCACCTGGATGTTTGTTCACGTGAGTGTGTGAAAGCAGACGATGCAGCACTGTGTGCGTCACAGCTTTGTGAGCCCACGTAACCGAGCTTACTAGACACTGACGTCACTGCCAAACTCGGCGCCCAGAAACCGAAATCGACATTCGTTCACATACATAATGCGGTACTAAATTATTCACCGAGAATACATGTGTCTTCGAATGCACATTATTCTTGCCATAGAAATGGCACAGATTTTGAAACATGGAACTTGCAAGCCACGAATTTGCTGTCTTAACCCCTTGTAGCATTTTTGATTGGCGCCTTTTTTCACGGACATTTAAGCAAATTGCTGGGGCACGTGTCAGCATCAGTAACATACTCAGTGCCTATGGTGATCGTGGCTTTCAAGCAGTGTCTAGTTCATGCTTTTGTGCGGGGAAGTGGTTAGCTTCTTTATTAAACCTCAAATTGAAAATTAAAATTTCTGACCCACCATCTCAGAGGAATGGGTTAAGCTCACCACACTTGGTATCACCTTGCTTCCTCCTTGCCTGATCTTGACACTGAACAGATAAACGCGAACATTTTAGTCTGATTCGAAGCAGTCTAGAGCAGAGGTCGGCAACCTGTGGCCCGCGGGCCGCAGAGGCATTATTATGCGGCCCCCCGGCCCGACGTCAGAACCCCTCCCCTCCCCTTTTTACTTGCTATCTAAAGGCCGACTTCACACTTTTGACCTCAAGTGGGGTTTTGACTTGTAACTTATGTTTATAAATTGCAACCTTGTGACATGCGTGCAGAAAATAAGCAGAATTTCAATTCCAATCTTGTACAGTATTGCCAATACGCCAACTTTTTTCTCTTTGACGCCTCCCCCCCCCCCCCCCCCTGGTTTTCCGTTAAAGTGGCCTTTCGCCTGAAAATGGTTCCCGACCCCTGGTCAAGAGGATGTCTTACTATTCTTTTTCTGTCTTTGAACCGTGCTAGTACCGCTGAATGGAACAATACTACTGATGCTTGCGAATGTATCTATCGAAAAGCCGTCCAACAAAACTCTTCATGATTCTATACTACAAAACTAGGAGGCGTTGCTATACAAATACTCGACAGTAGTAAACACGCCATTCCATTGCTCGGTGATACGAAACTCCGCGAACCATCAACAGAGACCAGAGAAGAAGGGCCTTCTGTGGCGATGCGCAATGAAGGGCCAGATATAATTCCGCAGAACCTTATATAAACATCCTTTTCCTGTTCGTTGAGCAAAGCAAGTACACCAAGAGCTGCATGAGACGCAAACACGGCCTTTTCCGTCCCGTTTAGGAAATAAAGCGCCGTACCCAGGGCCTCCCTTCCGAGTTTCTCTGAGATCACATCATTCCTTGGGCTGAAAGCACAAGCATCGAGTACCTTGTATAAACAGATGCAACATGAACGGACGGCCGCGGGAGGCCTCTTAGTGGCGACCAAATGTCCTTCAAGTAAACAGTACATTTATATTTCGTTCGTATTCACGCTGCGGAAGCTTTTCTGGGATCTGGTGGGGTAGCTAACGGCGCGGTAGGGCGAGCGTTCATTTCACATTTGGCGTGTTTCGCGTGCTGTTTTTTTTTTTCTCGGAAAAAAGAACTAGGCAGAATGCAGCACGAAATAAACGCTTCATTCTACGGTTTCTGAGTCAGCCCACTATATAAAATTAATGTTTTACCTATTCCAGCCCAAAATAAAAACGTTGGCTCTACCATTTTAGATAAATATTGAATAGTGATAAAAAAAATACAAGTAGTATGCACACACGGCCACCACTAATACACTGCAGGTGAAATTTTCCTCAAAGCGCATTTATTTTTAAAACTTTCGCCCGAGGTAGCTGGCACACCCAGTATAAATATTAAACAATATTGATGAGTCAATCTCATCATGGGTGTCATAACAAAGATAGTGGATTGATGACTATGTCCCATCCGCGCCACCAGAGTTTGAAGCATCAACACCTTCATACAGTGATCAATTTGGCACCGATAGTCCCACAGAGCGTCGGGCTGCATGCACCTTGGCCATTCTACGATCAAAACAAGAAACCTTACGCCTCTCTGTTCCAACATTTCGTTCCTTTGAGGTTCTTTCATCGGTGCTTTTTCAAAAAGTTTTCAGTGTTTCGAATATTCCATATTTCATTCGAGTACCTTATCAAATAGAACGCTGTTCGATTCGTTATTCGGAAATATTCGAATATTCGCACACCCCTAGCAGAAAGAAAATAATATAGAAAAAGAGAGGCAAACACAGCCATGAATGGTATAGTGCAGCAGTGGGTGGGAAAGGGTAGCCAGGGTGAGGAAGGGAAAGGAAGAGGTGAGAGAATAAAGAACAGCATTGACTTGTATTGTAAAGTATAGCACTGGTTTCTAAGCTTGCAATAAACTGTATGTAGGTAACACTTGTTATATTTATGTACGTGCAATTGATGGTATACTCAATAAGGAAACTCGTAAGACTGCAACTCCGGTTCTAAACAACAGTATCATCCAGGATAAGCCATTTGGCAATCGCAATGGACCCGTGTTTAGTGCGGACAACCACAAAAACTATGCGTTGTGCTCATTCCAATCATTCTCGCAAGTAATAATTAGATGAACGGTAGGGCTCATCACGCGGCTGCTCTTTTCAAAGTCCCTGTTCTTTTTTTTAACATAAAGAGAACAATGAAACACCGCAATAGGCTTATTTCTATTGTTTCCACAATTGAGGCCAATGCATTAATATTAACTGAGACATGACTCAACGCGACTGTAGAAAATGCAGAAATTTCCCGTACTGACGTCCCTTATGAATTGTATCGCTGCGATAGAGATGGTAGACAGGGTGGTGGTGAGTAGCGTAGCCAGAAATTTTTTTCGGGGGGGGGGGGGGGGGGGGTTCAACCATACTTTAGGTATGTTCGTGCGTGCGTTTGTATGTGTGCGTGCATATATACGCAAGCAAAACTGAAAAATTTCGGGGGGGGTTTGAACCCCCCAACCACCCCCCCCTTGGCTACGCCACTGGTGGTGGTGTATTGACAGCCGTATTTAAAGCAATTTCTTTTTTTTTTCAAGTAGATGTAGTCTCCACTCTAGAAACAGTCTGGGATGGTATTCACAGTGAACACAGAGATTATACTAGGCGTATGCTATCGTTCCTCCAAACTATGCATCGTTATTCGGCGCTGAATCGCACGATGTTCTCGGCTATGCCATCACTCGGTACCCTTCGTCACCTAATTTTCTTTTTGGTGACCTGAGTCTTACTAACATCAGCTGGCGCAATGCTGTTCCTCTGCTCAACCCCTTTTCACCAGACTCTCAACAGTTCCTTCATTTCTGTCATTGTTTCAACTTCACCCACGTTGTAATGAAACCAACTATAATCACTAATGAATCATCTAATACATTAGACCTACTTTTGACATAATATCCACGCTTCTTATCCCCAATTATTAATCTTCCTGGTCTGAGCGACCAGTTGATGCTACATTTCTACATTACCATGCCTTCTTCACGTGGAACTAAAGAAGACAAATATATCGGTGAGTACCGCATTGCAGATGTTGACGCCATTTACGAAGATATCTGTGCGTGCCTTGACACTTTTTCTTGCAATTTTGATAAGCGAAGTGTAGAAGAAAACTGGGATATTTTCAGAAACCAAGTTAGTGAACTTACTAATGCGCACGTTCTCCTTCAAAGCATACGAAACAGCACAAAGAGTCCGTGGTATAACACGCGCCTCAAACGTTTGTCTAATAGGAAAAAAGCGCCTTTTCTGCGAAGCCAAGTTGTAAAATACGACAGATCACTCGGTAGCTTATACAGAATACACGGAAAGCTGTACGTGCTGCTAAGAATCGTTTCCACACCCATATGTTGCCTGAGATTTTGTCATGTAACCCCCGGTAATTCTGAAACGTCATCAATTGTAATCAAAAATGGGAATTATCAATCAGCGATGACTCTGGTGAACCGCTACCAGCATCTGAATGTGCCGCGTCATTTAGCAATGTTGTTTTCAGCCAATTTTTCGGGAAACACTGCTGCACCTGTTGACGCAGTAGTGTCGTGTGCCAATGTTTCCCATCACTTTTTATTCTGCCGGAATTGTGAAGTTCATTCGCACTTTCAAAACGTCATCATCATGTGTCACTTACAATAGCAACTCAAAGTTTCTCAAACAGACATGCGCATATTCGTTTCTCTTGTACAAGATTTGCCAGCAGTCTCCTGATCAAGCAACCTTGCTGCTAGACTGGAAGGTAGCTAAGGCTGTACCGATACAGAAGTCTGGTAATAAACACTCCGCTCTCACCTATCGGCCCAATTTCACTAACAGTCATTCCGTGTTAACTAATGAAACATGTACTACACTCACATACAGCTAAGTTTTTATAATCCAATTTTTTTTTCTTACATCGGCCCAACGTTGTTTTAAGCGTACTTTTCCTGTGAAAGCATTAAAGCATTGAGCTGGGCTAGTTGGTGTTGATTGACTGCTTCCACAATTGCTAGCGAACACGCAACTGGGTTTCCTGTGAAACCCAGTTGCTGCTTTTCACTGATCATCTGGGCACCATTCATGATACACAATCTCGAATTCACAGCAGTTTCCTGGATTTTTGCCAAAAGCATTTGAAAAAGTGAATCCCGCTTTACAAAGGTATAAGCTTTCTTCTGTCAAACTTGACTCTAATGTACTGGCATGATTCGATTACACTCTAGCAAACCATTTTCAGTACGTCACTGTTAACGGTCGTGACTCGCCTTAAATAAGCGTACCGTACGGTGTACCACAGGGCTCAGTTTTGGGCCCACTGCTGTTTGCAATATACATTAATGACCTACCTAACTGCGTCTGTTCTGTACATTTGTCTGCCCACGACTGTATACTTTACAGAGAGATGCGTACCTATGAATATAAAAACACCTTGCAGGCAGCCAAAAATAGCATTAGAAATTGGTGCGATAAATGACATACGAAATTAAATCCTGACAAATCCAAGCTATTGACTATTTTTCGGCAGTACAATAACTCTGCATACAAACTCGGTGACATTTAGCTTCACCAGTTGTCCTCATACCGGTACTTGGGCATTACCTTTTATTTCAATTTAACACGAAATCCTCATGTTAACGTCATCTTGATCAATTCGAACCGTACGTTGGCATATATACTTCGTAATTTTAGCAAAGCTCCACTTTCCCTTAAGATGCTTCTTTACAACACTCTTATGCGCTCGGAATGGGAAATACGCTGCTGCAATCTGGAAGCCTCACCACGAAAACTTGATTAGATCTGTTGAACTAATTCAAAACAACACTGTACTTTTTCTCTCTCTAATTATCCCCGTTCATCAAGCGCAACAGCAATAAGCACCGTTTGTCACTGCCACTTTTATCACTACGTCGCAATTACTTCCCCCTTTGCCTCTTTCATAAGATCTGCCATCATCGATCACTACGTGGTGATTTCATTACGCCTCCCACTTATAATTAATCTCGGATTGATCACAAACACAAGGTTAAAGGTACTTTCTGCAACGCAAAGACATTTTCCTGCTCCTTCATGCCGGTCACATCAAGCGATTGGAACCAGCTACCAGGTGAAATCGTTCCCATTTCTGATCACTCCCTCTTTTGTCATTCTATATTAGCTCACTATACTCCGTGATAGCCCTCCCTAGTCATCTGATGTATTCCCGCTCACTATAACATCGTTTCTACGAATGTCGAGATGCCCGCGTTCTTTTTTTTGTTTGGTTTTGTAGCATTTCTCTTGCATTTATATTTTGCCGCTACTTATGTATATTTTTATCGCATTTACTGGGTTCGTTTCCCTGATTTACGTTTAGGTTTTGTTGTGTTTCAACGAGTAAAGATTTTATTTCGTTGTGTTTTGTTGAATATATAATACAGCATGGTTTGTTTCCTTGTTTTACATTTTTCCTATGTTGTAACCCGCTCGCCTCTCTGATGCTTCGGAGATTGAGGGTAAAAAAGAACAAGTCTATATGTAAATAAAAATTGACTGTGGTGTAATTTTATTGAGCGAGACATTTCGAAATGCTGCTAAACATATGTACAAATGTTGTACGCACAAACACATGTTGAACAGTCGCATATGTTTTATATAACCAGTTGTTTACAGCTGCGTAACGATGCCAAGAGCAACATATGTATTACAAACACCAGAAGCGGTAAGCTGATATGCAGTGATAGTGCTGGCGAGGATGGTAGCCCTTGATAGCACTACGTAGACCAAGCTTAGGGGATGGCGCTTAACTTGAATTAACGTTAGCCTGACGTGACGCCTGCTTCGCAGGAGTACATATGTAATATTAATTAGATAGCCAGCACTGCAACCACAATTGACGTTTCACCAACATTACGCCTGCATAGGGTCTTTTTCTAAAGCACTTCCGAGACCTGGCTTGGCTCTGTGGTAGAATACTTGATTGCCACGCAGAATGCTTGGGTTCGATTCCTGCTGGGACCCTGATATTTATTCTTTGCATTCGTCGAGTGAACGCTGCCGACGTCAGTCTTTCTTAACTCTCTCACATTTAAATTACGAATGACTGTGTTCCCGTCCCGACATGGGAGTGACGCACGGTCCTCCCTTAGTGAAAACTGGCGGACGACTTCTTCAGCACTTTAATAAAGTTTAGTACCTACGTGTACCTACTGTTCTCGACGTTGCTGGGTAGATATAAACTTTCAGTAACAGGTGGCCCATACCCGCATACCGCTGCCCGTGTTTTACGGGTATGAGCCACACGTGTCTGGGGAAATGAGTTTGACGACGTACGCGACGGCATTTTCACGCTTTCTTGTCGCGACCAGCCAGGCATATTTGTCATCCCTCTTGCCCTCCCATACTAATTTTCGGCTATTCAATGTTAAGGAGGCGATCACGAGAGCACCCAGACGTAAGCATCAAGATAGACAGATAGATACTTAGATAGAAACGCTAAAAGTGCTTGCAGTTCGCTAAGAAATGCTTGGCATTTAAAGGGACACTAAAGCGAAACAATGACTTGGTTTAGATTGACAAACTGCACTCTGAGAATTTCACTATCATAAGTTCATTATTAGCGGAGAAAATCAAGGTTGAAGTTTTATTTTTTAATTTTCGCGCCGATATCTGCGCGCGTGACGTCAGAAATTCCAAATGTATTTTTCGTAGTTTCACGACACTGGCTGGATGAAATTTTCTGAAACTTCGTATGCTGGGTCTATGGCACCCACAGATGACAATGCACCCCATTTTTGTCGATTAGAAGCTACGTAGGACTCAGTAGACGCCTTCAGAATCTATGACGTCACAGTGTTTGCTGCGGGAATCTCAAGGTGGCGTCTCCACCCGCATTTACTTTTCGCGTGTTTTCTCGCTTACCAAGCGTCATGCCGCGGTAAGAGTGGTGTTTTCGGAATTGTGAAATTGTACCCAACTTATACGCGAAAAATTGTTTTGCCCTTTATTGTCCCTTTAATATAAATACAGTTTCCGCTCATATCCGTTCAAACGTGAACGGAAACCATGGCCAATATTTACGTTTGGACTACTTTATCATGTATCCTGAATGAATTCCGCAGTCACGCACTGCTGAAACATGTCACACATGCAGCCCCGCGCCCTTTTCGGTATTCATGGTTGTCGTATACTGAGCGCAAATACAATAAAAATAAACCTACCTTCAGAAACGCCAGCAGCCCGTGGTTTACAGAATCCGCGAATCCAAAGAAAAGCAATCGCACATCAACGTAACCATGTCCATCACTCGGGCATAGAAGAAAAGTTCCGAGAGCATGCCGCGCGCAAGCTGATGAGTCCATTTTTTCCGCAGGGAATCTTACGGGACTAGGCCTAACCGTCACAAGTGTAACAGTCGCTCCACAGAGACATACTTGCATTTGGGTACACATGTTTTACACGCAGAGAAGTATAGTTTGTAAACAGCTGCATTCATAGCCTCCATGAATCACGACACAAACACGAAACAAAGCAATAGAGGGCAGGCCCGTAGCCAGAAATTTTTTTTCGGGGGGGGGGGGGGGGGGCACCCGTTGAAAACCTTGAAAACCACCTATTTTCATTATTTATTCCCGGTAAAACACCCCCCCTCCATCCGAATTTCGGAGGGGGGGGGTTAGGTCCCCCCCCCCCCCTGGCTACGGGCCTTATACAGGGCATGACCGGCGAGCGCGACCGCACATGTGAAATCGACGAGGTTAACTGACATTGCAGAAGCAACAGCCACGCGGATGGATACAATGCCAGCGCTGAGACGTTCGTGAGGAAGTTAGATGGTTATCGCGCTCCCTCCCTCCCATGTTGTTCTCGTTCAAATAGGTACTTTCCTGGAAATAGGTGCTTTTCTCAAATATTCAAGGCCTTAACGGGCTCCAAAGCCACCCCGAGTTCAAAGGCCAGACAGTATAATTTTTTCTCCCCTTCACTACCTTTCCTACAAGCGCTATCTCCTTTTCGCCACATATTTCTTCGTAGAACACGTGGAATGTCAGCACTACGCGTTGAGCCAGTTAGGATTTCGCGCTTTTCGACTACACGCTGCTATCTCTGCTTGCGGAGTCGCTAACGCAGAAAACGAAGTGAAATCAGTTTATCGCGCCCGATAGTCATGCGAGACAAAGGAAAACGGGCATTCGACTGCATGGAAAAGTAAGGTTGGCGGCAATTCACAGCAGAAATCTCTCGCATATCGACCATTTCAGACCTTATTATATCCTGACGTCACGTGATTATACTGCTGGCGTCCCGAATTGTGCTGCAAAGACGGGACACACCGGGAGAGAATAACGCGCTCGTGCTTCGTATTTTCAGTGGCTGTTTGGGGGCCCTTTAAACAACTGTCCTCGCGTGCCCCGAAAAAAAAAAAAAAACCCTTGCTACGGGCCTCCCGTAATGTACCCATAACTACTCAAAATGCACAAAGAAGACGATCGCACTCGCAACGCTTGACTCAGAGCAATGAAAAAAATTACACCATCTCCCGCTGAAGGGAACCATGTGTAGATGTGAAGCAACGGGCGCTAACGCTTACACTGGCGGCGGCGTTGACGCTGGCGCTCATCGCAGCGTTGCGCAGGAGAGAAAACTGGGGAGGCGCAAAGCAGGCAGGGATGGAGCAGTGTTTCCTACTGGAACATGCCAATCGCTGCTAATGGGCAATGAGAGACAGAAGACTCCGACTGGACACAGAGACCCGCACTCCGCTTTTAGTTAACGCGCACGCTGCGAATTTTTATTGTTCAACAACGCACAGGAGAAATCTCCCACCGGCACCACATTGCAGGTCAAGATCCAGTGCCATATATACGGGGTGGCCAGTGAACGGTTGTGCAGCGCGAGCAGTCGGTTTTTTTAACCAAGAAACTCGCTAGCAGAGAGAGAGAAACAACTTTATTTGAGGTCAAACTAAGACCTATAGATGTTCCTCCGCCAGGAGGACCATGGCCAGCTGGTCGGCGAAGGCCGCCGACGCCAACCACACCCGCCAGTGGGGAGGTGGGGGGTTAGGATAGTGAGGGGGACTGTAGGGTAGCGGGGCATGAGAAGAGGACGTGTTCTACGTTTGCGTACGTACATGGGCAATTAGGACACGAAGGATCGGAGCGGTAGCGATAAAGGAATAGGCGTGCTGGAGTGACCAGAGTATTGAGTTGAATGGCTCTTAGTGTGTGTGTTTGGGCAGTGGAGAGGGAAGGGTGTGGTGGCGGTAGAGTCTGCAATGAATGCCGGAGGTTTTTGTAGTGCTGCTTCAGAGTTTTCTTGTAGAACAGTGCCTCGTCCGCTATGGGCGGGTACGGCCAAGGGACCACCGGCGCCCGGCTATTAATCTCGCGGGCAAGCTCATGAGCGAGCTGATTACCGGTAATCCCCGCGTGGCCTGGCACCCACACCACAGTGACCAAAGCAGGGGAGAGAAGGGAAAGAGCGTCGGAAAGGTCATTATGAAGATCCTCGGAGAGTCGGTTGTCTCGAAGTGCACGGATTGCCGCCATGGAATCCGAACAAATGCGGTACCGAGGAGAGGCAGGAAGAAGGCATAATTCTTGCGTCGCATGAACGATTGCGGCCAATTCAAGAGATAACAGACGCTGCCTGCGTCCGCGTCGTGAGGCGAGAGAGGGGGGGAGCGTAGGAGAGGAGAGAGAGAGGGGGGGGACGCGCATGCGCAGTGGGAGTGTGGGCGCCGCGGGCAGGGATGCCTAGAGGAGAGAGAGGGGGAGAGGAGGTTTTTTATTTATTTTTTTAAAGGGCTTGCGCATGCGCAGTAAGGGTGGTCACGCGGCAGACCACCACCACCACCACCGGATTAAGCTTCGCCATAAGATGCTTCACATCTTTAAGCGGTAGAGGCGAATACTCGCTTACTGCTTCGAATGACATTTACTCCCAGAATGACTGGAGTCTGCCGAATTTTTCCGGGTTGAATATAGCTGCGTGCCAACGATAATCCCAAGGCGACTACCAGCCAAAGAGAAGCGGAGCACCGGTATTGAGCAAATCCGGAGGTGCAGGCACGCAAAAATGCTTCAAAAACTTGGAGGACGCTTAACAATTGTACTTGCAGTTGACATTCTGGAATAGTTTGAAACGGCCAACGCTACGCGCACAGTCGTTCGTTTCCTTACGCGACGGTTGAGGCATGCACCGAGAACTGAAGCTTGGCTAGCAATTGAGAAGGCAATGCACACGGGTCCCGATTACGCTATCGCGTGCTACTCTTGTAAGCGAAGCTCCAGCGTCCTCAAACTTTTTATTACTTATTTTATTTGCGGCTTTATCGATTATTCGGTCACGGGCAAGCTGATGATTTTTCGCTGACACCCAACGACGCCGACGCTGATGCGCACACCCGAATTTCTGCTACACGAGCTCCTTAACGCTATCGCGGTAAAAAAGAGAAACACGGGGACAACACGTGCATTGCACTTCCACAGCATTCACTTAGAGTTGAGCTGCCTACCATTTTTAAAAGCGAATGCATTTCATAGTCGGGCTATGTCAGGCATCCGGCGTCGTGCGGCGTTGGCGTTGTCCGCGGCAGGTGTTATCTCTCCGCTCTCACTCCCTCTCCCATAGCAACAGCTGCGGGCGCGCGCACTTATCCTCGCCCCTAGCAACCGGAGCAGGTGAGGCGGGCGGAGTAGCGGGGAGTGAGTGGAGAGGAGGAGCGCGCTCTGACGCGTGAGGGCGCTCGCATCGCGGGAGCTCGACGGAGCTATATATGAAAAAAAAACAAATAAAAGAAACACAAAAAAAGCAAAAAAAAAAAAACAGGCTCTGCGCCGTGCTCCCGACCGGCCTGCAGAAATTAGGCGCCTTTTCCTTCTTCGAACCACAACCACCATATATAAATGGAGTGAAGCGTGCGCGAAATGCATTCGCATTTCCTCACGATTCCCTTCGGGGGAGGTGCGGGCATTTTTTTTCTTTTAGGTGAAGTCTTTCAGGTCATCGCATCATTGAAGACCACAAGTGCTGGTTTAGATCATATTGATCCTTATAAAGTAAAACTAGTTTTAAACATAATATCCCAACCTTTGGCACATATTATTAACAAGCTGTTTTCTGCGGGTGTGTTTCCGAACTGCCTCAAGGTTGATAAAATAGGTCAAGTTTTTAAGAAGAGTGATAAGACTTCTATCCAAAATTATAGGCCAATTTGTATCCTACCTTTTTTTGGTAAGGTAATCGAAAAACTATTCCACATTAGATTAATGCGTTATCTGAAAAAATTTAACCTTTTGTCTCTACAGCAATTCGGATTTCGTCCAGGATATTCCACTGAGTTGGCGCTAATTACCTTAACTGAAGAAATTAAACAAGCTATTAACAAAGGATTACTTGTGGGATCTGTATTTATCGATTTGACGAAGGCTTTTGACACAATAAATCATCGCGTACTACTTGCAAAACTTGAATCATTTAGCATGTCTGGCCCTCCACTAAACTTCATTAAAAGCTACCTCAGTAACCGGTCTCAAATGGTACATGTTAACGGCCATCTTTCATCACCCAAGTTAATTAACGTAGGTGTGCCACAGGGATCAATTTTAGGCCCACTTTTATTTTTGATGTTTATTAGTGACCTACCTACCATTCTTACCAGGACAAAGTGCATACTGTACGCTGACGACACAACCATCTTTACATCATCTAAATCAGTTTCTACGCTCCAGACTGACCTCAACACAGATTTGCATAACATAACTTCATGGTGCCAGGGCAATCAGCTGCAAATCAATGCTACTAAAACCGTCTTTATGGTATTTGATTCCCCGCGAATTTCACTTGACATGCCACCTCCCCTTCACATCGGCAATAACGTCATAAACATTTCCAGTGAAGCGCGGTTTCTTGGCGTCATCTTAGATACTGAACTAAAATTTCATAAACATGCCGCTTCACTCGCTAAAAAGATTGCATTTGGAATCCATGTTATCATCAAGACACGCACGTATTTTCCGCCTCACATCATACGTCCTTTGTGTATTGCCTACATTCACAGTCATATTTCGTATTGTGTATCATCTTGGGCCAACACGTATTTCACGCACATTGAACGATTGCAGCGACTACAGAATCAAGCAGTTAGACTAATGACTTTTAGCCCATTTTACTCACCCAGTAGCTCGTTGTTTCCAAAGCTTAACATACTCTCATTAAGACAATTATTTTGTTACAGACTGTCCATAGTTGCCTATAGGCTCATCACACATGACATTGTCACTGCATGCATTGATCATCGCCACTTAGCAACTACCAATATTACCCGGTTCTCCAATAGCAAAAATCTTCTTTTACCGACCATCAGGACAAACTATGGCAAGTTCACAACCCTATTTACAAGCACAACTATTTGGAATTCATTGCCTTTCGAATTAAAATCATCGCACAACATTCATATTTTCACCTCGCGTAGCAAGAAGTACTTTGCTCAGGAATTCATCAGCTCATCTGAATTGTGTAATTAACTGTTAACAGCTCTCAACATTTCTGTGCTAGTTTCATGTCTAATATTTGCTTTTGTATAACTGATACCACTGATAATAAAACTAGTTGCATCTGTCATGAAGAGTTGTTCATTTATTTTGCTTTGTTATTCCTGTTTTATCACTTGCTTTTGATTATTTTCAAGCCATTTCTTTTTTCCTGTAGTATTACCATTATGTTATGTATGGATTGTATTGTTATTGTTTGTCAAGCTCGTTAATCATTGCTCACATGTTCGCATCTTTTGCTGTATTTTTTTGTAATTACCCTACGCATGTATCCATAGGAGGTCCCCCTGTCAGTTTCTCTGAAACTTTGGGACCTCCTGCTGTACTATTCTAACCATGTAACTGAACTGAATTATTTAATGAACTTGACTTAAACTTGAACTTGAACTTTTGTGACACGCTTGAGCGCGCAACGGCAACAATACAGTATCCTCTGCATTTGACGTGACCAACAACGATAAGGCCGGCATCTCCGATGTCACGTGTATAAATTCCGGCACGCCTTACCGCAGATCAGATTAAGGCCGAGACAGACGGTACGATTTTTCATGCGATGCGGCGTCCGGCGCGGCGATGCGGCAGCCGGAATGGTGACGTTTCGTGACGTTTCATCGCATCGGGCCGCCGCGCCGCATGCCCGGCGCACATCGAACCGGGCAGATATTTTTCGTCGCCGCGTCGGACCGTCGCATGGCCGCAGCCAATGACAGCTCGGGAGACGCGTATCGTCACGCCGCTGGTGGCGCCATCTCGCTGTCACCGTTCCGATCACCATGGCCAAAGCGAGTCGATGGAGTCGAGTCTCGGAGCCTTCGCCGACATAGCCGCTGGCGGCGGCGCGTAAACATCGAGTACATTTAGTTGTGACTTGAAACATTTCCGGCTTGAATAAAGTGATGTTTGAAACCGACTGGTGGGCTAGTTAGTACTGCATTTCTTATGTTTCACCGCAAGGAGACACGAACACGAGAGAGAAGCGCCGTGTCCTCGTGTTCGTGTCTCCTAGCGCTGAAACATATGATGTTTGAAGTGTGTCATTTCTGCAAGACAACGCCTGTTTCGAAACCACTAGTGAGGTCGCGAGCAGCGATGCAAGGCCATTTTGCAGGTAAACACAGCGGCACCGGCGTCTCGGCGAGCCGTCGCGCTTCGCTTCCACCTTTGCTCTTCACATCGATGACGTCGACGATGTTAATACCGTATGCTAACGCATTACCTACGAGTGCAAAGCTTAATCGTGTTGTCAAAAACAAGCGCTCTATGACAAGCTCGCGTGCTATTGCGAACGGCGTAGGCGACAGCCGGCGCCCGCCATGCTAGGCCTACCTATCGGAGTCGTGAGTGACGGGGAGGGGGGGGGGGGGGGGGGGGGCTGTTGCCACTGTTGCGACGTGCTTGTCGTGCGCGAAGGCGTAGTTTTATTCATTATTTTCTAATAGGACGAAGCGTGGCTGTGCAAAGTTGTTTGTTTTGTGCTTCATTACAAGGATACGAAGTCTTCCGAGTGCGCATGCCGAGGCGCCGCATGTGGGTGGAGCCTGCCGCTGATTCCTCGTTCGCCCCATGTGTCTCGAAACGTCGTACGCCGCATGCCGGGTCATCCGACGCCGAACGTCGCATCGCATGCAAAATCGTACCGTCTATTTTGCGCTTTATCCGACGGCCGCCGACTCATCACCGCTATCGGTGTACAGCGTCTATAGCTTTTTCATCGTCTTTTCATTTTCCGCGAACAAGTTCGCCTATTAACGAGTCTCGTCTTTAACAGCCCGACTGAAGCCTCCTTCATCCTCACGATCACGTGACAATATACAAAATTACAAAAATAGTGGCTAGCTTTGTCGCAAAACAGTTTCAATTTATAAAATCTTATTTTACGCAATAACTGATACTAAACATAACGTAGTATCATAGTTGTCAGAAAGATTTCAGGGAAATATTAAATAAATAAATAAATAAATAAATAAATAAAGGAACTTGAATAATACATGGAAGACAACAGTTGATTCAGTCGAAACCACACATGCACAATATCATAAATTTCAAAAACAGGCAGAATTCTTCGTTCAAAATTTTGAGGTTTAGTCGCTCATCGTGTCAGTTTCGTGTTAGGCACGGTGGTCGTAACAGGATTTCAGAGTCTGATGGTGCACTGCTTGAGTCTCATAACTTATACCTAGTCTTTTAATGACTGTGTCTTTTACGCAAGTTATAGCCGTTGTTTGTATTGACGCGTAAATTAACAAGCGGGTAACAATAAACGGCATTTCAGGAAAATCAATCTTGATTCACAGGAAGGCTGGAGTGCCGCCCTAGTAGCAATACAAGCCTGACGAAGTACCGCCGTTATGTGGGTGAGTCCACTTCTCTTTGTCCTTTTTGCAGCTGCTTTTTTTTAGTGCGCCACCATAGCAGCAAAGTAATCTTTCTACAAATTGCCATGTGATCATGTACACAAAACGTCACACGTAGCCCTTACTTATTTGTTAAAAAACAGACAGCACAAGATATTCAGGCGGTATGAAAACTACGAAACTGAAACCAATACAAAGTTTAGAATTCTGTTCTCGTATATAATTACATTTTATAAATCTTTCAAGCAAAAGTTAGCGCCGTTTTGCAAACGAAGATTATTTTATGTATTTTATGCCAGTCAAGTAGTCTGTCAATCATTGCCAAGGGAGCAAATGCCAGAGGGAAATCAAAGAACCCTCGAAGTGCTGTATTGAACATTCGGCTGCGGAATGTTTCTTCCGTTGTCTGTTGTTCCCTGCACAAAAAATAGTGAAGTAAGGCAAGCACACACACGGGAAAACACAGAAAAGTTTCACCACCTGAGGAAGCCAATCGCTGCGTTGACATAGGACATATTTCACGCTGACTGAGGCAATCTATATCCACGTTTACACAGGGCTACAGGAAGATATATTTGGTATGGGTTAATTTCACGCTCCAGCAGCTCGCCCTTCCTCGTTTGCAGCTTGACCGCGTAGGGTCATCCTTCATGGATATCAGCACAGTTCACATGCAGTCCTGTGGCTGCGGAGTAACTCCAACGGGTGTTTGGACACATCGGGTAGAAGCAGTCTGCCAAGCGATATACGATATTTAATGGCAAATATTCCACTAGTTTCTCCTGCCGTTATGATGCTGTGTGGGAAATTACAGCAGAAAATTTCTTTTTATAGTCGAAAACAGAAAGCGCGGACTTGAAACCTTATCTGAATTACACGGAAGCTCAAGTTGTTCCGAACTTATCAAATGAAGTGGTGAAAAAAAAAAAATCGTCAGATCCCACGTACCCTGGGAATCAACGATATGCGAAGCATGCATCGAGAAGATTGCTATGTGAAACTTTTAAAATTAGCATAACGTTACGGGGTGGATGGATGTATTACTTAATAAAATATGTAGTAATTTTATACGCACTCAGTTATCTAGAAAGAAAACATGCAAATATCACAACTGATTGTTCATATTTGAGCAATGACGCCACTACTAAAGTGCGCACTACCAGCACCACTATCCAAAATGTTGTTCTTGTGTTAGTCCGTGATATTGGTTGCGCGAAGCGCAAAGCTGAAGCGTAAACTGATCCTTTCTTGGCTTTGAGGGAAGTGTTACGAGCTGGATCGACGTTAAGTGCAGTAGTTGTGTGCACATCGTGGGCTTACCAGGAACGTCCACTACACTGGCGTCAACTGGGGACTACACTGGGTTACTTATGGCCTGACGTAACGTCAGCTATCACGTTAGATCAAGCACAGACATCAACATTATCGAAACAAAGTTCGCTTTACGGTGTGACGATGTACATATCACTCGTAAATTTTATTAGCGCATACCCCCGGGGCAGACTAACGCTTCAATATAGCTTGCTGAATCATAGGAATACAAATGTACTGTTTATTAAACTGCTGTAAAAGTGAAGTCAACATTGGAACCAAAACTGATGTTTACTCGGCGTGACGTATGTGTCAGAGGTTTACATATGTAATGTTTATTACTTTGTTGTAAAATTAGATAGCCAGCAATGCAACCTCCATTGCAGTTGGACCAACCTTACGGCTTCATAGGCCAGTATTCACAAACGCTTCTCGACTCGAAACTCGACCTCAAGGGATCCTTGAGACTTTTCGCGTTACAGAAATCGCAACGCGACACAGTCCTCAAGGATGCCTCGAGGTAGAGTTTCGAGTCCAGGAGCGTTTGTGAAAACGGGCCATAGTGTCTTTTTCCAAGGCAGTTTGAAAACCAGGTATGACTCTGTGGAAGAATCCCCGATTGCCACGCAGAACGGCTGGGTTCGATTCCTGCTGAGATCCTGATCCTTTATCTTTGCAGTCGTCGCTGCCAATGTCAGTTTCTCTTAACGCTTTCACAGTCAAGTTACTAATGTCTGTCCTCGTCATGCCCGGGTAGATGTAAACTCTCAATCACCTGTGGGGCATAGCCGCGTACCGCGGCCAGTGGTATACGGGTATGTGCCACACGTGTCTGGAGGAAAGCGTTTGATGACGTACGCGACAGAAATTTCATGTTATTCATGGCGTGACGAAACCGTTATAATCCTCAAACTCTTTTACCCTCCCGTACCAATTTCGGTCTACACCAAGCTATCGAGGCGATCGCTAGAGCACCCAGACATAGGCGGCTAGATAGATTGCAGGGAGGGGAAAAAAAGCTGGCAGAGAGCGTCGCGTGAAAATTTTGAAACGCAGCCATCAAAAAAATCCACGAAGTGAATGCTGATGATGGGACGAAGCAGTGTGCATCAGATCGTGAATCGTGGCCTTCAATATTGTTTTGGTGAACAGCCTCCTTTTATTTTGCTCTTGTTAACCTTTTGTTCTGTCATACGCTTTGATTGATGGGTGGTTAAATGTCGGTGTTTTTACGGTGCTGTGGCCTTTTATTTTGTTTGTTTTGGTTAACAGCCTTTTGATAATCTTTTTGTTGTTCAGTGATGTTTGGGTTCATTCACATGCAGCTGCGCTACATCTGCTGTAGATGCCGGACGGTGGTTTAAGGACATTGTTGGGTCTTAAGATGCTTCGCCCCTAAAATGGAATTGGCATACGAATTGCTAATAAGGCTTCTGCTTGAGCACGCGTCAGTCGCGGGGTCACCACATTATGCCAAAAGTATAAATATGGTGGAGTCTATTAAGAAACAGCCATTATATTCAAATGTAATATTTATGACAGCCATTTTTCATCGACATTACATGATAACAAGCTACAGCTAAAAAATCTGACCCACTGGCGTGCTTCTGACTATATTTCCCTGTTGCGTAAAGTTCCTCATGCGGAGCATCGATGGACCTATTGCTTTTACTAACCATTCGTCTCGGCTCACCAGGAGAAGTCACCACCTCAACAAGGTTCTTTCAAAATCATCCATTGATTGTATTAAATTTGCCTTTTTTCCTTATGCTATTGATAATTAGGAGTGTCTTAAGGGCTCCCTGCGCGAGTAGTTCAATGACTAATTTGCTGAACTATTGCGAAATTATATTTACTGACGTGTTTTATGCGCTCTCCTGATACAGTTGTCTTTTTTCTATGTGTACATTCTTTTTCGTGTATTTTTAGCGTATGTGTGTACTGACTCCTGAAGTGTCTTGTTCAAGACGGCTGTATATGGAAATAATTATAAAAATAATCAAAATAATATGAAATACCTGGTACTTGCTAGATTCAATAAGGACACCAGATACTAAGGTCGTTTAAAGAAAAGCGGGTTTTGTTCCGCGTCTTGGAAAACACGAACACAGCGCTTTTACGAATAAAAAGGGCTTCTTCTTTAAATGTAACTCATATTTGTCATTGCTATTACACTGTTTACATAAACTAGACGTAAAACAGGAGCGGTCCTCTGGAGCTCGGGCTTTCGAAATGCAGGGGATCTTCCGGTGGCAGCGCAGACCTTGTGCCGCGGTCGGATAACGCTGCCCTGAGAGACGCCAAGGGAACACTTTGTTGTGCGCGGTCCAGCGCCTTTGACCTTTAGTGCAGCTACATGGAACCATACTCAATGGTGTTATAAAACAAAAGCAAAAAGAAATGCTCTCAGGCTGTACAGCCAATAAATGGCGACCTCATGCCAACAATTTTTTTGCGCCTTCAGCTGCTTTGATAGATAAGAAAGCAAGTTAATACAACAAGCACAAGAACGACAATCTCTTGTATTTTTTTTACGATCTAGCCCGAGGAACGGTGGGCTCCGACTATAAAATATTTTTTTTCTAGCTCCTGTGCGATTGCTTCCGTTGTAAATTTCACTGTGGCAGCTGTTTATTATTTCAGAAAACCGTGCTAAGGCACGTAATTTATAATCGTGGCCGTGTTTGTTGTTTCGCTGATGTGTTATAAGAAAAAAAAAACAACGTATAGGGTGAGCGCATGCAAGGCAGCGCAGCTTAGTGTAGGGTAATAAGGCTATTGTATGGTATTTTGGTGCGTGTGTTGTTCCGGAAGTCCGTATGGGCATCCACTGACTCTTTCACCAAATGTAAACTCAAAGCCGCAAAGCGCGAGAAAGAGTGGTGAGTTCGTCCTTTTATTTTTTGGCTTGAGGGGGGGGGGGGTCACTTTTTTGTAGATATTCCTCTAAGGGAGTAATTAATCTGTCTCAAACTATTGGTCTCTAAATGGTAACTGTGAAAAAAAACGAACTGTTATTTCTAATGGGACTAACAATTGCTACTTCTCGATAAAAACACAGATTTATTACAGTTTGTGGTTGAATTACTGAGCATTGGCAGTTGATATACACATGCGACTGCATATGCAACCGATATACACAGGTGAATTCAGCAGTAAACTGCCAAAAAATTCGCAAGAAACACACATGATTCGAGCTCAAGTCCATTCAATCAGCAACCGTGCACGCTAAACACTTACCAGGCACAATAAGTCGCAAAATGAAAAGTAGCAGGGGGGATATATATATGCACCGTTAGGACGCTGCGCCCTCTGCAATGTCAGTGTAGGAGGATTTGTTATGTCACACTTCAACCTCTGCTGATCCGTAGCAGCCATATATATATATATCTATTCTCATCAGCCCTGACGAAGACCGGTCCACCGGTCGAAACCATTGGAAAATAAAACTAAGACAACCGCTAAGTTGTGTCTCTTCTCTTATATACTATGTTTAACAAAGCAAACGAGCCCTTAAGTTTACAATTCCTTCCTTATATATATATATATATATATATATATAAGGAAGGAATTGTAAACTTAAGGGCTCGTTTGCTTTGTTAAACATAGTATTAATGAGAATTAACAGACAAAGATGCCAAGGAAAGTATAGGGGGAAGCTATTAGAAGTAATTGTAATGTAAATGTGAAGAAATGAAAGTGGACGAAAAGATAACTTGCCACCGGCAGGATCCGAACCTGCGACCTTCGAATAACGCGTCCGATGCTCTACCACTGAGCTACGGTGGCGGTCATCTCCCCGTCCACTTTATGGGGTATATATGTGTACTTAAACGTGGGAGCGTCAGTCAACGCCGCCTGTTGCCATTACGGCGAGTGTGGAACACTCTTTTTTGCCTGTAGGCGTCACGTAGTACGTGATCTTATTACGAGAGGGCAGCTGACCGCCACCGATGTTAGTAAGTCGCGTAAGTTCCTCGATCTGCGATATGCTACTCGTGGGGGGATCAGGCAAGATGCTTTTAAGGTGATCACTCTGCAATAGTAAGTTGTGATGCTTTTGAAGAAAGCTGTTGACGTTTGGTGCCGATGCGGAGTGTGTTAAAACGAGGTTGGTGTTTGAGGGCGCAACGTTCTTCTTTCGCATAAAAAGTTCCTTTACATCAACGTCATCAGCCTGTTTAATAGCATCTTTAATGATTTCAGGTGGATATTTCTGTTTCTTTAAGGCCTCCCGAAGTTTGGTGCAGTTCTCGGTGAAATCTGAATCCGTGGAACATATTTTCTTAATAAAACGTAGCGCTTGACGGTATGGGATCGCCGTTTTGAAGTGCTTTGGATGTGAACTTTAAAAATGCAGGTAGGATTGCCTATCCGTCTGGTTTCCTAAAGAGTTTAGTCGTGAGTTGATTACCACGTATAGTGACCATGATGTCAAGAAAGTTGATTGATGTGCTTGAGTGTGATTCTGAGATAGAGATGGCTGGATGAGCATTGTTGAACTCTTCAATGAGTGACAGAAGTCCCGTTTCCCCGTGGTGCCAGATCGGGAATACGTCGTCAATGTAACACCTATGATGAAATGGTTTAAGTGTGCAACTATCTAAGAATTTATCTTCGAGTTGGCCCATAAATACGTTCGCATAGCTGGGTCCTATTTTTGTACCCATAGAGGTACCAATAACCTGTATATAATGCGCACCATCAAATTCAAAATTGTTTAAGGTTAAGATTAGCTCTTATAACAGCGCTAGTGTACTGCTGTACACCGTTTTGTTAGAAACCTTGTCTTCATAAGCCTGCAATACCGCTTGAATGCCATCCCTATGCGTTGTAACGGCGAGCAATTTGTATACACCATTTACCGCTGCCAGAAGGCAGATCTAGTACGCACTTCACCATGTTCTCTTTATAACCACCCAGATGGCGCAAATGGCGTGCTTTAAAGCTCGTCGTCCCGCTGGCTTGATGCGTGCGCGGCTCCTATCTCTGCCAACTGTACCTTGTCCTACAGGGCGTGATCGCCCGTGCGCGCGTGCTTATGTTCTGAGGGGGGGCGGTTGTACGTCGTGTTTTCGCCGGAAAGTTTACGTTGAAGTTACAGAGCGTCCGCCGCGGTGGAGCAGTGGTTATGGTAATCGGCTGCTGACCCGAAGGTTGCAGGTTCGATCCGGGCCGCGACGGTCACATTTAGATGGAGGCGAAATGGTGGAGGCCCATGTACTGTGCGATGTCAGTGCACTTTAAGGAACACCAGATGGTCGAAATTTCCGGAGCCCTCCACAACGGCGTCTCTCATAATCATATCGTAGTTTTGGGACGTAAAACATCAGATGCTTGTTATGAAGTTACAGAGCGCACTAAGTTCACTTCGCTTCTTCTAGAGGCTGCGTCTGTGAACGGAGCTGGCTGCTAGCTAGAAGAGCCAAAGTAGGGGCAGTTGATTGTGCGTAGTGACCCTTCCAGCGAACTTCTCAAACACAGAGAAGTAACAGCCATGCCATTTGTTAGTTGGCGCTCGTCCTGTGTATACCTATGCGTTCGTTTCATGCGTCCTTCATAGTGTTTTAGCTGCGCCCTGCAAGTGTCGATCTGTGACAGTTGTTAGTTCGTGCTCGTACTGTGTGCGTTCTTTTCGTGTGTCTCTTGTGCTTGGACAACGCGCTGCAAGTTTCGAGCTGATTGCCGTTATTCACGTGTCATTTTCAATATGGTGCAATAGCATTCATTGCTCCGCCCTTGCAGTGAAACTCGGATTTTTTATGTTTTTATTACCAATCTCACGAATTCTTATGTCACATCTGTTCTGTCGGTGATCCTTCTTGCGGGAACAACCACCCTATAGGCTATCACATCAACAGCTCTGGAACTTGATGCTTTGCGTAGCGCACTACGAGTAATTCACGATGAAACACCCAAGAAATGGAGCGTCTCACGGACTCCAAGGTATCAGACTGCCTGCGTTAGCTATGTTGAACCTGTAGGTAGACGTGTCATCTTGGCATCAAATATTTCCAAGTGACTACTTTACCTTGCAATAGAAAACATTAGGTGGAGTTCACGTGTTTTCTTTTTTGTTTTTGAAACACCGCAAACATTTCTTAAACACAACGTTGATTATGCAGCGTTGAAAACAAAATGTTTTCACAGCGCAGGCTTGCCGTTGGTGGCTACTTTGCGCCAAATTGGCTACTTTTCGATCCCGTTTGGACGACAAAAATTTCCGGTTGGATCCATGGCTGCTTCCTGGCTATGTTTAAACTTTCGATTTGGCGCATTGAGTAGCCATTTTTCTCATTATTTGCAGGCTATTGTTTTTAAGCTTTCCTGTCGTTTCCCGATGGGCGCACGCGCCCTCCCCCACCAGCAGGCTGGTTCGTATCTGGGTACCCTGACGCAGCGCTTGGCGCGCCTGCAAATACGGAGTGGCGAAGGTGCCTGCATGTTGGCATACAGGTGGCTAGCAACGCTCGTGCTCCCCATCTATGCTGATGCTGCGGGCAAGTTTTTAGGATTAATTCTGATGCGCAGTGTCTGTTCTCGTGTAGACTTGACAAAAGCAGACATCTGAAACAAAATGAAGCTCTTGTGTTCGTCTTTAACCAGATTTCACTATCTGGAGCTGCACTTGTATTATGTAATCTCTACTAATCCAATGCGGCTTGCAACTCCAAAGAAACTGTTTCAACGTTTAATGTTCTTACTGACTTGCTGGCTGCAATGTTCCAAAAATTACAGTGTATCTGGCAAGAACTATATTTTCTACATAAACTTCATGGACGTGGAATGAATTAATTATAATTTGTTCATTTATATTGCCGCGCATACTTGCTTCTTTCTATGTTTTACGTTACCGGCCCATTTTACTTGTAGACACTGCCTTGCGCAAACCGCGCCAGAATGTCTGGGAGTATATTCCAGATTATTTTAGGATCCCCCCATTAGGCTTGAGCGAACAAACGCGAACAGCCGAGTTTATTCTCGAACAAACTTTGGCCACCAGGGATAACGCTCTAATGTTCGATGCCACATGCATATATGCCGACGCGCTTGGCCGCGGATCAGATTATTGACGGCCGACGCTGTGTTCGCCCATATCAGTGCACATCGTGCACTACTTGCTGTAGTCTGAATTACCGTTTCCCGGCCACAAGTTCGGCCAAATAAAGAGCTTCACCATGGACACGCCGGCTGCTGCCTTCGTCAGTGTCACGACAACGTGACAATATGCAGCTTATATCTACGGCTTGAAGACAAAGCAATAGCTGAAAAATAGTGCTCTGATTTTGATGATCTCACTTATTCGTAATTGTATTATTTATTGATCAATACTACTCATAATATTGCGTTTGTGCTACTTGGCTACAAATTTGGCGATGATATTAAATGGTATGGCTACTTTGGCCACTCTTGGCTTGAATTCTGGCTTTTTTTCAAGTCCACCCAACGGCAACCCTGTCAAAGCTGCATTTGCTTCAGCTAATGTTGTCCCCCCACTGAGCTTACCAAGTTATGACGACCCCGCCATCGTGCAGCAAAACTGGGCAACTATTTTACCTCAAAACATGGAAAGGGCGCACTCAATTTGAATTCCTGTCGTGGAAACAGGATAGTGTTTTGATTGGCCTTACGTTGCATACCCTATTTCCGAATATTTTTCGAGATGACAATGGCAGCGATATTGTGATGCGTACGAAAGAAGCATTCGACAATGTTTTAGACAATGGTCGCAGCACAGCACGTTAATACCACTAAAGGCGTCGGATTCAAAAGTCGTAAGTTTGGATGATGGTAAAAGAAAATAAATAAATTAATATGAAGCGATGCAGGTACAAAAAAGAGACGCGTGAAAGCTACAAAAGCATACTGCCAATAATTCTGGTTCAACAGCAACGGTTCGCGTGCTTGCGAGCGGAAAAATTTTGAAGTAAGTTGTTTCGCGCGTGGAACTTTCGCTCGTGTGTAATTTAATTCGCAATACTGAAAATTCCAGAAAGTGAAAGCCGACGGTTTATAGATTGGCTTAAAAAATGGAATGGCAGAAACCAATCTGTCGTTTCTTATTGTTAGTTATAATTTGAAGAGCTTTAGTAATCTTTTTTTTCACTTAATCTTCCTGCACGCTGCTTTGGAGTTTTTTTAACTCCACCCAGTGCAACTGGAAACTTTGCAATTAAAGGCGATAATCGATCAGCAGTTTATACGCGTCCTAGAGTTTCAGCTCGCTGGAAAATATTGCACGATGGGGATAACGAATACAGCCGCGCATTCGAACGAGTGACTAATTATCCGATACTTAGTCACGAGTGCCCGCAAGCCGTGTGCACAAACGCTCATAGGCACCCTCGTTCGCTACATAAAAAAGTGGTATATGGAAATAAACACACGTGATATATAACACATAGTAGTTCAATGTTTCATGATAACATTACCGCTAAGATTACGTTTCTAGTACTCTACTGGGAATAGCTTCACTTGGCTATGCTTTCAACGCTTATGCGACTGTGCTATCTTTCCAGCGACGCCATAATGCCAAAAGAAATTAGGCTTGCGCAGAGTTCTCCACAGCGTTCACGCTGTCATCATGTCTTCCTTCTACTCCTATCTTTGTTTCCTTTTACTCTAAGTTGCGTTAAACACAACGTCATTGGATATCAAGATGCCGAAAGAGGTGTTCTTCTGAAATGATGACGTACTTCTCAAAACGGCCTTCATTTGGTCTGCGAATTCTCTGTGGTAAAGCCGGAATTTAACTTCGACTTCGCGACGTTTCTATATCATGAGGAGCCCCCCCCCCCCCCTTTATACGTGCACCTATGAAAAGGAGTGCTCTCAAGGTAAAATGTGAATAAAAATTGGCTGTGGCTTAACTCAGTTATGCCTGGGTGTGCGTAGTGAGATGGAAAGTTAATTTTATTGCATATATTTAGCTGAGGATCTGCAACAGCGTTGCGGACGCCCAACTAAATCTGTCTTTTGTTTAGCTTGGTTCTCTGCACGGTTAGGCTTCTCGAGGCGTGCGGCTCGTTATTCCTCCGTCTCCTCGGCTCGCTGCCTCCTGTCGGTTTCGTTCCGACGGCGCAGCCTGGCTTCTTCCACTCTCTCCGACTCACTTTCCATATCTGCCGACGAATCCCCCCCGAGCCGCCCCTTCCATATATACGATGCAGTGCCGGCTCCTCCTCTATTAAAGGGGCCCTGCAACACTTTTTGAGCATCGTCAGAAAACGCTGCCGATCGGTAGTCGACGCTCGCGAGAACACGCGAGCCAAATATTATAGCACAGCACGCGGTCTGGAATTCACAATAAATTCTCAAAGTCAGCTAAAAATTGTTTTCTCTTCTCTCGGCAAATGACGGTGCAAGCTCGAAAATCACACGTCACGGTCATTGTATCAGCCATTGGCTGATTTGAGCATAGCGCGCTCGGTCGTTACTCGGGCTGCCAAGAGAGGCCGCGACTTGTCCACGCGCGCGTGCGCGTTCGCACTGAAAAAAAAAAAAAAAAACACGTATTCGAAGAAAAAAATAGAGAAAAAAAGTGCTCAAGGTCACGAGGCGCGCGTGACGTATTTTCTTTCCCCCGTGCCATCCCTCCCTGCCTAGCTTCCAGCGCTTTTGTCGGGACGAGAGAAGAGAGAATGCAGTTGTAGCGTGCTACAAATCTTTGAAACTCCGTTCGTACTAGACGGGTTCTAAAAATCTTGCGGCGGTGAATTCATGAGGCAATAAGCTCCTTTAGTGAATCCATTCCATGGCCATTCCATGGCTACTTGGAAAAGTGTTGCAGGGCCCCTTTAAGCTTGAACAGCGCGACTGAACGCGGACAGAGTAGAAAATGCACGCACACACTCAACGCTGA
>JALIZH010003609.1:0-17506 GCA_030522465.1 Rhipicephalus appendiculatus
CAGTCTTCTACGGCAGTTCTTTTCCCGAAAAATATTCAACCGCTCTGTTGAAACCCCCCGTCCTGTCAGACCATTGGGTCCCCACAGAGCCTCTTCCTTGGCGTCAACAGCAACGCCTTATCGAACGCAAGCAACAGCTAGGCGCGACGCTTCTTAGAGGACATGGACACCAGCATCCAAGTACAGCGCAACTATGTGGTGGCGAGCAGTGTTTTTACGTCTTAACTGAGAGGGCTCAGCGTCGTTGAGAGGGCTCAGTGTAACTTACCTCTTAACGTGGAATAATTGGCGACAACTTTTAAAAATATGGCTGTGGCTTAACTCTGTTATGCCTGGGTGTGCGTAGCGAGAGGTACTGTTTATCTTATTGGACAGATTTAGTTCAGCGTCCGCAACAGCTTGCTGGGTCCGCAGAGCTCCTGAGGAAGCCCAACTAAATCTGTCTATTGTTTAGCTTGGTTCTCTTTACGGTTACGCTCCTCGAGGCGTGAGGCTCGTTCTTTCTCGTCGGCTCGCTGCCTCCTCTTGGTTTCGTTCCGACGATGAAGCCTGGCTTCTTTCATTCTCTCCGACTCCCTTCCCATATCTGCCCATGAATCCCACCGAGCCGCCCCTTCTATATATAAAATGCAACGCCGGCTCCTCCTCTCACGTCATGCCACATGACTCGGCGAGTGGTGCGGCCACGGCGATAACACGGCCAATGTAGCTCTCGCTACAAAAAACTGTTGCAAGTTAACAACGCGTAGCACTATATCACAGACGCCACAGTAAACCTCCCCGCCTTCTCTCTACCATGCAAGGCACAGTAGTTCGTTAGTTGTGTTGCTGTGTTACGGCAATAAAATGTTGAAGGAAAGTAACACAAACATAATCTATTAAATTTCTGCAATTTCTCGGTTGCCTTTCTGGGGGTGTTATTGACTACTGCACTCAATTACATATTCAAGTAATTGAAATTTTAATCGGTTACTTATTATCTGTAACGGGAACAAGTCTGCATACTATACATGTCTATGCCATCCTTTACCATCTCCCCTCACGTCACTCATCCTCGCTTCCCTTTCCCGACCCCTTGCTATACTGCACATGGCTCTGCTATGCATGGTTTTGCCTGCGTGCCGCCAAGCTGCGAGGAGACGGCAGAAAGACTACGAACGAGACGACATGAGACAGATGACAGCTCGTGCCCCTAAAATGTTCCGCTCTTAAGTCATTCGCAATCTAAAATGGTAAGCTACCGAGGCATTGTAACTGCCGCTAACGCACGCCTGCGCCTCTAAAGACTTCGAGGGCAGAGTGAACGAGGAGACTCCCATGTGCGATAGATGCAAGTCGGGTCGCGTGAAGTTATGACAGCCTGCCGATACGGGAAGAACGAATGATATGATCGTGCGAGCAGCCCTACCAAGATAGTTGAGTGGAGACGATCGGTGTGACCTAACGCATAAACCATAAAATAGCGCAGGTAACCGCCATAGTGTTCATGTGGGTGCATTTACTGGTTCAAACCTCCACCGCCCTTTGCGTCATGTGGTACGCAAGATCGTCGCCAACCTTTGAGTCCATTGTTGCGTGCACGGGGGCTGCGTGCAGCCTCGTCAAAATAAAACAAAAATCACCGCTAGATAATTTAATGAAACAGCGGTGGAGCGCACGCTTGGAGAATAACCAGTTTGTGTCAGTATTAGAAAGTCTTTTTTACTCGTTTCTATCACAAAAAAAAAGTTTCTTAAATCGGCTTTCGTGCCAAGTTTTCGTTATGGCGTCGATGCCAGCAGTGCAGTCGATCGACATCCGCCAGGGAATTAAAATTTCATCCTTAGATCTTGAACTTCTTAAAATAAGGTTTCGATAAATTCAGTTTGACCTCAAGTTCTCGATCTCTTTGATACGCTCGTTGATTTTGGCTGCAAGGTTTTTCGCCACATCTGTCCTTTATATCCGCTATTCAAACACTCTTGACGATCACGTTGTTGGCACGCATTCGCTTATTATAATCGACTGGTTTGTTGATCAGACCGCTTTCATTGAATGTACATGCGATTCCTACAGCGTAGCGTTCACGCTCGCGACATCTTGGCGCAAGTTACCTATTACGTGCAACGTGTCTTCAAGCTTGAAAGGGCGTCTTTTAAATTTTCGCATTTTTTCCGGATATCATTTAGCGGGATGTCTCTGAAGTTTTCCACGAGCTCGGCGACCTGTTCAGGCTTACCAGGGCCGCGATTCAATTCAACATCTCCAGCGCAGACAACCAGATGCGCGACGCAGAAATCCCCCCACGCCAGCCTGAACGACCCACTTGGCTGGAGACGCACACCCGAATAAACGAAGCGTTCGCCTCGGTGGCACAGTGGTTACGGGGCTCGGCTGGCGACCCGAAGTTCGCAGTTTCATTCCCGTCCACGGCGGCCTCATTTCGATGTCATTCAATGGAGGTAACTTGACGCATAGTACATTATGACGGCATGCTGTAAAGGAGAGAAAATATCCCATGAAACAATCTTTTTTTTTTTTTTTTGTCATCAGTAAATGTATGACCCTCATATCTCAGAGGGTGATAACTTTCTTGTCTGTTACTTTTCATGCATCCTTTGGATTAATCTTTTCTTTCAGCCAATGTCAATAAGTATGCTCTTTTTTGCTACCCTTAATTGTTTTAATGTTTTAGTTGAAGGTCTCAGCTTCTAGTTTGTTTTGGTGATATTTTATTAAATGCCTTGTGTACTGTAGGGGGAGAGTCGGGAGGTTTGGGAGAGTTGGAGGAATGGGACAGCGCGTCTATCTCTCTTGCGGTTACCTCAAAGACGTTAGCTAACTACTCATTAGATGATGCTAACATACCGATTGCGTAGCGTAATGGCTGGCGTATTTGGCGGATGGAGCTTTTTGTAATTGCAAATCGCGCTTTTCGCGCGCCCAAGGTAAGTTTTTGCTATCTGAATTGTAACGCTCTCAGATTTAAAGCACTTTCTGGATGCTAATATAATTTTTTCTCCAAAAACACACATAAGCGCAGTACTTTTTCAAAGAAAAAGTTTAGACATTACGACTGAACTTTACCCGCTGAACATTGTTTACATTGGGAAACGTAGTTTGGGAGGAATGGGACAGTTGAGTTGAGGGAGGAACGGGACACTGTCCCATTACTCTCTATTCTACTGCCACACCGCGTTACACAGCGCAAAAAGAAAAATGTAGGACAGAAGTCCTTACATGTACACTGGGCAAGCATAGGAATGAAGAATTCACCGAGGTTAGCACGACTGTCCTAAAAAAGGAACGCAGTACAGTCAAGACTGCCGCCACAGTCTATGAAAAAAGAAATGGCGTTTGCTGAATGATTGCTGTTCTTCAAGTGAAGAAGGCACACTGGCCGTTGCCTCTGACGAGTCTGAAAGCGGCATGTCAGGTTTTGATAATGACTGGCATGCCATTTGTGGAATCAATTGGTCTATAGTGAATATCTTCAAGTGACAAAAGGCGATGTTTTTCTCGACAGTTCTAATACTAAAAAGTTGGCGTTCATTACATGGCTAGAGTCAAGAGCAGTAATAACATCTCAGCGTCAGTATGCAGTTCCTGCGGAACGAAGAACAGAGCTCTCACTTCTACTTTCCTCCTAAGAAAGATAAGGGGACTTTACCTATTGCGGAAATTGTCATGAAGCTGCCAGTGTCAAAAACTATCGGTGCAGCAAAGTTTGTGCGACTCCGTTTAATGTTTGACGTTGAACTATCCGCTTATAATGGTAGCTGGAGACCCTTGGACCATTGTGTTACATACGTCCCACTCCTCCCCAAGTGATGTCCCACTCCACCCACAGAGGCGGGTGGAATGGGACAGATTTTAACCATCACAAACTATTTTTTTACAGCTGCACCAGGAGTCATAGGAACCAGTGCGTCTCAGAAATTTTGCAGCTTGATTAGACCTGTATTATAATCAATCAAACATCGTTCTGCGTTCAAATTCAACAAAACTAAAAATACAATTGTGAAAAGTGTCCCAATCCTCCCGACTCTCCCCTATAATCTATAACTTCTTGCATACCACTGTTACGGGTACGACGTCATGTTCGCTTATCCCCGGTGCAGCCGTAACTGTTGCAACCGGTTCACATTGTTGCTAAACAGCAAATGCAACGTACTCTTTGGAACTGAAATGTGACGCGTTGTGAAATAGGCAAACTGCTCGAGTTCAATGAAGGCCGAGTGAAGTACTGAGCCGATGGCCACTGCAGGATATTGATTACGCCATGTCACTTCAGCCATGGTAAAATCTACACCAAGCAGCATGGTCTCTGACAAGAACGACAGTGGTTATGCGAGACTACGAAATGTTTCTATGCTTGTTGAGGATAGTGACCTGTCAAATAATCCTACCACGAGACTGTTACGACCAGAAAGCCATATTCTACACCAAATGTATTCTGAAGAAGCTCAATCACAATAAAATGGCACTCTTCTGATTCTTTCAGGTACTGGGATGAACACTTCGCCTCCCTGGTGAGTACGGTCTTTTCTATAAGCTATGTAGCCGAATTCGAAACACCTCACCATCCGTTCTAGATACAAGCACAGATTCTGTCCCAATGATAATATCTGGCCGCGAAATGCACATTAAGCTAGAAAATTCGTCGGTTTTATTCTTCGCGCTCCTGCCATTGATAACAGAAACGCACAAGTAACGTGACGACTGTGTATTGAACCCAACGGTGTACACGTTGATTGCTATCGAATGTGCTCCCGTACGTGTTGTGCCAGCATAAATATGTCTTTCGTTAAAAAAATTCGGCAGATCCTACTTACCGTGGGAATCGATGTCATGCGAAGCATACGGAGGGAAGGTGACTGTGGTGCGATTTTTTGTTGAGCGAGGCGTTACGATATGACTCGAAACACATGTACAAATGTTATACGCACACACATGTATGTTTAACGGTCGCATATGTTTTATATAACTAGTTGTTTACAGTTGCGTAACGATGCCAACAGCAACATGGGTATCACCAACACCAGAAGCGGTAAGCTGAAATGTAGCGCTTGTACTTGCGAGGATGGTAGTCCTGGATAGTGCTATATATAGACCAACTTCAGTGGATAGCACTTAACTACATAGGTCGGAACTTTAAGGGAGTACTCACTCAAACTCACTCACCACAATTTTTTCAGCCTTCGCACTCACTCACGTTCACACTCACGTCCACTCACACTCATGAGTACTCACTCATACTCAACTCACCACGTTCAAATGAGTGAGTGAGTGTGAGTTGAGTGCACTCATGAGTGAGTGTGCCGAGCTATGCTTAACTACAATTGACGCTAACCCGACGTGACTTCTGTATCATTGGAGTACATATGGAATGTTTATAAAATTAGATGGGCAACCACAATTGACGTTTCACCAACATTACGCCTGCATAGGGTCATTTTTCTAAATGACTTCAGAGACCTGGGTTCGAAATGACTTCCGCAGAACGCTTGGGTTCGATTCCTTCTGGGACCATAACATATATTCTTTGCATTCGTCGGGTCAACGCTACCGATGTCGGTTTGTCTTAACGCTCTCGCATTTAAATTACCAACGTCTATATCTACCGAGGAACGGCGAGAACAAACTGTCAAATACCAGTGGCGCATACCCGCATACCGCGGCCCGTGGTATGCGGGTATGTGCCACACGTGCCTGGTGGAAAGGGTGTGACGTCGTCCGCGACGGGATTTTCACGCTATTCATGTCATGACCAGACAGTCATAACTAGAGGCCGGACTTTTAGGCACTAAAAAATCGCGTTTTAGGCGCCAAAAACGGGCAGGCAAAACAGTTTTAGGCCCCCAAAATCGTAAATATAGGCACAATAAATATTTACAAAAACTCAAATTTTCGAAGAAAGACGTGTGTGACCAGTGTCTACGACAGGAAAGCAAACAAATGTTATAATTTATGATGGCACAAAGGCGTCAATGGTTTAACATAGCCACGCTATTGTTTGTTTTCCCGCACGGCTCCCAGAACACGGCCTCTTCTTTTATTGTCCAGCAATGGTGAGTTAAGTGTCCGCCGTCGAATAAACACGCTCATGTGTCTCTTTCTTTTCGGCATGGCTGAGAAGGGCAGCCCAGGAGCCTATAGCCAGACCGCTAAAATACAAGAAAGCCTTTTAGCCTCGTATTGGCCGGGTCTAATCGCTCAAGGGTCAATTTATTCTGTCTGTGAACACCATAAATTGCCCCTTACCAGGTTTGAGCATTTCGAACTGGCAAGTGTATTGAATACACTGGGCGCTAAAGATCACGTCTGCCAAGATTTGAAACGCTACGCGCCCCAGGACGAGGTGAAATGTCACACTGAACGCCGCTTGCCCTTGATCTCACGGGCGCGCACACCAATATGGAGGAGGTGACGTACAACAAGGAATGGTCCTGCGTACGTCAGAGTAGTTCGTGACACTGCGAGAATGATTCGAGGCGACATGTAATTTGTGCAATCTGTTGCTTGAATAGAAGAATGTAAGTTGTAGAAATATTTAAACATACAAACGGAATCTGTGTGCGTTTTTATTTATTTTTTTTTACTTCGAATCGAGCGCGATGCGAGACTAAGCTGCCTCCATTTCGCTTGCGTCCGTGTTCTCGCCGTTGCCCCGTCGTGCCGGCGCCAGCCCTGACAACGTTTGGCGTGTTTTTGATGCATCGTCACTTACAGCAGTTCCAGCGGTGCGACGCGCTGTGTCGTGGTAAGGATACGTATTCCATGCCAGTCTCTCCAAACGCATAAAGGGATCCATCCCACAGAAATAGGCAGTACACTAGAGAGAACGCCGAAACGATACAACACCGCTTGTGTGTACAACCTGGCTTGGGCATGTCATATGCACACAGTGTAACCTTGCGTGCGCATGACGTGTTGATGCGTCTGCGTCGTGTGATCTTCCGGCTCCGAGTTGCTCAGACACCGAAGAGGGCAGGGAAGAAATTTGGCTTGCTAGTGGCAAAGGTTTCAAGCTCACCTACCAGCATCATTCTTTCGCGGCTGGTAATGAACCAATTAAAAAGTTCTTGCGATACAAAGCTCTTCATTGGGCACGCAACAACTTCCAGTTCGAACTGAAATTTATTATGTGACCTGGTGAAGCGGCCTTTAAGAATGAAATTACAAACGACACAAAAGCCAAGTGCACATCTGATTTTTTTTTGCCTGCACTCTACATTCGGCTGACGGCACTCCATGCATGGTTTCGCATTCGTTCTCAGTCTTCCTGCTGCTGCACAGAGGCACCTCCTGTTTTCTGCCCCCCACCACACCCAGGTCTTCAAGGAGGTGCTTCAATTCCTTGGGAACACTGGACTGGAAAAGCGGCTGTAAAAGCCGCCCGCCACGTCCTTGGCCACGGACGCCACTGTCCTCCTTTCTCCTCTCCTCTTGCCACCTTTGTTTTCCTCTTCCCATTGCACTGTACACGCTGGGACACGTGCTCCCATTTAGGGTTGCAGAAATAGCGCCTTTTCCTCTCCTCCCCCCTGCTCACACCGCTCCCGCCATATGTCAGTGCGGTGGGGTAAAGTGGCCGGCGCGTCCCCTTTCACTGCTGCTAGCGGTTGCTTACCGGAAGTTTGTTGAACTATAGGGAACTATTCTAGGGACTTTATAGGGAACTAGGTTGTGGCGCCCCATAGAGTTCTGAAACGTGAATTTTGCCCGGTAACATGAATTATGGTCTCCAACTGTACTCGAAATCAAAATTTGAGTTTAAATAGTGCTCATATGGGCGCCGTTTTTGAAAATAGGCATTTATAGGCACTTATAGAGATTTAGGCACAAACCCCAAAAATAGGCACTATAAAAACGCTAAAAAAGCCCTCCTTAACCCCTAATTCGTGCTCATATATCAATGTGGCACGATAGGAACGCAAGGAAAAAAATAGGCATTTGCCTAAAATCCGGTCTCTAGTCATAACTGTCAAACCCTCTTACCCTCCCACACAAATTTTGGTCTACCCCAAGTTAAGGAGGTTATCACGAGAGCACCTAGACGTAGGCGGCTAGATATAGGTAGAAACGCGACGAGTGTCTGCAGTACGCAAAGAAATGCTTCACATTTAATAATGTTGTCGTACTTCAGCTGAACCTTCACAGCTCTGTTCCCCGCGCATACGCAATCAGTCCGCTTAGCGGGGCGCTACTACGCTGCATTTGGCGCTACTACGCTGGCTTACAGTTCCGAAGCTGTTCCGACCCAATGTTACAGTTCCGACCCAATGTTATCGCATGATTTCGCGCTGTGTTGTCGCAACATTCTTTCTGTAATCCCAGCTTTTCAGGTTATCTGATTCCAAAAAGATTTATAAAGTCGACTGTATCGCTTGATTTGTCATCTTATTGCAGCAAAGACGTTCTTTCTTTTTGTAGCCTTTTCTTTCAGCTGTAACATTATGCGTGCTTGTCTCCTTCCCAGCATCTGGAGTGCAAGAGGATTCCCGTCCTCCCCCACGTTTCCCAGGACTTCAACTCTACGACGGCCATTCGTAGTACCTTTCTGAGCACTATATACCAGCGTGCTTGGTTAGTTCTCAGTCTGGCACATGGACTGCAGGAGAACGTGATGTGTTCAGTACGACCGACCGGCCATGAAGCGAGTTGCGTTCTTGCCGCAAGCGAGACGTTCAACCATGATAGCAGCACTGGAACTGAAGCAGTCAAGGTCAAAATCCGGTGTGTAAATAGATTCATGAATGTGTTATTTAACTGCTATATTACTATATAACCTTACTGCTATATAACTTGAGCACCATTACTCCCTTGGGTGTGGTTTAATTATGCAGGCGTCTGTGCATTAGATGCTGGAAAAACCAAAGTGAAATTTGTAAATGCTGACTCATTCGGAATATGATTTTTTTCGGCAGTTTGTTTTTACAGCGGCAATATAATGTAGGCGGCGAAAGTTCTTCACTTTCCTAATAAGGTGCAAATCGTGCACAGTTAGACGTTTTCATCTTGACCCTGCTTGCGCAGTACGCCATCATACAGAGGCATATTTGTAATGAGACACCTGGTTACGAGCATTAGCCTGCGGCGGTAGTTGACATTTACTGTAGCAGCGCAGAACATTGGTGGGTTCGTGTGGTGCCATGTTGTGCAGAATTGGCATTGTAAAACTTCCACTCTTCTTTCTTCAGTCTTTATTAGTATCTTTTGAGACAAATTGGTGCTGGAGGATTCTTAAGCCGGGCATTTCTTCCATGGTGTCTACAACGTTTAGGAAATTGAGATATGCGAAGTTGTGCGAGCATACGACGCGGTACGTCTTACCGGGCGTAATGGTAGCAGTTTAAAATGTGGTCCCTGGCGCCATACCTACGCGGGGCTTGCCTTAACAATAGGAAGTAAACGTCAAGTTCGACTAAGATCAGTCGATGTCACATGAGCATGCCTGGTCACGAATCAGTTTTATATTTGCAGTTCCTAAAACTGAATGGGTGAAGCCGCAAGGTTGGCGAAAAGTCCAGCTGAGCAGCGCGCGCTGCTCCTGGGATATTCAACTGCTTCGTAGGTGACTTACCTGGATAGTTGTCGAAGCCGGCGACTCGTCTAATTAGGCGGAGGTGCATCGCTTCAAGGCAGCCGCGACCACATCGAGTGTTCCCGTGGATGTGTATTACTTGGACAGGTATTAAACTGCGCGTGTGATTGATTTTTGTCACTGTCGTTCTTCCTGACTGCCTGAGTTGAAACGTAAGGCTCCGTTGTCGTTGCAGCTGTCCGAATAGTTTCGCGTAAGGGGAACCTCTCTTTCGGGAAACAACAATAGTGAGTCACCAATTAGCTTTCGCTAACATGCTAGATGTTAACCTTCTACAATGTCTGAAGTCGCAGCGTACCCACTAACTTCACCGACTCTTAAATAAGCTCCAGTCTTATGTTAGATCTGGCACGTTGTGACTTATTTTACATACTTTATCCTCCTACTTTGCTTCATTTGGACTGGGAAGCCGAACCTCCTCGCACCCTTACGTATTCAGTTACATACTGCAAAACGGGTAACTGTTCCAGTAAAGGTGCTCAACGTTAAAATTGAAGAATCTGTTGCTGGGCCTGTTGGTACATACTTGGAAACGGAAAACCCAGCTTTTTTGGACGCATACACAAGAAAAGGAGACGACAGACACACGCTGGGACGCGTCTGTCGTCTTTTTGGACGCATACACAAGAAAAGGAGACGACAGACACACCCAGCGTGTGTCTGTCGTCTCCTTTTATTGTGTATGCGTCCAAAAAGCTGGGTTTTCCGTTTAAAATTGAAGCTGATTTACGTCCTTAAGACATCAACGACGTAGTTTGTTTTTGTCACTGTAGTCATATGCGGGCTCGTCTCCTTTCACAGAATCCGGAGTGCAGCGAAATTCGCCTCGTGTGCTGCGGTGCCCAGGCCTTCAACTGTTTCTACAGCGCTTCGCAGCGGCTTCCTGCGGCTTCCTTCTCACTCTGGCGCATGGGCTGCTGCAGATGTTCTTTCGTTATGCACGAGCGACCGTTCATATTAGCGAGTTGCGTTCTCGCCGCAAGCGAGACGTTCAGCCACCACACCAGCACCGCAACCAAAGAAGGCTTGAGGAAATATCGGACTGGTGAGTAAATACATTCACCAAGGAATGTGCTAAAACTTCAGCACCACCACTTGCTCACGGGTAGTTCGGCCTGTGAATGGTTTGATCATGCAAGCATCAGTGCACTATACTGGGTATTCAAATTCTTAAGGAATGGCGCATATGGAATAACTATTTCACTTCCTACATTCAGTTGCCCTTGCAGCAGAACATAACAGGCAAAAAATTTATCCTCGCTATACAGGTCATAATTATTGGACGTTATTAGGCAGCTAGAACTGCGGTAGAGTTGATAGGGGGGACTAGTTGGTATAGATGTATTGTGACAACTTGGCAGCGCAAACAAACGGGACAAAGAGCAGGACACAAAAAAGCGCATCTGTCAATTATAGCCATATGTGTCCCATCGTGTTGTCCCGTTTGTTTGCACTGCGAAGTTGTCATAATAAGAACTGGGCAGCACGAGGAGCGGCCAGGCACGAGGAGTACGTGTCCATAGAGGCACTTTAGTGTCGGCCCACCTGAGTGCGAGTATTTGCTCGCGGCGTATGCACTGAGTAGGACGTAAATGTAGCGAAATTAAACGTTGGGTTTGAGTCAGATCTGTCTATTATACTTGAACACGTCTGGTCACGAAGCGGCTATGCGTGTCTTCTTTTTTGCAGTTCCTGAGCGTCAGTGGTCGGAACCTCGAGGTCGGCGGTTGAGGCGTGAACGGCTTACGACGTGCATCTGCTTCGTAGGTGACTTACAAGGAAAGGTGGGGAGGTTGTCCACGCGCTCCAGGTCCGGGAAGATTGATCGCTCAAAGGATGGTACAAACAAAGCGAGTGTTTACGTGTACACGTAATAAAAGACTTGTGCGGTTGTCGATGTGTCATGTCGTTGTGCAATACTATGGCTGGATTGTAATGAAAGCCAGAATTGTGGTGACTTCGTTATACGACCAACACACTTTGGCGCAAGGGAGAACAGAACAGAACAGAACAGAACAGAACAGAACAGAACAGAACAGAACAGAACAGAACAGAACAGAACAGAACAGAACAGAACAGAACAGAACAGAACAGAACAGAACAGAACAGAACAGAACAGAACAGAACAGAACAGAACAGAACAGAACAGAACAGAACAGAACAGAACAGAACAGAACAGAACAGAACAGAACAGAACAGAACAGAACAGAACAGAACAGAACAGAACAGAACAGAACAGAACAGAACAGAACAGAACAGAACAGAACAGAACAGAACAGAACAGAACAGAACAGAACAGAACAGAACAGAACAGAACAGAACAGAACAGAACAGAACAGAACAGAACAGAACAGAACAGAACAGAACAGAACAGAACAGAACAGAACAGAACAGAACAGAACAGAACAGAACAGAACAGAACAGAACAGAACAGAACAGAACAGAACAGAACAGAACAGAACAGAACAGAACAGAACAGAACAGAACAGAACAGAACAGAACAGAACAGAACAGAACAGAACAGAACAGAACAGAACAGAACAGAACAGAACAGAACAGAACAGAACAGAACAGAACAGAACAGAACAGAACAGAACAGAACAGAACAGAACAGAACAGAACAGAACAGAACAGAACAGAACAGAACAGAACAGAACAGAACAGAACAGAACAGAACAGAACAGAACAGAACAGAACAGAACAGAACAGAACAGAACAGAACAGAACAGAACAGAACAGAACAGAACAGAACAGAACAGAACAGAACAGAACAGAACAGAACAGAACAGAACAGAACAGAACAGAACAGAACAGAACAGAACAGAACAGAACAGAACAGAACAGAACAGAACAGAACAGAACAGAACAGAACAGAACAGAACAGAACAGAACAGAACAGAACAGAACAGAACAGAACAGAACAGAACAAGACAGAACACTTCGTTTGCCTTGGCGCTTGTCCGCATTGTTGCAACACTCGTTCTGCGCGCCGCAGACAAACTTCGTTTGCCTTGGCGCTTGTCCGCATTGTTACAACACTCGTTCTGCGCGCCGCAAACTTCGTTTGCCTTGGCGCTTGTCCGCATTGTTACAACACTCGTTCTGCGCGCCGCAAACTTCGTTTGCCTTGGCGCTTGTCCGCATTGTTACAACACTCGTTCTGCGCGCCGCAAACTTCGTTTTTGCCTTGGCGCTTAATCACATTGTTACAACATTTCGTTCTGCGCGCCGCAAACTTCTTGCCTTGGCTTGTCCCGCATTGTTACAACACTCGTTCTGCGCGCCGCAAACTTCGTTTGCCTTGGCGCTTGTCCGCATTGTTACAACACTCGTTCTGCGCGCCGCAAACTTCGTTTGCCTTGGCGCTTGTCCGCATTGTTACAACACTCGTTCTGCGCGCCGCAAACTTCGTTTGCCTTGGCGCTTGTCCGCATTGTTACAACACTCGTTCTGCACGCCGCAAACTTCGTTTGCCTTGGCGCTTGTCCGCATTGTTACAACACTCGTTCTGCGCGCCGCAAACTTCGTTTGCCTTGGCGCTTGTCCGCATTGTTACAACACTCGTTCTGCGCGCCGCAAACTTCGTTTGCCTTGGCGCTTGTCCGCATTGTTACAACACTCGTTCTGCGCGCCGCAAACTTCGTTTGCCTTGGCGCTTGTCCGCATTGTTACAACACTCGTTCTGCGCGCCGCAAACTTCGTTTGCCTTGGCGCTTGTCCGCATTGTTACAACACTCGTTCTGCGCGCCGCAAGCTTCGTTTGCCTTGGCGCTTGTCCGCATTGTTACAACACTCGTTCTGCGCGCCGCAAACTTCGTTTGCCTTGGCGCTTGTCCGCATTGTTACAACACTCGTTCTGCGCGCCGCAAACTTCGTTTGCCTTGGCGCTTGTCCGCATTGTTACAACACTCGTTCTGCGCGCCGCAAACTTCGTTTGCCTTGGCGCTTGTCCGCATTGTTACAACACTCGTTCTGCGCGCCGCAAACTTCGTTTGCCTTGGCGCTTGTCCGCATTGTTACAACACTGTTCTGCGCGCGCCGCAAACTTCGTTTTGCCTTGGCGCTTGTCCGCATTGTTACAACACTCGTTCTGCGCGCCGCAAACTTCGTTTGCCTTGGCGCTTGTCCGCATTGTTACAACACTCGTTCTGCGCGCCGCAAACTTCGTTTGCCTTGGCGCTTGTCCGCATTGTTACAACACTCGTTCTGCGCGCCGCAAACTTCGTTTGCCTTGGCGCTTGTCCGCATTGTTACAACACTCGTTCTGCGCGCCGCAAACTTCGTTTGCCTTGGCGCTTGTCCCGCATTGTTACAACACTCGTTCTGCGCGCCGCAAACTTCGTTTGCCTTGGCGCTTGTCCGCATTGTTACAACACTCGTTCTGCGCGCCGCAAACTTCGTTTGCCTTGGCGCTTATCCGCATTGTTACAACACTCGTTCTGCGCGCCGCAAACTTCGTTTGCCTTGGCGCTTGTCCGCATTGTTACAACACTCGTTCTGCGCGCAAACTTCGTTTGCCTTGGCGCTTGTCCGCATTGTTACAGCACTCGTTCTGCGCGCCGCAAACTTCGTTTGCCTTGGCGCTTGTCCGCATTGTTACAACACTCGTTCTGCGCGCCGCAAACTACGACACGCTGGCATCCTTGTTACAACACTCGTTCTGCGCGCCGCAAACCGCGTGCAGGAAAAAGCTTCCTTACCATCTAGCGAATCCCATTGCTGCAAAAAATATTTCATATCCGTCAAATAGAAGCCGAGTTAGAGCGATTTGTCGCGCTCGTATGGCTGCGAGAAGAAAAAACTCACAGGGTCTTTGTGCATTCACCTAAGACCATTCGAAGGCGAAAGCCATCTTCTTTCTCTTCTCAGTAGATGTATAAAGGAGCAGGGAAGAAGAGCCGTGGCTTCGTGCCACTGCCAAGAGCGGTCTTCATTTTCTTTTCCTGATGTCGCGCTCTCTGGATTTGTTCGGTGCCCAAAAGAGGGCTCTATAACAACGTGTGCCATTGCGTAACATGGCATCACATGACGTGTTTTCAGCTTTTTTACTTGTAAATATACGGGAGTCTACTCTCTGCTCCCCAAGCTGTCAACATGCTACTAAAGAGAGCTCCCAGCACGCCGTTATGGCACATACCTACTCTCGATACAGCACTGACCACTTTACATGGTAAACGACGAAAAGTATGCTGCTCTTTTACTAAACATATATAACAACGATTTTGTGCCAACAGGAAAATACGGCGTGGTTCAGATAAACAATAAAATTATGCGTGTTGTAGACCGTGTTTTTGTGGAATCCAGAATAGATGAAGATGGCTGCTCAGCTACAGAAACTCAGCAAAGCTGGGTACCAGAAATGAGCTATGGGTGGACATTCGAAGACAGTGAAAGGCACTGGTGTTAATATTCAGATTAGAATTAACCATAAAAATCTCACTATTTATTACTTCATTTCCACGCTGCAAATGCAGTCGTTCCTAGCTGGGAAGCTGCGACACGTGCAGGATGTGTTGCTTGTTTGCAGGGGTGCTGAGAAAATCTTGCATTTCAGGAGCATTACATTCATGGAAGCATGAAAGATGTTTTTGCATAAGTAAAATGACGCGCTCATGCTTCTATAGTAAGGTTGTTCGAAAGAACAAACATGGTAAAGCGAGCCATAAAAAACCCTGATGCGCATTGAGAGTTAAAAAATTTGCAGGACGCATGACCTTCGCCTTCGTGAGTAGAACGCGACAGCATAATCGGGCACCATGCGCATCGCCTTCAACACTGCCGCAAGGAAAGGGACGTTCATACGTGTAACATTGGCTGTTTCAAACTATCCTATAATGTCTACTGCCAGCACACATTATAGGATATTACAGGATATTACGGTTTGAAACGGGACAATTTAGGGGTTAAATAACGCTCATACTTCTCTTTCCGCCGTCTTTAGTTAGGGTCATATCGGCGTATATTCTACTCGAACGCCTACATAAAGTGTACTCTAACAGGAGAGTGCTCGGAACGGCCGCAGCACCAATGTAAAGAAAAGTGGAGCCCAAACAGGGTCAAAAACCGCTTGTGGCGCTGCGATCGTTAGTCTGCACTTTGTCGTCGTTTAAGAGTCGCGCGCGGCTCCGCTAAAGTGGTGCAGGGCACAATACCCGGTTCCCGCTCAAAAGACCCGGGTTCGAATCGCAGCTGTAGATGGTAGGTCTTCATCGGGCACGAACTCATGATACTAGAATGCTAGCCTACACTTCACTCATCCGACCGAAACTAGAATATGCATGCATCGTATGGGATCCCTAAGATTAATGCTCTAGAGATGGTTCAACGCAGAGCAGTTAGGGTTCATTTTTTCTAAATATAGAATAACTTACTCTCCCACTAGCCTAATGAAACAACATAATATTCAGACACTTCAGCTTCTAATGAAAATAGACGGGTTAAAATTTCTTTTCCAACTTAAGAAAACAACTCTTTCTCTCTCAACCCACAGGCTTATGTGACACAGCTTGCAGCACGTCGAACACGGCATCGTCCCGATCTTTCTTTAACACCATATAAGACCAGAACTAACTTTTTCAAATTTTCTTTCTTTCTGCGCACTATAACCGATTGGAATAACCTGCAGTTATCACAACTCATAAGCGCAAGATTGCTTTGAACGTATATATCTACTTAATGTTGTCGCCGTTGTCGTGTTGACTAATCCTTCGTTTCTTATTTTTAGTGATTCTATTTTGTGTATTTCAAGTGTCTTACGGGGATTAAGCAAATGTTCATGCGCCTGCAATGTGTTCTTACTAACCGCTACTTGCTTCTGACGTCATTTTTATTCATAATGTTATACATATTTCTTCGGGTATATCTTATTGAGTTATGACTTTCTTCTTGCGTTTTTTTTTCTTTGTGATTGCCATTCATGTGTATATGTATTCATGTATTGCCCTCCGGCATGGACCCAAATATGGTCTGCAGTATTGTATAAATAAATAAATAAAAAATTTTCGCTTGCAGACAACGCCGATTTTTCGCTCAACAACAACGACGCCGCCGCCGACATTGGAATTCCTGCGAAACGAACTATTTAACTCTATCGTGTTAAAATTAGCGCACCTACGCATTATTGGTGCGGAGACTGAGGAAACAGTGGAGCTGGTGGCATTACCTTCCTCCTTTCCCCTCCCTCCTCACTCTCACTTCCTTTCCCGCCCTTGCATTACCATACTACATAAAACTCTGCTATGCTCACGCCTCCTTGTTTTCCCCTCCTCCTTACCCTTGCATCACTCGTACTCACCCACGCTTTATTTTTCTCACCCCTTGCTATACTGTACCCAGTACATGGCTATGCTATGCTTCACCATCTCCCCTTATTCTTTCTCTCCTCCTCAACCTGACATCGCGACTCCTCACTATCACTTCCCTTCCCCACCCCCTTTCTACTCCGTACTATGCATGCCTAAGCAATGCTTTACCCAGGGGCCGGATACTTCGGCTAGTTTTGGTATTGTAAATAAAGATTCACCATGATTCTGGTAGCCAAGCGAAAATCCAGCAGCAATCTTTCCGTATGTGGATTTATCTTTCCAACCTACGCAGCAATATAGTGAAGTGACGCAACTATGTGCATAAATAAACTGTGTTCTTTCTATTTTTGTTTTTTCTTACCACCTTGTAATTGTTTAGTTAGTCGCTCCATTCGTTGTGACGACGGGCGGCGCTTACGCTCTTATCTCTTCTGCTGCCATTCTGTCCGTCTGCTCCTGCCGCTTTCACTAAGTGCACACGTAGAATTTTTCTAGTATGCCTAAATGTGAAAGTTTTCTGTAGTGAACGCGCTCAGATTGTCAGAAAAACTCAGAAAAGGACAAAAGGCATGCTACGCCGCTGTTTGGTGCGAACACTCGGGGAAGAACCACACAG
>JALIZH010003611.1:0-230854 GCA_030522465.1 Rhipicephalus appendiculatus
TGTCCTAAGTTTCCGCTTCTCGCCCAGTTTTAAAGGGACCGACAACCAATTTTAAAGACGATAGTCTTTCTTGGGATACCTAAACGGAGAAATTTTGGTCTGTCTGTCTGTCTGTCTGTTTGTCTGTTTGTCGGCACGTCACACGATTGAGCTAGTTGGCCAAACTTTAACCCCCTGCCTTACGACCTCCAATCATGACCAAGAAGCATGTGTTCATACGGGTGAGCGTGGGAAATTAAAAATCAAATATTACGCATACCTGAGGCACAACATCAATACCTTAGTACTATTCACAGTGTTCCTTTAAAACAAAATCTATAGATACGTAATTATAAAGATCCTAGTGTTTATTACGCGGCGCTGCTGTGTACAAAACAAGTCTCCGCCCAGTGATTTAACTTCGACGCTGTGGCTGGCTGTGGTGCTGCCACCTGGCAGCAGCACTGTTCAACACAAGCCGATGTTCCCCGGTAGCGCTGTAGATGGCGTCCTCTTCTGTTTTATCAATGCCAGCCAGATGCGGCTGATTCATCGTAGAAGAGCGCTGTCTCAGGCAAGGCAAAACATATATGGCCGCTTGATGAAATACGACCCACTCTACAAGACATGATCAGAGAACGCAGAGAAAAGACCGACGACCAAATTTCAGCGGAGAAACGCCGGCGTCCGTCTAAGCGCGCCCGGAAAACGTCCGAAAAACGAGCCCAGCGGCTAGCCCGGCTATTAAATTGTGGTACTCATGCCGCTCATGCAGTGCAGTCGGCACAAGACTATCGTCTTTCGACGACATTTGCAGCGAAGCACGCAGATACGCGGCCAATTTTTTATGGTGCCTATTTTTTTTTAGCGCAACGGAAATCTTACCGGTCAGTGAGTCTAATCACGGAACGGCAAAGCGGAAACCGCCGCGAAACATTTGTAATGAGAATTTTTCTATCTGCAGCGAATATGAAGTCGTATACTCACATGCTGCAAACAGTGAGCGCGAGAGCGGTTCGTGTTCGAGCTTGGTGGCTTACTGCGCATGCGTGCACACCGCGCGCATGCGCCGCCGCTCGAGTTGGTCCACTGCCAGCCGCGACGGCAGCGCCGCTTCTCACCGTGCAACTCCTTTTACGTCGTAAGCAGCACAGAATTGAGCGGGGCGGGATAATAATATACATACTTTAATTTTGAGGACTGTTGCGCAGGACAGCATCAGGCTACACGACTTTGTACAGCAAAGTGATCGACTCCATATTCCATAATCCAGCTTCAAGGCTCTTCCGCTAGGCTGCGCAACATAACGGTTTTTCTTAGAGTTCCTGTATATGCTACCTTTAGGTAGCAGAGTTGCGCATCTGTTTTCGAAACGCCGCTAGCAACCATGCACTGCGGAGAAGCTCATGCACAGGCCGCGCCCGGAAAACATGGCCGCGCCGCCGAAAGCGGTTGCCGTCCACCTAGAATCTATCAAGTCACCGTCTTGGACTCTGTAGCTCGTTAGCTACGAACTGGTGCTTTTACTTGCTTTAGATTCATGTCCTTAAGCTTCGACAGCAAAGTATTTACGTCGATTCAGCACCGTTTTCGAAAAATATACTGAAATAATCGATGCTGTAGGCGTAGCGAGTGGAGATATGGACGCTCACGGAATCTCGAAGGACATGTATTGCGTGTTCGTCAATTGTTTTTTATCCTCCATAGCTGGCGCCACTTGACTTGGCGGCGGCGGCGGCGGCGGCGCATGTTATTTGGCACTACGCGACTATGCTACGCCTTTGCGTTATCGGATAGACTAAAAAACGCTTTTGTACTCTCGTGGCACTGTCCTGAGAGCAGGTGTTTCTTCTTTCATCGCCGGTCATTGGCACGCCAGGCATGTCGACTGGCGATCGCCGACACGCTTCGTCGATCGTCGGCAGGCTTAAGCAAGTCGCCTGCAAAAATGAAGTGCGGCTTCGCAACATATGGTTGCTAGCCAGGCAAGATGGCGGACCTATGCGCAACTCTGCTCCCGTAGGGAGCATATACAGGAACTCTAGTTTTTCTTACTTTCAAGCACGATTTAAAAATATAAATCCCAGTCACAACGCGAAAAGAATGCTGGAATCTGTGACTATATTTCATGGTCTTTTCATTTATACTAGGATCTAATCACACGTTCTGGGCAGTTGTCGGTCCCTTTAAACTTGTTTGTAGGATTGACGAATGACTGAACAATTTAAACGTCAACGCGCGCAAGGAAAAATTCTCGCTGGGGCCATTCTTGAAGGCAGTATGCATAATCTAAATGAAGTTTGGTAAGGTAAGTTTTATACATCAGCCTCACGGCTAGCGGCTGCTTAAAAGAATGCACCGACAGCACTTAATACACATAATTGGGTACCGCTTCTAAAACGCAATACTTAAGTGCCTAGTTTTCAAGCAATGTCGCAAGCGGCCTACGTTCCTGAGCGCGGTTGAACTCAGCCGCGATTTTTGACAATAGGTGGATAGCAAAATGGTGCGTCGTCTGCTGAGGTTCTTCCATTTCTAGGCCTCACTCTCCCCAGCTTCAACGTGTGTGCTGTTAAGTGTAGTCGGGGAGGAAATACGTAGCTTCTGCAATGCGGCTGTTACCAGCTGTGCGGGGACTGTGTTCTTGCATTCAATTGAGAGTCGATAGCAAATACTTCGTATTTCACTGAACGAAGCGGGAAGTACAAATAGTCATTGTGAATAAAACACGGGGAACAGAAGGGTGGGCCCCGAGCGCAGCCGCCAGCGTACGTATACGTGTAGGCTGTAGCAGACACAGAGATATCCCTAAATTCTGCGGTTTTTTGTGTGATTGTCTTTTCATGTGGTGTCGGTATGTGCGTTGAAGTGGTACCAGAAGTGCTTTGCGCAGTTCCTTTCCTATATTCCTTCGCTTTCTCCCTCTCTCTGTACGTATAAAAAGTCTGAGTTTTCCAAAAATAAATTCAGTTGTCAGAAAGCACCCGTCCTATGTGTATTCTCTTCTTCGTCCCCGTGTTTTATCGCGCTTCCTTAACATGCACCGATTCCAACTAGTCCAACTACCCGGGCTGCTTCCATGCACGGCCACAATTGCAGCGCGTGAGCGAAGTAGGTTCTTCACACTTTCGCTGATAGCCTGAGTAAATCGTGGCACTCGCTGTCCACGAAATCGGAGCAAGAGAGATCACAAGTGACGAATGTGAGCCGTACTCGCAACTGCGGTGAGCGACTCGGGAAGAAAGAGCGGCGCGGAAGGATACACAACAAGAGCTAAAGTGGCCGTCAGAAATTTACACGGGTGTAACTGCCAGTAAGTGCTGTGAGGCTTGTTTGTGAACTAAGTTTTAAGTTTTCATGACGCAATATTAGCACCCTACAAATTGATCTTTTCTCGCGTTATTTTCTTGATCGCCAAAGCAGACGGGTAGACCCTTGCATCTGTGAAGTCGACGTTTGCGATAAGCGTTCTCCGAATTATTCACCCCTCATGGTCCCTCGAAGTGCAAACACCACCACGCGCGATTTACCTGGCAGAGTGGGCACGGGAAAATCACCTGCGACACCATGGCTCAATTCCGCTTCGTGCGACTTTTTTAGTTCGTGCAGGCTCTGGCCCGTTTCGCCACTTATCCGAGCTGGGACGTGTCACGGACCGTCTATATTCTGCCTACGGATCAACAGTCAAATCAGCCGGTGCACAGCGACAGCGGTGAAGTGCCGTACCATCTGATGACTTTCAACGATTGTCCGCAAGACGCATCGCTCCGCCTGACCCGGACAGCCGCATTGACAAAGCAACCAGTTTCACCGCAAGCTATAACCAGGCTCGGAGCTTCGCATCGCTTCAGTGGGTACGGGAAGATCACCTGCGACACCATGGCTCAATTGCGCTTCGTGCGACTTTTTTAGTTCGTGCAGGCTCTGGCCCGTTTCGCCACTTATCCGAGCTGGGACGTGTCACGGACCGTCTATATTCTGCCTACGGATCAACAGTCAAATCAGCCGGTGCACAGCGACAGCGGTGAAGTGCCGTACCATCTGATGACTTTCAACGATTGTCCGCAAGACGCATCGCTCCGCCTGACCCGGACAGCCGCATTGACAAAGCAACCAGTTTCACCGCAAGCTATAACCAGGCTCGGAGCTTCGCATCGCTTCAGTGGGTACGGGAAGATCACCTGCGACACCATGGCTCAATTGCGCTTCGTGCGACTTTTTTAGTTCGTGCAGGCTCTGGCCCGTTTCGCCACTTATCCGAGCTGGGACGTGTCACGGACCGTCTATATTCTGCCTACGGATCAACAGTCAAATCAGCCGGTGCACAGCGACAGCGGTGAAGTGCCGTACCATCTGATGACTTTCAACGATTGTCCGCAAGACGCATCGCTCCGCCTGACCCGGACAGCCGCATTGACAAAGCAACCAGTTTCACCGCAAGCTATAACCAGGCTCGGAGCTTCGCATCGCTTCAGTGGGTACGGGAAGATCACCTGCGACACCATGGCTCAATTGCGCTTCGTGCGACTTTTTTAGTTCGTGCAGGCTCTGGCCCGTTTCGCCACTTATCCGAGCTGGGACGTGTCACGGACCGTCTATATTCTGCCTACGGATCAACAGTCAAATCAGCCGGTGCACAGCGACAGCGGTGAAGTGCCGTACCATCTGATGACTTTCAACGATTGTCCGCAAGACGCATCGCTCCGCCTGACCCGGACAGCCGCATTGACAAAGCAACCAGTTTCACCGCAAGCTATAACCAGGCTCGGAGCTTCGCATCGCTTCAGTGGGTACGGGAAGATCACCTGCGACACCATGGCTCAATTGCGCTTCGTGCGATTCTTTTACTTCGTGCAGGTTAGTAACAAATGTTCCCTGTTCGCTAAGCGCACTAGCAACAGATGTACTTTGCTTTTCCCGTGCTCCCACGCACTGTGTACCGCATATGATGAATGTGTTCATGTACTTTCTAAGCTGTTGTGTAGCGGAGATGTTGAAAGCAACCCCGGTCCCGATGAATGGCAAAAAGAAGTGCTAACGATGTTAAATGAACTAAAAGCTGAGACAGGTAGGCTAGTCCAGGGCCAAGTTGAAATCTCGGCTAATGTCGCAACAGCGCAGAAGTCTTTCGAAGAAAGGTTTGTGGCAATGAACACGCGAAAATTGAAAATCGAGGCCCAATGTGACAAAATCGATGACATAAAGGAACGGCTCAGTCTAGCAGAAGAGGCCGTGAAAACCTTCGAACAAACAAGCACTGTCGTCAGTTCACGCCTTGACAACATTGAAGACAGGGCACATCGTGATAACCTAATCTTTCATGATATAACGGACGGTAAGGAATCGCGGATACAAACCGAGGAAAAAATTGTAAGCCTTCTGACGCAACATGTCGACCCGAACATAACTGATTATGTAATTGAGCGTGCGCATAGGTTAGGTGGCAGCTACCAAGAAAACAGGTGTAGACCTGTTATTGTCAAGTTTAGTCGTTTTAAGCTTCGGCAACAAGTTCTTTCTAAGCGAGCAACGTTTAAAGGTATTAATGTTACCGTCACAAAAGACTTTTCATTAGCCACACGAGTTGCACGGAAAAAAACTATTTGAGTTTGCAAACTCATTGCCACAGTCACCAGCCCTCTCATTTCGGCATGATAAGCTGTATGTAGGTAACATGTGTTACATTTATGACCGTGAAACTGATGGTATACAAGAGAAGCAAACTCGTAAGACTACAACTACCGTTCCAAACGACAGTGTCACCCAAGATAAGCCATCCGGTAGTCGCAACGGACCCGCTTTTAGTACTCGTAACCGCAAAAATAATGCGAATTCTGCTCATTCCAGTCGTGCTCACAAGTAACAATTAGCCGGCGGTAGGAATAATCACGTGACTGCTCTTTTCAAAGTCCCTGTACTTTTTTCCAACATAAGGAGCATTACGAAACATAGGATTCAGCTTAATTCTATTATTTCCTCAATGGAGGCAAAATTAGTAATGACTGAACTCAACAGTGGAAAGTACCGAAATTTTCCAGACTGACGTCACTTACGATTTGTATCGGTGCGGCAGAGAAGGTAGACAGGGTGGTGGCGTATTGATAGCCGTATCTCAAACATTTCTTCCTTTCAAGTAAAAGTTGTGTCCTCTCTGGAAACAGTCTGGGTTGGTATTTCGAGTAAGGGCACAAAGACTATATTAGGCGCATGCTATCGTCCACCAAACTATACATCGTCATTTGTCGATGAATCGCATGACGTTCTCAGCTATGTCGTCACTCGGTATCCTTCGTCACCAATTTTTCTTTTTGGTGACATGAATTTTCCTAACATCACCTGGTACACTGGTGTTCCTCTGCTCGACCCCTTTTCAACACAATCCCAACAGTTCCTAGATTTTTGTAATTGTTTTAACTTCACCCAGGTTGTAACGAAACCAACAAGGTTAACGAATGAATCGTCTAATACATTGACCTAGTTTTGTCAACACATCCAGAATTCATACCCCAATTTCTTATCTTCCTGGTCTGAGTGACCATTTGGTGCTACATTTCGACATTACCATGTCTTTTTCACGTGGAACTAAAGAAGACAAATACATTCGGGACTACCGGAATGCAGATTTTGACGCCATTAACCAAGATACATGTGCGTACTTAGACACTTTTTGTTGCAATTTTAATGAGAGAAGTGTACAGGAGAACTGGTATCGTTTCAAAAACCTAGTTACTGATCTCACCAATGCGCACATTCCCCTTCGACGGATACGGAACAACACAAAAAGACCGTGGTATAACACGCGTCTCAAACGTTTGTCTAATAGGAAAAAGCACCTCTTCCGCAAAGCCAAGTTGCTAAATACTACAGATAGCTTGGTAGCGTATGACAATGCTGAGGCAGAATACACGGAAGCTGTACGTATTGCTAAGAATCATTTCCAAACGCATACGTTGCCTGAACTGTTATCAAGGAACCCGCGGCAATTTTGGAACGTTATCAATTCTAACCAAAATGCGGATTTATCAATCAACGATGAATCAGGCGAACCGCTACCAGCATCTGAATGTGCCGCGTTATTTACCAACATTTTTTCGGCCAATTTCTCGGGAAACACTGCTGCACCTGTTGACGCAGTTGTGTGCCGTGATTACTGCTCAATGTTTCCTATCACTTTTGATTCTGCGGGAATTGCGAAGTTAATTGACACCTTAAAAACATCCTCATCATGTGGGACTCACAATATCAACTCAAAGTTTCTAAAACAGACAAGCACATATTCGTCTCTCTTCTTGTACAAGATTTTCCAGCAGTCTCTTGACAACGCCTCCTCTATTTTATCAATGCCAGCCAAATGCGCCCCTTCCAGCCGTTCACCACCCTCTCCTCTAGCCCTTTCCTACTCTCACCCATCGCCTAGCCTGCACGCGTGCTTTGCGTTCATGGGGGGAGAGCACCCATCATGCAATGCCTCACGACGGAAATCATATGAAGTAATTTTTAGTTCAGTTGTGTGCAGATCCGTGGGGCGGCGTCTTGCATCCCTCGTGTTCACAATGATGGCTGTCACGCTGGCTCTGTAAGAGACATGGTGTTTTGAGATAGCGTGTCTCCGTTCGTGGCGCTATGTGGGCAACCAATGGGGACGCGTCACTGCGACGCTGCAGATCATGCGCTGCTTTTAAGAGGCGCCTCACGAGCGCTGTGAGGCGGCGGCGTCGTTGCTTCGAGCTACAAAGAAGGAGCACGAAGGAACAAATCGGACAGTCGCATGATATTGGAGAGGGAGAACGCGTCTATCGCATCTCCGTACGAAAGCGCTCGGACGCACGTGTGACGAAAGCAGACCTACCCAACATGTGGCGTCGCATCACGACGACTCCGTGAACTAAGGCGGACCGGCGGCTCCCATTGAGGGGCGAGCGTTTGCACTGGCATTGAATAAAATAGAGGAGGCGTTGCTCTTGACCAAGCAACCTTGCCCCTGGACTGGAAGGTCGGTAAGGTTGTGCGAATACACATCCATTACTGCGTAGCGAGCTCATTATGCCTCCCACATATCATTCCTCCCGGATTGACCACAAACACAAGGTTAAAGGTATTTTCTGCTACACAAACATTTTCTTGCTCCTTCATACCGGTCACATCAAACGATTGGAATCATCTACCAGGTGACATCGTTTCCATCTCTGATAACTCCCTCTTTCGTCATTCTTTATCAGCTCACCTACTTCCCGATAGCTCTCCCTAGTCATCCGATCTATTCCCCCCTCCCTACGACTTTCTGTCTACACGTCTCAAGATGCCGGCGTTTTCCAGCAGATTCTTGAATTTTTTTTGTCACTTGTCTTAATTTTACATTTTTTTTGCTAGTATTGTATAATTTTACCACATTCACTATTTTCTCTTTGTGATTCCCTTATATTTTTTACGTTTCACTTTTGTTCTGTTTCACTGAATAGAGATGTTATTTGCTTTAGTCTTGTTCATGTATAAAATATAGCACGTTTTGTTTTGCTGTTTTGTATTTTTCATGTTCTAACCCGCTCCCCTCTGTAATGCTTCGGCGATTGAGGGCATGGCCTCCGAGATGGCGGGCGCGCGGCGGGTTTCTCTCCGGCCGTCCCAATCGCCGCGCTCCCCAGCAAAAAAAACGTACATCGCGTCGCGCGCCCGGCTACCGCGAGATGGCGCATTCACTTGGGATTCCGGCGGCAGCGGAGACCGCGGAAGAAAGCAGAGCGCGCGGGATTACAGCGTGCGCATGTTTTCTTTTTTTTTTTTCTGCGTACGAGCAAGCATTGCCGCCAGGATCTTCTGGATGCACTGAAGACAAGTATTTTTTTTCTGTTATTGCATTTATTGTGGTCCAACTTACGGAGAAAAGCACGGCAACTGCTGAATTTTCCTGATATGAAATATTGTAAGGAGGTATCAATTCGTCTGTGGTAGTTTTACTTTTTTTTCATTACGGTCCGTTTTGTCTCGGCGCGAAATACCTTGATTTGAGAAATATAGAGGGGCGTTCTAGCATTCTTCCTTTCTGGAGACGTGTACGGGTGAAAACTAGGCTAATTTTCGTCGTTGAATCATATTGCCCTCCTATCGCGACACATCGTTTTACTATTTGATCGCGTACGGATATTTATGAGTTGGTCAACCGAAGCACGGTTACGCTCTAGATAACTGAGTGCCCTGGTGATGTCACTGAAGTAAGATGATTAGTAATTTTGCCGGAATATGGTTGAAGGCTTCGATTAGCCGACCTACATTTGCTCCACACGTCGTTCACAGTGAAAGTGCCCGAGTTGTCATCGCCTGCTTTTTCGTCATCCGGATTTTGCTTACGTTTTGGTAGCTCAATGGCAATATCAGTATCGTGTTCATTTACTGTGTGGGGGTGCTATCACCCCCTGTAAGGTCGTTTGCACCTCATGGCGCGCGCGTCTCGCGGATAAGCCGCAGATCGAGTTGACAGCCGTCGGGCGGAAGGTGGCGTTGTGCTCGCGCGGGTGATTATCATCATCATCGTTCAGGGTAGCGCCAGCAGCGCCGCTCGGCGGCGAAGCGAAGCTAGTGGGCACACGGGAAGAAAGAGCCTCTTTGGCGCTGGGGCGACGTTCGGGACGGACGGCTTCCTGCGGGGGGTAGGCGGGATGCGACAGCCGCGGGTCACTTCCCGTTGGGCCCCTCGTGGTGAGTCGACCGTCGACGACGCCGCCTTCGCGTTACCTTGTGTTTGCTGTTATGTTGATTGAGCGTATTGGAATTTGTATAATTGGTTTTAGCGTTTTATTTACATGATTCGGCTAGCGAGCTCGTCTTGTAAAAGCATTTAAATAAAGGTACACGATGTTTGGTTTGATTCGACCGTGTCTACTGTCTCCCTTGCTCCGAGAGCGGCGCGCTCATATCGAGACCCCACAACTGTGCTCTCGACTGTATCCAAATCAATCAATCGGTCATAAATGAACAAAACGCGCCTGTAACCAGCCCGTGGTCGTCGCAGAACCGGCGACTTTCAGTCTAGACAACGGTCTAGACGTGTGGCGACCGCCTGCAACCTCCTCCCTGTCTCCTGCGGCGCGACGGGAGGTAGTTGGAAAGGGAAACTGGGGAAGCCTCGTGGCTTCGTGGGCGAGTGCGAAGCATTGTGCGCTATGCGAGCGCGGCTTTCGCGCCAGACTTGATGGCGCCGGCGACATCGCGAGGAGAGAGCATGACGATTGCTGATGCCGAGTTTGGTCGGCTCAGTTAGCGTTCCCCTCCAGCGAGCGCGCGACCTTATTTCTTTGTAACGCGCTCATGCTGCGGCGCCTGTAAAGCATTCCGTAAAGAAGGAAGTTCCTGCAAGTTGTTAATAAAGGAAATATAAACAAAGTGTTCCTAATGAAAAATGTGAGTGCTGCTGTACGTGTGTTTTCATTTCGCTATATGTTGTTACACCGAAGGAAAAAAAATGCACAAAGGAAGCAAGCACCGATACCTGCTTTTTGCGATACTGAGCTTCCAAACGCAGGCCTTAAATCTGAGCTTACAACATTATCAACATATCAATTGTGGGTTCGGGGCCAGTGGTCGGCCGAAGCCCTCAGAGAACACGTAGGCGACAAGACAAACGCGTTTAATTTACGAAGGCCCGGCAACGATTGATCAGTCTTTAGCGGCAGGGCGAGCGCGAGCCCCGGGCGTCATCACGCCCAGCCTCATCATCGTTTTTTTTCTTCTCCTTCGCTAGCGCTCCCATACTATACAGCCCGCAAATTTCGAAGTATAGTAAGTTTCTAGCACATGCGGATCTCTTGCAGAGGCATCGCTTTTCTAAGTGCTCTAATAAAGGCGGCGCAAATCTAGAGCAAAAAAAAAAAAGCCCATTTGAGAATCGATAGGCCCCGGCATTGACTTGGCCTCTCGTACACCTTGACCAGACATTTCCAAATCAGCGCGAGGTTAATCAAAGCGCAAAACCAATTTTTTCCTCGCCACATGCAACCTGCGCCAACAGCGCGGCAGCTTTTCCGATCCCAAGTAAGTGCGCCGCGGTGCGGAGAAAAGAGCGGGCCACGCCCACCTCGGGAAATACGCTCTCTCCGTGCGATTGGGACGGCCGGAGAAAAACCCGCCGCGCGCCTGCCATCTCGGAGGCCATGTTGAGGGTAACAAAAATAAATAAATAAATAAATAAATAAGTAAATTCGAGGTTCGGAACAATGGGGCGCATCTTTTTCCCCGCCACGCCGAGATCTTAAGGAGCTTAAAAGTGCTCGACCTGTGAACGACGTGTTCGTGGAGTCTCCAGTTTTTTCGCGTGTGCCGGCCACGGAAACACCTATCAGGCCACACCTATCTACTCAGGACGTCATGAAAATGCTGAAACATCACATTATAGATCAGGAGACGAAATACGTTAGGGCGATTCTCGGACTCGATATTGCAAAGGCCCTTGACAATGTCTCGCAATCCCATATACTTGACTCCATCTCTCGCCTCAACTTAGGAGCCAACTTTCACAAGTTCACCAGCTCGTTCCTCAGGGATAGAGGAGCCACTATCCAGCTAGGGGATCTCAAGTCTGAGCCCTATGATTTAGGTGCCTTCGGCGCCCCGCAGGGCTCAGTCATCTCCCCGCTACTCTTCAACATTGCCATGTGCGGTCTTGCTGCCGAGCTCTCAAACCAAGAAGGCATCAAGTTCGCTAACTACGCGGACGACATCACCATATGGAGTGTTAGTGGATGGGAGGGCTGCGTGGAGAGCTCTCTTCAAGAGGCCGTCGACTGTGTTTAAGTCTACATAAAGGAAATGGGCCTCAAGCTCTCACCGTCAAAGTCCGAACTTCTCTTATATCGACCCACGAGAAGGGGACCCAAACCCAAAAATTGGAAACCACTGGCCGACATCGACATTAGGCTGCACACGGCATCAGGGCAGTAGATTCCGAGGGTGGACTTCATACGCGTTCTGGGCATGATCATCGAAGCCAATGGACAGAACGGCCGCACGATCGACCGTCTGACTTCCAAGGCGGAAGGGGTCATCCGATTAATCTCTTGAATTTCCAACAGTCGGGGTGGTCTTCGGTAGGACAACCTCCTCAGACTGTTCCATGCATTTTTGATGAGCCACATAACTTATGTCGCATCCATGCACAAGTGTCAACTCCACTAGAGAATTAAATTGAACACTCTCATAAGGAAGAGCATTAAGAGAGTCCTTGGCATTCCTATGAGCACAAGCACAGAAAGCCTTATGAAACTTGGAGTCCATAACACGCTTGAAGAAGTCATCGAGGCTCGGCAAACGGCACAGGTTGCCAGGCTTTCAGTTACATCAGCGGGGAGAAAGATACTGGTTGCCACTGGACTCAACGCCCTGACGCTCGAAGTGCAAAACACGCATCTCGCCGATAGTATGCGCTCTTGCATCAAAGTGTCTCCCCTTCTACGAAATATGCACCCACAGTACAACGTGGGCAGGCGTGTTGCTCGAGCCTCCTCTCGTTTAGCTTACGCTCACGCCCACTCCTCTGTTTCTTGTTTTGTCAATGCCGCCCAGTACGGCGCTTCCACTCGCTTTGCAGTAGTATCCGTGGATACTAAGGGTCGGATTATATCCTCGGCGTCGGTTAGAACCTCTTCTTCTCACAAAGCGGAGCAGATGGTCATCGCCCTAGCTCTGCTTGATCCGCACATAACTGATATCTATACTGACTCTAGATCCGCTGCTAGAGCCTTCGCGTCTGGTTCCGTGTGCAAGGAAGCTTTTAGAACTCTCGCTCACAAGGAACTCACCCACCACACTATTACTTGGTTCCCTGCTCACCTTGGCTCGCAGGTCGGGGGGCCTTTCCAATGTCAACGAGCTAGCCCACTCCAAGGCGCGAGGTTTCACTTACCGCGCCGGGACTTGCGCAGCTCAGACAGAGCAATCAGCCCCCAGCCTCCATTTTAGGGACATTTTGACTACATTCAATGAGGTCACAAAACACTACCAAATGGGCCGTAGGTCCTTTCCATTGCCACACGAAAAGTTGTCTAGGCCACAGGCAATCTCCCTTCGCATGCTTCAAACGGGAGCATACCCCAGTCTCTTTACTTACAGTCGTTACTCCGACATTTCAGCGCTCTGTCCGGATTACCACGATCGCAGTGATTTTAGCCACATGCTCTGGAGGTGCCCCTCTTTACAGGGAAAACATCAAGAATTCACTGAAAATGACTTTCACTCCATGCTCAAGAGCTCGGTCCTCCTACAACAACTCAAGGTTGTCCAGAAGACCCACGACGCGGCGGTGAGGCTAGGCCTCCCCGTCGCCACGTGGGAGCGGCCCGCAATCCTCCCCCCTATAAAACGGGGGTGGACTCCTTCAGGACTTCAATAAAGTTTTTTTTTATCTATTGAAGCAAATGCAAGGGTCACACTTGACCGCTACATGCCAGCGTGTATTAGGTACATATCCGTCCACATAGTTCGAAAGCACGTGTGCCACAGAGTCATTACCTGAAAGCATATGCTTGCATGCAGTTTTATGTAATATAATGCTGCTCGGTGGCGTGCTGTAACTGTATTATCAAGTTTGGTTTATGCCCCAAGCTGGGCCCTTATTAACGAAAGCGTCTTACGGAAAAACAGAAAAATATGCGCAAGAGAAAACTGCAGTGAATCATGGTGCTGGCCATTAAAGAACCCGGCCGACCAATATGAAAGGGCAGGTACACGCGCGCACGCGCGCGCGTGCGCGCACACACACAGAAACACACACACACGCACCCCCCCCCCCCCCCCCCCCACACACACACACGCAGGCATGCACGCACGAAAAGTAAATGTGTAGTGGCCCTGGGTCAATTGAAACTTTGTTAACGTATTCCAATAAAAAAAAATGGAAGGATACTTTGTACATTCTAAAGTGTGTTCGGCGAAAGCGTGTGGCCGTTCCACTCACTATGCCATGTCTTCTTTTCTTTTACACTCTCAGTGGGATAACACACAAAGCGAATGTGTGCGTGTTTTCTTTTTTTAATTTTTTACCGCGAGTCGCAGCGAGACGCGAGACTAATCTTCCTCCGTTCGCATGCGTTAGTATTTTCTCGCGCTTTGTGCATTGTGCAAACGCCATAGCGTTCCAGCGCTTAAATTGGCGGGTCCTTTGTAATTTCGAAGGTGTATTCCGTGAACGCCTGTGTCCATTGAGACGGCGTCGGTCAGAATGATTGCAAACGCTGGGCACAGCGAAGCTACGCAAGCAAAGAGCGAGCGCTGTAGAGTCCGACGCGACCGGCGTCCGTTTGCGCATCCCGGCGGCCACCTGGCTCCGTGTCAGAGCTCGGACGGACGGACGGACAGACAGACAGACAGACAGACAGACAGACAGACAGACAGACGGACGGACGGACGGACGGACGGACGGACGGACGGACAGACGGACAGACAGACAGACAGACAGACAGACAGACAGACAGACAGACAGACAGACAGACAGACAGACAGACAGACAGACAGACAGACAGACAGACAGACAGACAGACAGACAGACAGACAGACAGACAGACAGACAGACGGACGGACGGACGGACGGACGGACGGACGGACGGACGGACGTGAGCATGAGACATTAAAGGCTTTCGCCTTAAAACTTCCCCATCTCCCGCTAAAGGGAACCATGTGTGGATGCGAAGCATCGGGGAGATGGTTAGCTTGAGTGAGAGAAACGTTGCAGCTCTCGTTTCGCGGCAGCGGCCCGGGCGCTCCTCGCGGCACTGCACAGGAGAGAGAATGAGGCGCGCGCGCTCCGTCATTTTCATACCGCGGAACTACCGTGCCGCCCCCAGCGGAGTATGCAGCTGTTGCACCACCTGTCGTGCGCGCCGCTCCGTAGATGATTCCTAGAGGAGAGAACGGGGGGGGACCGTAGGGGAGGAGGAGAGGACGTGCATGCGTTGTCGGGGTGTTGGACGCGGGAGCCGCTCCGTAGAGTAGAGGATTCCTAGAGGAGAAAGGGGGGAGAGGACGCGCATGCGCTGTGGGGAGGATTGCTAAAGTAGAGAAAGGGGTCAGCGTAGGAGAGGAGAGAGAGGGGGAGGGGACGCGCATGCGCTGTGGGGGTGTAGTACGCTGAACGCGGGCGCCGCTCCGTAGAGTAGATGATTCCTAGAGGAGAGAAAGAGGGGGGAGGGGACGCGCATGCGCTGTGGTGGTGTGGGACGTGGGACGCGGGAAGGAGGGACAATGAATGCGGTAGCAATGAATGCGGTAGCAACAAATTGTAATGTCACGCGAAGCACGGCAAGCAGCTCGAAACCTGCAGCGCGCTGCTCAAGCAGAAATGACGCACGAAAAGAACGTACACAGGACGAGCGCGAACTAACAACTGTCGCAGTTGTTACTTCTTTCTGTGTGAGCAGTGCGCTCCTTTCGCAAACGCGGCCGCTGCAGCGAGCGAAGTGATCTTCGCGCACTCTATAACCTCCACGCAAACTTGCATTGAAAGCACAAGACGTGCAAACCACCCCCCATCACGATATAAGGGCACGCGCACGAGCGACCAAGCCCTGAAGACGTGCTCGCGCACCGCAATTAAAGCCGGGCACGACGACCTTTAAAGTGCGCCGTTCGCGCCCTTCGCAGGTGATAACGAGAACAATCACCTCTGAGCTGTGCGTACCGCTAGCGGTAAATGGTATATATAAATAGCTCGCCATTAGTACGCTCAAGAACCTACACTCTGTGGCCGAGTCGCTTCCCGCTGCGGAGTGAGGGGTCGTAGGTTCGACTCCCCACGAACGTTTTCTTCTAGTTTCTTTTCTTTGCCATCTGTTAGTGTATACTTTACAACGTCATATCCATGACGGAAATACGTCACTGGAGCCTTGGTGGAGGCCGGCTTAAAGGACTTCGGTGTTAGAAATTCACTATGGTTTAGCACTCGTAAACCTAGTTGTCATTAGCGAAATGGCATTAGCTCGGTTTTTGAAAGACTATGCACGCAGTATTTAATTAGCCATCACCTAACCACGTGGTACCCCAACGGGGAGGCTCCGAGGGAGCGCAGCTGCGACGCGTTTCCGCAGTGGATTGACATGCATTGACGTCACATCAGCCATACTTGAGCGCTAGGGCAGTTCAGGGTCATTGCGACGCGATGACGGACCCTGGGAGACGTGGCGTAGTAGAGCGTTTGATCTAATATTCAATTTTGTCCCATCATGCAGGGTTCACGTACAACAGCTCGCTTGGTCCCTCAGGCAGCCATAAGTTTGCAGCGGAACATGATCACTCGCAGAGAAAAGTGTTGACATGACCTTCGGCAGTGGATATTTTTCAGCACGGCAGAGATGCAGCACCCGACCCTAAATCATATAACGTTTTTATTACCGTAACTAGGGGAAAACATGTTTCTTTACAAGGTTCATTTACAGCTCTGGTACTATCTGTCTCGACAATTCGACAAAGCTAAATCGAGCTTGTGTTCTCGTGCCGCTGCGGTCGCAGTCAACACCTAGGTCGCAACGTATTCATGAACTAACTGTGCTGCATGGTTACCGTGATAAAGTTTACGATGATGTACGACCGCGTATTTTCCAAGCCGCCCTGAATTGGCGCGCAGTTCAATAAGTTGTCACTCAATGCTCGCTTTTGTAATTCCAGTAAAACATATACGCTTCCACGGGACACAGTATTCAGCTGAACTTGCTGCTTCTGTCAATGCTGACCAGATTCGTAAAATTACTTAAATATTAAGAATTAGCATGCTTTCAAGTGGTATTGAATTAGTTCGCACAACGTGCAATTCCTACGACCCGTTTATTCGTCTCACTGTTAATGGTCAGTCTGCTTTTTTCCTTTGCTGAATTTTTGTGGCTTAGAAAAGTATCGTTCCGATTGCATCTCTAACTGAATCAGCACAACCCAACGAGGTCCAACAAACAATGATGCCAAGAAAATCATGGAATGCATTATTTGTTGTTTTTAATTGTAGTGTTGTATATATGACATCAATCAGGTATAAAAACTTGCAAGATGCTTGAGCTTCGCCATCAAGAGTAGAACGCGATAGCGGAATCAGGCCCCGTGCACATCGCCTTCTCAATTGCTAGCCTGACTTCGGTTCTCGATGCATGCCACAACCGTGCCATAAGGAAACGAACGAGAGAGAGAGTGAGAGCGAATTCATTAGAAGGCAGAAAGGTCAGCCTGAGTTTATGCGCTCAAGGAAACGAACGGCTGTGCGCGTAACATTGGCCCTTTCAAACTACCCTTAGAATGTCTACTGCAAGTACAATTGTGAAGTGCCATAATTGTTCCCTTTGCGAATCAGCGAAGGTACGCGTCCGTAAGGCAACACGCGAACATATGTTTCCGTGCTGTGTAATGAGTGAGCCTTTAAAACACCCACTCGTTGCGCTATTCACATGTTTGGACGCTTCGCACGATTCTACGCTTCTTCCACTCAATATTACGTTCGCTAACCCTTAAACGCCCATCAGGTGTCTATTGTAAAGGCTGATGCAAGATTCTTTGAAAGTGCTATTTATTATCTAAAGAACACAATGCAACGTCAAAAGTTTCCTTATACAACGCTAAATTAAAAATATTCGGGTGGGAATACACTTCCCTATGGGCCTTTGGCAGAACCGCACCTGTGGGGGGAACATTTGAAATCTTGGTACGGCATGAACGTGAACATTGCACGTCGAGTAAACAATCTTCAACCTCTTGTCATTTTGTTAGCTTCAACGACACCAGCAACGTTTGAACGTTTCATGGCACTCTAGGAAAATGTAGTAGAGGTGAAAGTGAAACTTCGTGTGGTACACCTAAAGGTTTTTCAGTTACCTTGGAAGGCCTTCAGGGCACGTGCGTTGCTGCCTTTTATTTTCAACAGTATCCCTTCAAAAATTGTCCCAGCAGCCAACGCCTTGCTTTGCAGTTGTACGGTCAGTGTGTATTGCATCACCAATCGAGCGAGCAATTATGCACAATGGTTCCTCCTCGTCATCATCTTCTTCGCTGTCACAAAAGTTGTTTACATCATCAGGTAAAGAAAAGTGCAAATCTAGTGCTTCTTCAACTTTTGAGCGTGTTTTCTTTTAAAGAGAGATAAAATCGCATAATCTGGATTGGCATCGCGGAAGGCCCGTAGGGAAGTATATTCCCACTGCACAACTCCAATTCAAATGACACTAACTTGAGTTCCTCATTAAATTAGGATCTAAAAGTTGACCCGATAATAGCCCTACACTTGAGCCATTCGATAAATGCATTTACTGACCTTTCTCACTACGGCAAATACATTCATCCACGAATTATCGCAGCTGGTGAAATCTCGCATGACGAACTCCCGCTCAGAAAAGTGTCGGTGGCTCCAACGGAAACTGAAGAACCTCGTAGCTGCCTGCATTGGAATCGCTAAACATTTGTCCCGTTGATTCTCAAACATCTCTTCAGATGTAGCCACCGTCTCAGGGTGGAGGACTTGAGAGTATTGGAATTAGAGCCGTTTAAACTTGGTGGGAAATATATTCCTAACGGGCGTTTAAGGGTTAAGGGGACTGCTTTCACTACATGACATTCATATTGTGCGTTTTTCCAAATCGCTTTCGAGCAAAAGCGTCGCTCTGTCATGGTAATAAAGAACAAAAAATAGCGTTGCTCTGTGGTACAACTCCTGCTTGCCACGCAGACGGCCTTGGTTCGGTTGTCAGTCGGAGCGAAGTTTTTTGTCGTTAATTTTATTTAAATCTTTTTTTTATTTCCCGGTCACGAACAAGGTGATCTTTCGCTCACAACCAACGACACCGACATCGACACCGGAATTGCTGCGAAGCAACCTATCTAACGCTATCGCGTTAAAATGAAGTGGACGTTAAAGTATGAAATAAATGTAATGTAAATGTGAAGAAAGAAAAATGGATGAAAAGATACCTTGCCACTGACAGGGACCGAACCTGCGACCTTCGAATAACGCTTCCGATGTTCTACCAACTGAGCTACCGCGGCAGCCATCCCCCGTCCGCTTTATGGAGTATATATGTGCATTTAAAAGTCGGAGCGTCAATCAGCGCCGCTAGTAGCCATGACGGCGAGTATGGAACACACTTTTTCTGCCTGTTGGCGTCACGTAGCACGTGACATTATTACGAACTGGCTGCTGACCAATAATTTCTCGCAGGCTACCTGAAAGCATCAAGTCTGCGAGAACGAGACCCTCGCTATGAATGAAGGAAAGAAGCAGAAATTTGAAGGGCTCGGCAGGTTATCTTTTCGTCCACTTTACTTTCTTCAAATTTAAATTACATTTGCTACAGATAATATTCCCCTATACTTTTCTTGGCATTATTGTCTGTTAGTTCTCATCAATATTGTGTGGAACAAACAAACAACCCCTTCAAATTTCCACTTCTTTCGAAAGATAGCAGGGCATTCATATTTAGATATAGCACGGGCTTGTAGTGCCCCTGAATAAACTTCTTCCCAACAGCACCCCTGTGTTCAGTAATGCTGCACCCGCCACAACACTATATTCGCTGGTAACCACCTCCACAGAATGGAGAAGCCGATATCTTTTTTTATTAAGTGCAGAGCACCTCAGGGGCACGGGCTGTCGTATTCTGTCGTATGCTGTCATCGCTTGGCGTAACGCAGGCAGAACCACGTATAGCAACGCCATCGGTAGCATATGGAGCGCTCGCTCGCGCCAAGAATTCTTCTTCCTCTGGTTCTTCGAGTGCCTTGACAGCGATATGAAATTCGGATGACTTTAGTGGTCCGGGCTGCCTTATGATGTCGTATGTTGTCATCCCTTGGCGTAACTCAGGCAAAACCACGTATAAGAATAGAAAAAAAAGAGGAAGCAAGCGAGAAATAGTGATCGAAAGAAAGGGAAAGAAATAGGAAGAAAAATAGAAATAAATAAAAAAAGAAAATAAAGATTGCAAAAATGGAAAATAGAAAAACAACGAGAGGAGGAAAGAGAGAGAAAACCGAAGAGAAACGATGGTGGCTCTCCAGTTCCACATTTCCTTTAGGCTTGGCAACACTACTGCGAAGCTGCCTTAATTATGTCCGAGATTGCATGTGCCCTTGGACGACGAGCTTGGTTCTGGCCGTAGTAACGGTCAAAAAATATTCGATGCCGTAATGGCGGTGCCGTTAAATAGTGACTTACCATTCGGAGTGCCGAGGCTGCAATGAAATTAAATTCGCTCGAAGCTACTAAGCTGCGTCTTTCAACTATTCGATAACAGACAATCTTCTGCTGCCTGGCGCGCAGCACAGCTGAATTCGTCTTAAGTTATGACTCGCCTTGAAGGATATCTGCTGCCGCATATATCTTCCAAACACATGCTAGCGAAGCACGCTGTCAAAATCAGAGAAACTAAACCTGCTTTTTTAGAAAGCAGGTTTAGTAACACTACATTATATGTAAAACTAGCAAGCATCATGCCACAACGGGTTACCACGGCCGATACTGATCTGCTACTGAGATAAACAACGTCACGGCAGTGTTTACCATGCGTATCACCTTCGAGACATCTGCCTCATGCAAGATACCCAGAGTGTTGCGGGACAATGTGTATTTAAAAGTTGCCCGTGGTATTGGCGATTCTGTACACTTCAGGACAGTGCGTACGAGCGAGAACGTCCATGGCAGAACCAGATCCGGGTACCACCCTCCTCTTTCCACTAAGACTGTTCCAGAAATGGACACCGAGGCTGCCGTTTACCGCACTCAGCACCGCAGGTTCCATTGCAGGAATAAACAAGTTATTCCATATTTCCCACGAAACGCCGCAGAACGCGGACTGGTTCCAGAAATTGACGCGGCTGGAATATTTAGTATTGGAAGGAAGCTGGGACATCAACGTAGCACCGCACACGATCCGCTTGTTGGGATCGTAGGTTCGTGCGCACTCGTCAATAAGTTCTGCGAGGACGGGATGATGCTTGTCGAAGAACAGCACAGTGTTTCCTACGGTAGCCCCCTCTGGCGAGGACTGGTAAAATGCACTATTCGTTAGTCCTTTCAGCGAATTCATCATGATAATGTCACTGTCTAAATAGGCACCGCCTCGCCTCCAAAGCACGACGTATCGGAGGAAGTCACTCAGATGCTCTACGTCATAACGGCTTCGACGCTGTCTTCCGCCTTCTGCCGCCAACGGTGCCAGTGGAGTCCCCGCGAGTTCTACAGTCGCGTTCAGGGCAGAGGATCGAAAGTTCGGGTATTTTAAAAGCACCCTGAAGTAAATACTGGTAGAGGAGCTTATGTTTCCGTTAGACAGGAGATGCACAATGTAGCCGCCGTTGTGACGGCAAGTTGACTCGATGCTGCAGGCTTGTCTGGCGTTGAGTTTCCGTTTATAGGCTGTTTCGAGGAACCATATATGGTCTTGGCTGTTGTTCGCTGTTTCTGCAACGAAAAAAAGGAAGGCATGCAAGTGTTGTGGTTCACGTAGCTCAGATATTGGTAATCAATTTGTAGGCAGTTAACACTCGCAAGCACGTCCATGCATTTACGGAGTGCCAGTCAGCACTTCAGCAACCTTTAGCCCCTTCGTACAACGATTGTGCACTATTTGACCTTGTCATTGGCTGATACATAAAGCCAGATTTATTTATTTATTTATTTATTTATTTATTTATTTATTTATTTATTTATTTATTTATTTACCGCTGCCCGCTCTGAAGCGTACCGGACACCCTGGCAGACTTGCTCCTTGAATTCCCATCGCATACAAGCCGCATTATGCCACCGGAGGCGACTGAGAATGAAACAGGTCGAACTAACGGCGACCACCTAAACGAAATGTTGGAGGCAAAGCTTGCACTCGAGGACCTGGAAGACCAGCGACAACTCGTCACCAGGACCAGGAGGGCAGTCGTAGCCAGAGGTTTCCTGGACTAGGGAGCCCTCCCACCTCAGGGTGATACCGGGCATTGCTCGGAACCCTGTTTCGAGAATAAACATTTATTTCTGTATCTTTCTCTCTATTTATTTAATTTGTCCACACTCCAAGGATGCCGTATCACGGTAACTATCCGTATTTCGCTGCCATTTCTAAGGCTTCAAGGTTCACAGTTATGTGATTGACCAAAGCTATTTTGGCGCAACTAAAATCTCACTTTGAACCAGCTCAACAACCATTTGGAGCCGTTACTTACCGCACATTTTCGGACGCACATGTTGCAAGACATGTCAAACGAAATCCATTTATGCACGCATGTTCATTTGCAGTACTCCTAAATTTGAAATTAAGTCACTGCTATTCGCTTTTCTGTAGACATCCCCAAGTCTATTTATTAAGTCCAGTCAGCTCAAGCCAACTAACACTTCCCAGGAATTCACTTGGTATTTGTAAATGACCCTGGCTTTCCCTGGTGCTTTAGTTACCATACTGGAAGCAGAAGCTGTCTAAAATTCCCATGCATTCTATTTACTTTCAAAAAAATAAGGCAGCTTCGCACTAGTGGCGCCAAGCCTGAAGGAAGTGCGGAGTTGGGCAGCCTTCTTTGTCTCTCTTCGGCTTTCTCTTTCTTCATCCTCTTTCTCTCTTTGTTTTTCTCTTTTCCGTTTTTCTATCGTTTTTATTCTATCTTCACTTTCATTTCTATATTTCTTCCCATTTTTGACCTTTCTTTCTCTCTTTCTATTTTTCGCTTGCTTCCTGTTCTTTTCTATTTTTATACGTGGTTTTGCCTGCGTTACGCCATGCGACGACCATACGTGAGCCCGGCCCCTAAAGTTATCGGCACCCAGAAGAAAAAGTCTAATTACGTTTGTGCTTTTAGTACAACCTAGGCCTTCATTGTGTGGAGAGGTGTCTTCTGTCGTGCTTTATGTACAGAACCGTTAGGGTCCGGGTTAATGGGTGATGATGAATAAAGCTTTGTAAGTGGTCCTTTATTACAGTTATTTAATGTGTGCTCGACAAAATCTAGGTGATGGGAAAGCGGAGTACGTATTTACATTGGACAAGCTGTTTGACATGTACATTTGCAGAGGTCGAGAAGCCCAGCCAAGATAAACCGGAATACTGGGACGCCATGCTTTCTCAGCAGAGTAACAGTCACGTCGTATTGTTGGTAAAGTCTGCCCATTGTATGGCGTTAAAGCATAGACACCCTGCATGAAATATTTTAGCGGTAAACTAGAAGAAATAGATCTACAAATAAAAAAAAGAAGTTAGATAACGGTTGGTGCTATACATACACGTACTCAATTACTGTAATTAATACAGTCAGTCAAGTAAGACTGTCGTCCAAGAACAACTATATCGTTATTATTTTTTCTCCGACTGTAACCACATCAGTTAGAAACTATTTTATCAAACTCAGTAATGTTAACTCACGATAGTGTCTAGTAGTGATAGAAAACTAACGCAGAAAGTTTCGCAGTATGGACGAGTTGAAATCTAACGCAGTGAGTTTCGCAGTAAGGGCGTGTTTAGAAGGCTTGTGCCCGGCAACTACTTCAGCTACATAGCACTTTCCTGTCTACTGCGACGGCCACTCGAAATTTCAGGGGTAACGTACGGATTTCGAGCGGCTGCCGTCTTGTTGCTCACCGAAAGAAGGCAAAAGGACGTCTTGGCGCATGCTTGGCGCAAATAATGAAACTTTTGCCAACATGTAGCAGGATGTAGCAGGTTTCACCTCTTGGCGCAGTTTGGCGCAATTGGCGCAGCTATCACATCACTGGGTTCATTTTAATTTTAACTACCCGTTGGCCTAAGGAGGCTAGAATCCGGTTATTACGCCAGTGGTAAAGGTAATTAAAACGTCGGTAACACGGTTAAAACATAGACTTCAAATAATGAACAATCATTTTAGCGCATCGGCTCCGTCGAAATTGGCCGCCACGGTGTGCACTAAGATTTTTTTGCAATGATTGTCACTTACAAAGTTCCCCATTTGCCAACTAACATATCAACCGTACCACACTTCCCGTGAAAGCAGTGTGCGTTATTGAAAAAGAGAGGTCGCACGTTCTCGTGGAGTGTGAGGCACTAAGGGCGATAGCAGTACCAAATTGACAAGTAAACGACACCACATACAGTGAAACCTCGGTAATACGAATCTCCTGGGACCACCAAAAATATTCGTATCATCCGAAATTCGTATCACCAGAAAGTATGGAAAATTAGCATGCGACAAAACAAAGCTGGCGTTACATATTCATTTATTGTTTTTCAGGGCCGCAGCAATGTCAGGAAGAACTCTGAATGCTCGTCAGTTAAGTTTTAAGATGTCGGAAATCATACCAGCACTCGTAAATATACGGCCTGTACAAGCCGTGTTTAATTAATAAAACAGGTGCGTTGTGACCCGCGACAGCAGTAGCCTATTCCAAATTTTAGTATGCTTTTTCTCACGACACCGGAGTACTACGGCGAAAGTAACGGAAGAAGCGCTTTGACGCGATAGATCAAAACCACAAAATTTTAGAACCACGGTCCTATGTTAACATTTTGTTATCGCGGATGAATTGGGGATGTTTTTTGGGGAGATTTACGACCGTGCCGGCACAAGTGCGACCTCAACAGTCTCGCATGTTGACGTTGTGAGGCCTGACTGCTTCGCCAAGACCGTCCTCGCCTTGTTTTGGTCCTCGTCCGCCTTTCATAGTATGTCTGATGCACGAGACAGGCATGTGTAAACACAGTAACGACGACAGCAGCCCGCCTCGACGCGTTAGAAAAAAGAAGCAATGGCGCCAATGCCTCTGTAATTTAAACGCCAAGGCACACGGACGCTCATTAGAGCCTCAAATATTCGCGCACACAACCTCGGAGGCCGTGACGCGTCTCTGAAGGTTTATTCTGACCGTAAGAAAAGTATTTTTCTAATAAAGAACACACGTCCTGACACTTACATATTAATGTTGCGCCTAGGAATGCGTAGTATTTGCTTTTTGATCGAATATGTTCACAAATATGAACGTGAACACCAGTTCAAGATGGCTGGGCGTTCAGAAGGAAGTCAAACTTTGGCCGAGAAGCTGAATCGGGTTACCGACAGACAAACAGACAGGGCAGACAATCAGACCAAAATTTTTGCGTTTAAGTATCCCAAGAAAGACTATCGTCTTTAAAAACCGACTGCTCGCGCTGCACAGCCGTTCACTGGTCACCCCGTATATATGGGAATGGATCTTGACCTCCAAGGTGGTGCCGGTGGGAGATTTCTCCTGTGCGTTGTTGAACAATAAAAATTCGCAGCGTGCGCGTTAACTAAAAGCGGACTGCGGGTCTCTGTGTCCAGTCAGTCTTCTGTCTCTCATTGCCCATTAGCAGCGTTGGCATGTTCCGTAGGAAACACCGCTCCATCACTGCGTGCTTTGCGCCTCCCCAGTTTTCAGTCCTGCGCAACGCTGCGATGAGCACCAGCGTCACGCCACCGCCAATGTGAGCGTTGCGCCCGCTGCTTCACATCTACATGGTTCCCTTTAGCGGGAGATGGTGTAATTTTTCTTACGCCATGATTCTGATGATTTGACGGTGCGCCGCGTATACCCGCGCTTGCGTTCCCGCGCTCGCACGTGCTGGGCGCTTCTTCCGCGACGGCGCGGACAGCACCTCTTCGTACCTGGCCGGTAGCGTACGTTCGTATCAAACGTCGCAGGGTGAAGATCGGTTCGCAACAACCGTACCCCATTACACTGCAGCCCAATGGGCCTTGGCCGGGACCAAAGAAAAATTCGTATCACCCCGAAATTCGTATGAGCTGTGATCGTATCACCGAGGTTTCACTGTACTGCAGTAAGCATCAGCATAGTCAGTAATGAATTTGGTGACAACGCGTTCGAGGACAAGCCCGAACACGTCTCATTCAACGAATGTGAGCGCTAGCTTTCGTATCGCTCGCCTGATGAACAGAAGGGACCAAACGCACCACGCCACCTCCTCCGATTTCAGTCAGATGACACGCCGTCCGAAAACTCGCTCATCTTTTGATCCCACCGCCGCTCACGAGAACCGCTGCCTGCTCTGTGCGTCCTGTCTGCATGCACTAATGGTGCCGCCGCTGAAGCCACGCTATTCCAAGGGCACGCTGAACCAACAGCCGCCTTTACAGCAGGTTCACTGTCCCAGATATCTTGCTGCACTCCGTCTGTGCCGATCTAGCTCTTGCCCATGAATGCACTATGGTCACCAACATCTACAAGGCTTCTCTGGCACAACCCTTACCGACGATAATGTCCCCGCCGTGACTTATCCATCAAACATTGCTCAGCCCGCTGGTGTTCGTAGAGGTGGCGGGCATCACTGGTAACCCTTCAGTTTTGGCCACCAGAGACTCTTCCCATTGACAGCGAGTGCTACCAAAAATGGACGAGCCTCCTACCACTCCTTCTTTTTTTTTTTAATTTTCTCTCGCCTTTCGTTGACTCCCCTTCTCCCGTCCCCGACGACTCCGCAGCGTGCTTTCTTGTGAGCTGCAGAAATCAGCGTCGTTTCCTCATCTGAGTCGCCACTACGATCCATATTAACGTTTAGCGTGACAGGACTACAGAATAAAAGAAAACCTCGTCGTAAAAGCAGTGTGGATCATGCCCTGACTATCATGACACCTCATCAACCCAGCACACTCGTTGAGCGTAAACTGAAGAGAGAACAAAACGTTCAAGTTGTAAAAGAGGAAGTGCGTCATGCGCAGACTGCCATGACACCTGATCAACACAGTAATTGAGCAGAATCCAGGAAAGCGAATGCCGTTCTCAACAAAGTTAAAAACGTAATACTGATGCACTGTAGACCGAGCGACTGTATAGTATTAAAAAGCTTCTGATAGCTTTTTGGCCGTGGTGTCGCGGCTCTTTTTCAAAATAATAGTCTCTTGAAACAAGGGTTAGTACTAGCACAGCTTGCAGTATTGCGCTAAATGAGAGCATGTTCCAGTCGTTAATGAGAGCTATTGTTCTCTAAGGCACTCCTGTATACAGCGGCTTAATTGGCCCTTATACAATTTACCCGCATGACAATGCAATCTTGTCTACCACACCAATGCGTAGTGATGCATAACTATCGTTGGTACTATCGATACTATCGATAGTTGAGCCACTATCGAACTATCGATGGTACAAGAAACTATCGATAGCGCTATCGATAGTAAGTTTGAAAGTACAGTGGTCAACACACATGTCTAGAACGATGGAGTGTCGCACTCGGAACAGTACGAGCGACATCTGCAGTTCGAAACGGACCAATTTTCTGAGCCTGCGCGGCGCCACCTTGCAGTTTCCGTCCTTGATTATCGCTGCGGCCGCGATAATTGCTTTGGCCATCAGAAGCGCTGTCAACTGTGTGCGCCAAAAAGAAAGAAAAAAAAACGCAGTCGCCCGGATTGGCTCCTATTATACTGTGAACTTATTCTCAATTCGTGGTATCGTATAATACCGAGAACGGTGGACTTCGTTTTTTTTTTTTTTCCTATTAACCGTTCAGAGTGCTTTCGACGGCCAGAGCAGTTGTTGCATCCGCAGTGATAAACAAGAATCAAAAATGCAACGCACGCGTGCCGTTGGCACCGCGCATGCTCAGGTGTGGCGTACTTACGACTGCAGATGACGCCCGTGCAGTTACGAGCACGACGCTCCCTCGTTCTAGACATGAGTTCACCACTGTACATTCGATAGTATAAAATCAACCGCGCGAACTCATTGCAGCATAAATTTTATTCTCCGAATACGTGGTAGTATATGGTGAAGCAGGGGAAGCAGGCAGAACGGCAAGAAAGTTGACATGCTTGCGTTCCTTCAGTAGAATGATTGGCTGACATCATTGAGCTGAACTGTTCAGCTTTAGCAGAAAGGAAGTCGTCACATGTGGCGGAACTGCGAGGCTTCAAACTTATATTGCATTTTGTGATTTCAAAATAAAAATATCAAAAGCTAAGTTTTTAATTGTAAGTTGTATCTGGTTACTTTTGAATCCGAATTTATTTATGGACATATTCCGGCATTTTGATTGCGGCAATAATATATTTCTTTCACCAGAAGAGTGCTCATAAATTAAGCGAACTGAGTACTGCCGATAGTAGGCTATCGCAAATCATTTGGCAATATCCCCGTCCAACAACAGCATAATTATTCACAAAACTGTTGATTATACTATCGGCCGCAATACTCCTGATGGTACTATTGATTGCACTCTCGATAATATCGAATGTTTACCGATACTCGTACTATCGATAGTTTCTTTACACTATCGATAGTTAAAAAAAAAAAGGCTGTCGATATTTTCTGTTATTTGTTCAGTGTATGTGTGTCCCGTTGTGATGCAAAACTATTGGTAAATGGACTATCGATAGTATCGATAGTTTAAGAAAGAACTATCGATACTACCGATAGTCCATTTACCTATAGTTCTGCATCACTACCAATGCTGCCTTCTACAAACTTGGGATCTGTCTTTACACTTTACCTAACTATCTCTATTAATACAAATTTGTTGTAATGATGATTATGATTATGTTAATAATAATAATAATAATAATAATAATAATAATAATAATAATAATAATAATAATAATAATAATAATAATAATAATAATAATAATAATAATATCAATCGGGTTTTACGTGCCAAAACCACGCTATGAGTATATTGTACAACCCCGACCCCAATGAGGCACGCCGCCGTGAGGACTGCTGGAAATTTCCACCATCTGATGTTCTTCAACGTGTTCTGATGTAGCACAGTACACGGACCTCTAGCATTTCGCCTTCATAGAAATGCGACCGCCGCGGCCGGGAAAAGTTTGTTGACAGTCCCTTTAAAACAGGGATCTCAAACTCATTTCAGTTAGCGGGCCGCATTTGCGAAATTGAGTCCCACAAGGGCCGGGACAGTGAAGGTAGGAGTAAGGGAGGGTTGTGTTTTGGATGAAATGTCAGCCAAAGTTGCCATTTGAAAGGTGGCCATCCCCATATCTCATACACCATATCTGAATATGGCCTCGAGATTTGAAAATCATACGGATACTAATCTGCATGATGAATTAAATGTAGACGCCGTTTCTAAAATATAGAGTTTTCGTTTCAGGGTTATGCTTTAACACATGGTGACCAGATGTGGTTCTGCCCGAAAAAAGAATGGTTGAGACCGGTCATGGCTGTGTAGCTCGTTAACATACTTAGTGAAAAGATTAATTAAAAAGGTAAAGGGACAAAGACAGTCATGTGTGGTCGGGCCGCTGGCACGGAGGTCCGCGGGTTTCGTGTAGAACCCCCTGCTTTAAAGGAGTAACTGAACTGGGCCATTTACCTCGTATATTAGTTGTCCTGTGAATATTGAGATGCTGCTTATTGCTTTCCTGCGTATCGCCGTAGAGACCAAGGTCACCAGCCAGCGCGCCGTTGTTAAGATGCGGCTACACGTACGCCTCGAATGGTATCGATGTCACTACGCTTTTTTCTTTATAATTTTGAGCGCCTTCTCCTCCAAAGAGCGCCTTCTCCAGAGCGCCTTCTCTTCTTTTCCCTCCTCTTAACCGGCAGTCACTTCTCCTCACCCTCATCTGTTTTTCCCACCCCATGCAACACTGCACTGTACATGACTGTGCTATGGTTTACCCTCTTAGCTCCTCGTTTTCTTTCGCATTTCCCTCCTTTTCACTCTTACATCAGTCCTTCAAACCCTCGCTTCTCTTTGCCATCCCCTTGCTATTCTGTATTGTCATAGATGGCTACGCTATGCTATAGGAGCCCCGGTTTCTGTGGCGCATACCGGCCGAGTTTTTCGGCCGACGACACACGGCGCTACTCCAAGCTTAAACACCTCCGCTGTTAATGAAACTTCAGGTAACCTAAATCCAGAGCACCCACCGTAAGTAGGGTCACGTCATGCACTCAAACGTTGGCAGCAAGGAACTCATCCGTCACCTGATCGATTTGACAGCTGCTTTCGCGCTTAATTCGAAGGCGCGCACTCGGCAAGTTGGCATATTTGTAAAATAGTAAGAATTGTAATAATTCCTTGACTTTTTGGTACCACAGCCGCAATTCCACTGTGAGACACGCCGTAAAGTGGGGGGCTACGGATTAATTATAATAGCCTTAGTAAGTGCCTTTAGATACGCGTAAAATCAGTCATTACACTTTGACGGATCAATGCAATGTGCAAGAGGAGGGTGACTATTGAGCGGATGCTTTGCTCGGTAACTAATGCCGGCATTATGTCATTTTACAGAGAAAGCTCTTATGAGGTCACAACAACGGCCACTGTTGTCGCCGTAGATGTCCGCCGCCGCCGCCGCCGCTGGTGTCCGTAACCGCTATCACGCGAATTAAAAAAAAACGAAATGAATAAAAAATGTGCGGAGACGAATGGGATTAGAAACTGGGTCCTCTGCTTGGCAGTCCAGCGTTCTACCACAATGCCACGCCGGCGCTTCGAAATGCTTGCCAACAGACCCTATGCAGGCTTCACGTCGGGGGGAAGAATCACGTTAACATATGTAGTAGAGCGTTTTATTAGAGTAAAACAACAACGAGGCGTCACAGAATGTGAATTCCGTAACGAGGGGGTCGTTGAATGCTTTCAACCCATTACAAAAGGCTCAAGCATAGTTCTTCATTGCCAGCCACAGCATCTGCATCCAGTCAGCGACGCTCTTCTTTGCGTCACATCGCTTTCTCTGACTACGCTCTCGGCGCTAACTACTACAGCTACTGCAAAGGTTTGTTCAATTATTGATCATGGACGTTAGTCGCCGGGATGGAGATGTGCCCCCCAAGCGTGAACGTGAGTGCATCCACCTCAAACGGTGCTATAGCTGCCAAACACCAATACACATAGTGGAAGTTCTCTCATATTACTGTACAGTAAACAATCACTTCTGTAAGGGCATGTTTTACTTTCGTGTTATACCGATTCCTATGAAGGAGGGATCAACCACGTTTGTTTTTCTTTTTTTTTCTCAGACACCTTTCCCTTCCCCGGTCTGTAAAAATCCAACTCACTATAAGCGCATATGATTTCTGAGCGCCCGCAGCATGAGCCCGCGCGAAAATTTCCAAAAGGACCCATCACACAAGTTTACCGTACATACGCCTGTGCTCTGAGACTACAAGCGAACACCACTCACCATTCGTGAGATCATGTCCTTCCGCAATGAGGATGCTTGACCAGTGCTGCTCGATCGGCTTGCTCAGAGTCATTGTACCTGCGGTAACGACCCCGAGCTTCTTAGCTTTTTAAACGACGAGAACACTCGCGATTCCCGGAACTGCTATTGTGAAAAATTTACTGCTCGTCTTTGCTTGAAAACATAAAATTTGTAAATTCGAAACGATGCGACATCGTGCCAACATCATATTTTAGGTGCGAAGCAGCTATTTGACTCACGTGTAACGCCGTACGTTACGTAAGTCCGTACGAATGCGCCTGCAACGCGTTCCCCTGCAGTAGGTGTTGGAGCGTTGCCAAGTAGGTCGCGCTTCCCTCGCACGCTTCCGCAGCTGCGCGCTGACGTCACTCTCTCCCTCACCCGCAGCATGCTCGCGGCAGCGCCCGCAGCTGCCGGCTGCTCCGCCCACTCGCAACACCTCTGACCCGCCTCCCGTGTCTTTGCGTTTCAAACAAACGTTTACTGAGTAAACGCTACACCGAGTTTCTGCTTCAAACCGTTCTTCGAGCACGCACGAACATACTTAAAGTATGCGCACCGCTGCTGCTTCGCATCCCATCAGGGTTCCCTTCGGGGAGATGGTCCAAGTTTATTACCACTACTCTACTTAACCTATAGAGATATCAATGTTAAATGAGGACAACCACCGTGGTGTCGCTGACGCTAATAAGGTGTGCTGATAAGTCCGAGGAAGTGGGTTTGATTCCCTGCCCAATGCGACCACTGTTCGATGCGGGCTAAATGCAAGAACATACGTGTATATGGACTCTCCAAGTCAATCCGCGTTGACTCATTGCTAATACAGTTTCGTATTAAAGGTCAGCTTCAATGAGGCCTTCAATACTAATGAGGTGTTCACCTCTCATGTCGACGACCCTGTAAATGTGCACGAAAAGCTAAACAACTAGTCTGTTGGTCGGCGTAAAAATTGCGGTGAATGGTTTAACGTTTCTAGTAAAAGGGACAGAGGAATTGGTTTTTGCTCGGAGTGCGCTTCACTGAAAAGTATAATCGTGGATACTCCATCCACAAAAGAATCTCTACCCGTCTGAATCCATTAGAGTGGTGACGTGATGTACAAAAACGAACGTTCAGAAGCACACGATATGCCGCAAAATTGTCCCCCCTTTTCGTATACAGCGTGCTCAAACTAGCTCTAGCCAGAGTTCAAAAATATGCCGACCCACTTTTTGACTGCTGGACCAAATTTTCGTTGATGACTATCGCATCTATTAAGTCACACTATTCTTTAAGTTCTGCATACAAAACTTTGTATTTACCCAGGTGGCAATTACAGGCACAAGAGGCACATTTCTGCTGTCATCGTTAACCTTGTCGTTGCTGTGGTGTTCGGTGAAAAGTCTTTGATAGATCGCACCCCAGAATTTCACAGAGCAGTGCTCGAGAATTAGCGGGAATCTCTGCAAGGGGACCCACGAGTAAAGCTCACTGATCAGTGGTAGCGATGAGTAATATTGCTGAGGCTCCTGTGCCTTGCAAGCCATCTATAACCCCATAGCTCATTATAAGCGTTTCCGCATTCTAATAGCGTGGGAAGACCCGGAAAATTACGTAACTTAGGGCAACATCAATTATTGCATCACTAAACATTGAAGCGATATAGCATTGAATAGTGAGTTTTAGTACAACTTTCCGTTGGCAATGTAGGGAACGCTACAGGGGCCGGGCTTCTGCACATGTACTACTACGCGAAGTAGTCCGGTATGCCATGCGTTCCGTACCGCCGTGGAAAGCAATGGCTGTGCGCGATCAGCGTTTCATATCGACGCACACGCCGCTTGGCGTTCGAGGTACGAGTAGAAGGCACGGCTTTGTCGCGGCTTCAAGAACGCTAAGTGACAACGAATAAATTAAAACAAATACAAATATCTTTCTGGTGTGAGCTGCGTCCTGTGTCAAAGAGCTCCACGCAAAAAAATCCGGCAGATCCCACGCACTGTGGGAATCGATGTGATGCGAAGCAGCCAGCAAGCAGCAAATCATGCTGTACATAAAACTGAAGGACACTGTGCGTTCCAAAGTGTGTTCGGCGAAAGCTTGTGTCCATTCGACTGACTATATGCCACGTCTTTTTAGTGGGATGGCACACAAACGGAATGTGTACGTGTTTTCTTTTTTTTAATTTTTTACCGCGAATCGCAGCGAGACGCTACGAGACGCGAGACCAATCTGCCTCTGTTTCGCATGCGTTCGTTGTCTCGCGCTTTGCGCATCGTGCAGACGCCATCCGCGTCGCAGCGCTTAAATTGCACGCACACTTTGTAAATTCCAAAGTGTGTTTCACGAACGCCTGTGCCCATTGAGACGGGGTCGGTCAGAATGGAACGCGATGCGCGCGTCTCCCTCCTTGAGTGATTGGACACGCGGGGAACAGCGACGCTACGACAGCAAAGCGCGAGCGCTGTAAAGTCCGACGCGACCGGCGTCTGCTTTCGCGCCCCGGCGGCCACCTGGCACCGTGGCAGGGCAGGGCCGGAGGGACGGACGGACAGACGGGCGGACAGACAAACGTGAGCATGAGACATTAACGGCTTTCGCCTTAATATGCATGTCATGATTTGCATGTTAGGACCTGTCATTTATGTTCGTCATCATAGGCGTGCGCACAGGGGGGTGCAGAGGGGGCGCCCGCCCCCCCTGGTTGCCTAGGGGGGGGGGCGCATAATCAGCCCCCTTACAGTGGCATAATAGGGAGGGGGGCGCTGCAACTCGAAGGCGGGGGGGGGGGGCGAAGTCAGCCCCATACATGGACCTAATAGGGAGGGCGGGGCGCTGCGACGAACCCCCCTTGAAGGGGAACCCTGCGCACGCCTATGTTCGTCATACAGTCACGTCGTGCAATACCTATTTGGTGTATATCAAGCTAGCCAAACGTTCGCGAAAGTGCCATGAGCGTGGCATGCAAGTCATGTTGCACATGACATGTCATGATTTCCATATGACCACTTGCCATTTATGTTCGTCACACAGTCACGTCACTCAATACCAAATTTGGTGTATATCAAGCTAGCGAAACGGCCGGGAACGTGCCATGAGCGTGGCATGCAAGTCATGTTGCACATGACATGTCATGATTTTCATATGACCACTTGGCATTTATGTTCGTCGTACAGTGACGTCACGCAATACCAAATTTGGTGTATATCGAGCTAGCGAAACGGCCGTGAGCGCATCATGAGCGTGGCATGTAAATCATGTTGTACATGACATGTACGTCATGATTTTCATATTACGACCTGTCATTTATGTTGGTCATGCAGAAATCTCCCATCGTACCAGTTTTTAGATATATCAAGTCGAGAAAATGGCCTCATGAGCACGACGGCCATTGCGTGTAAATCATGCTTTTCATGACAAGTTAGTCATGATTTTCATGATGTGACCAGTCATTCATGTTCGTCATACAGTCATGTTCTGCCATACCAAATTTGGTATAAATCCCATTAACGATACGGCCAGGAGAGCACAAAGTCGTAGGCGGCTAGATAGATAGATAGATAGATAGATACGCTCAAAGTCGCCGAAGTTCGCTAAGAAATGCTTCGCATTTAAAAAAAAAATGAATTCACTATTCTCCATATCTCACGTAGAAAATAAGGACGCAATTGTGGGACTACATTCATTAGCGGTAGGATACGCGCGATACGGCTCAGTAGCCTTCGCTGCATTGCCAAGAAAAGTTGTCCGCGAGTATACCTACGCAGCGTTCTTAACCGCTCAACACAATCGACTGATTAGAAAAAAACTTCCCCATCTCCCGCTAAACGGAACCATGTGTGGATGCGAAGCAGCGGGGAGATGGTTAGCTTGAGCGGGAGAAACGTCGCCGCTTCCGTTTCGCGGCAGCGGCCCGGGCGCTCATCGCGGCGCTGCACAGGAGAGAGAATGAGGCGCGCGCGCTCCGTCATTTTTCATACCGAGGAACTACCGTGGCGCCCCCCAGCAAAGTATGCAGCTGTCGCACCACCTGCCGTGCGCGAAGCTCCGTTGAGGATTCCTAGAGGAGAGAACGGGGGGGGGGACCGTAGGAGAGGGGAGGAGACGCGCATGCACTGTGGGAGCCGCTCCGTAGAGTAGAGGATTACTAGAGGAGAGAGGGGGGGTGAGCGTAGGAGAGGAGAGAGAGGACGCGCATGCACTGCGGGGATGTGGAACGCGGGCGCTGCTACGTAGAGTAGAGGATTTCTAGAGGAGAGAAAGGGGGGTGAGCGTAGGAGAGGAGAGAGGGGGGAGGGGACGCGCATGAACTGTGGGGGTTGTGGGACGCGGGAAAGAGGGATGGACTAAGCCCCCGCAAGCACATGCAATGAATGGAGTCAACCTGGGCGACAGACATCACCTGCCTAGCCATTGCTAAGGCAGCCCCGCTGTGCTCTCGGCCATGACTCTGGTGACTGTAGTAGTGGTTGACGGCCTTATTGTACTACAGTGTTCTGGTTCGCATAGTGTGTGCTTCCCTACTTCATGAAAGTGGCCGGACGCGGGACGGACAAAGCCCGAGCATAAGATGAATCGCATCTAAAAAGAAGATAGCTTCCGCCTTCGCGTCCTCTTGGGCTAACATATAAGGGGGGCGTATGATTTTCCTAAACGTCAATAAAGGAATACGACTTACTACTGAAAAGGAATGCGAAAGCAATGGGGAACTACGACGAAGCTCCCCTAAGAAAGAGTTATTCCAATGTTAAACGAAAGAAAGGCGCCGCCCTGGTCTCGACTTAACTCACCCAAAATCCATGTTTCAGACGCCACGATGAAAACCCCTGTCAACGCCACCATCGAGATCAACATTCTGAACCTCTTGCGGGACGCATCTCGCAACGCCATGCTTCTACTCTTGCCAACACTGAGGCTTGCTTGATTTCTTGCCAGGTAGTCGCTGTTTTGTTTGGTTGGTTGATCGGTAGCTCTTCAGTAAGCTCGCGCAGCCGACCTCGGGGGGGGGATCAATCAGGAAACGGACGCCACGTCAACTCGAGGTGATGATGATGATGATGATTCCTCTACCATGGCTCATACCCACTCAGGGGGATTGGCCAAGAATTGATGATATGAATCTTTTTTTTTCATATTTCAAGTAATAAATATTAATAACAAAAGGAAAAAGAACGTACATAAAAATGGGAAGAGTGCAATAATTGTTCAGATCAGACACTACATTCCCGATCTTGCTTAGAATTTCAGTAACAGGCTAAAAAAAAAAAAAAGAAAAATTTTGTTTTTTTGTTTTGAGATGACTTATTACTGCTGTAATAATACTTGTACACGTAGGGATTTAGAGTCTCATCCGTTTTGTTTCCTGAAGGTATCTGCTAACGGCATAAAAGCGTTCCTGTGGCTGAAGCCCAGAGCCGAAGCACCAAAGGAAAGTACATTCTTCTTCTTCGTGGCCACCGTAAATTGTGATGATGATCTTCGGAACAATATTTCACGCATGTAAATATCACTTTGTAAGTCCGATTTTTTATGAAACGTGTTAATGCTATTAGAATAACTTCTTTTCTTTTTTTTTCTTACGAAAAGACATTGCGGCCAAGCCACTGCACAGCTATCATTACCACGAAGCTGGTCGGACTGGAAATGTCTTCCGAGATTCGGGATGATCATCGCAGATGAAGAGAAAAAGAAAGATTTCCTTAGAGGTGCTGAGATTTTAACCCAGGCCCGCACGCTCCGGAAGGCGATTGTCACTGCCAATGGGCTGCGTAACCAACCTCGATGAACGTGAATACGTGTATATCCAAGGAGGTTTAACAAAAAAAACATGGTTGATCCTACCGTCATAAGAATCGATATAACACGAAAATAAAACGTGCCCTTACAGAAGTAATTGAATGTTTACTGTACATTGATAATAATACCTCTGTCACACGGGCACTTTTGAAATGCCATCGAGTCGGTCGCCATCGAAACGCCACAACTCTGTCGACTCGATGTAGTTGTCTCGCTGCTACACGGCAGTTTTGTGCGGCCGTTCAGTGGTTCAGGCGTTTCTCGCAAAAAATTGCGGGGTGCTACGGAACTTTCTTTTCGTATTCATGTCACCGAAAGTTAAGCAATGTAAATTGTCTTAAAGGCAACAACATATATGTTATTATTGTTTAAATATTTTAATAAATTGTTTATAAGTAGCAACAAATACATATTTCCTTTTTAAATTAATGAGCAGCGAAACCGCGGCGAGCAGGACAAAGCAAGACAGCATGCCTGTCGCTGTTGTCGAGAGTATCTGCAGTTCGCACATTTCAAATGGCAAAAATACTTCATTAAATAATGCATAACGCTCAGATATGGTGCTTTTAAAGCATACTTGTTAATTTTTTTTTCCTAATCATGAGAGCACACTGTGAACGAGAGGGCACGTTCAAGCTGTTTTCTCTTCCGTTGCTCAATGGCCATCGAAGTTTCGATAGAGTTGTGGGTTGCTCCGTAGACTTGATAGACTGTTCGATGACCTTTGAAAGGCCCCGTGTAGGTGATCATGCTTGACCATTGAATCAATAGACTATCGGCTGGAAGGTCGTTGAAACACCCGCGTGACACAGGTGTAATAAAAGTTTGCACAATATCTCTTGGTGTTTGGCAGCTATAGCACCGTTTAACGTGCATGCACCAACTTTGGCGCGTGGTGGTAGATCTAGATCTCGATGAGTAACGTCCATGATCAATGATTAAACAAACACTTGTGGTAGTTAACGGCGAGAGCGTAATCAGAGAAAGAGGTGTTTTAACCAGAATAGCGCCGCATATTGGACGTGGAACCTGGGTAACTTGGGCTAAGGTCGCCATCCCGCGGCATGTCAAAGTGTGATTGAACACCACGGCTGGACTACAGGGAAACTCAAAGAGCGTCGTGTTGCCCCTGTAGCCCGGCCGCGATTTTTCTCGTGGTGATCTAAGCGGGGAATGCGGTATTGCCGCCCAAAGAGCTTTTCAAAAAAATTCTGGAGTAGTAATTGCCGCTCAAGAGTGAAGCCGTGTCCTCTAAAAGATTGCGGCCGCAGGGGCAAGATAAACCGTCGTCGTTCGGCCAAGGAACACAGGGAAGTTCATTGCATACAAGTAACGGCAGTTCAGGTGACTATAACTTCACTGGGTAACAACATGACTTCCGCGGGAGATACAAACAACAGAACATAGGTATAATGGAACTGCAATGGTACAATGGAACATATGTGCAATGGAACTGCAATACCCTAATCACTGAAAAAAAAACAAGAAAAAAGGAACACAAAAGCTCTCTAAATTTGCATACAATTAGATGTCATTGGGGAAGAAAAGCAACATTAGCACTCAGAACATGCCTTCTGCCGGCTCGCTTGATACGCGACTCATTTTTTCCCCGTGCCAGTCGCTTTCAAAACGGCAGCAGAGGAAATTCAATATTCCCCATCCTCACTCCAAAATATCGTGTATGCCACCTTTTGAGGAAGGCTTCTTCACCATGTGTTTCTATCTCTTCGGTCAGGTACCGAACCATGATCATCCTAATCTTCTGTAACGCTGGGTACGCAGCTCGTTGTGGTTAAAGAAGTAAAGGAAAGTTTATTGAAAAAGTGTACACAAACACTGCAGGCACTTATACACTAAAACTTCGAAATGGCGTCAGTAGAACTTATACAAACGCTAGACGGAATTTTAGACATACTTCTATAAAACACTTTGCGGTACTAAGAAACTATGGAAAAAGAAACATGTAACCTCTCAAGGAGCAGAAGAGACAGTGAAAGAAAAGAAAAAAAAAGAAAAAAAAAAGGGGGGGGGGGGGGGTTCGAGTAGCACAGCGAGTCCGATGACATGTTTCACTGCTTAACTCAGTATGGCACTGCGGGAAGTTCCAGTTTTCCCCCATGTAATACGAAAAACTGAGTGTGCCAGCGACTTAAAAAGGCATCAACACCACTTACATCTAGGTCGTCAATTAGGTATCCAAAAATAATTTGATAAATTCGGTGTAAGACCGAAAATGCTGCTCGCTGTGGTTGTCGACGACCGACGTCTCCAGATCACGTATATTGTGACTGAGAGTACCAATTGGACAAACAGGCCGTTTTTCCTCTGCGACAGTGATGTCGCCCTAACTCCAAAGGTGCGCCAAACAAGGTGCCATACACCCTTGGTAGCAACGCATTCAAATAACGCATGCTTAATGGTCTCGGATTTTCCTCAATTAGCGCACTTATCATTGGGCACCACGTGCCACTTTGCGAGGCGTTGACGCGTCGGTAGGACGCTCCATCTTCTCAGCCAGTCAAATTCGCGAACCACTTCAGGGACTTGGCTCTTTTTTCCAGGTCTTCCATCGGCTGGGGTTCGTTTTTCTTTTATCTTCATCTTCTAGTGTCTCTTCCATCAGCAAGTAGCTTAACTCTATTGGCGCTAGTTCTTCAATCCTTTCTCCCTCCGTTTTGTTATCTACTGTGCGTTTAAAGTCGCACACAGTCTTGTAAAACTCCAGTGGTCTCTCAGCTTGCGGTCAACTTTATCTCTCTGTCGTAAACGTATTCTTTAGAGTACTTGTCCAGTACATCAGAAGGCTCTTTCTTGGGTATTCTGGATCCGCGAACAACCTGGAGGTTGTTTTTGCTGCCCGTGGTCTAGTCAGTAGCTTAATATCTGGTAGACCCACACCACCACGCTCAGTGGTCAAATTGAGGCAACTAGTCTTCACCTTGGCAGGTTTATTTTCCCATATAAATGCTCCAATGACTGCTTTGAGGTTCTGTGCAAAACTGCTCGGCAGCAGCGCTATGTGTGCGATGTAGCAAACATAAGCGCACGCCTGCATCTTTATCACACCTGCCCTTGCAGCGAGTGATAGTTTCTGTCCCAAAGCCCTATTTATTTATCACCTCCCTCGCTTTGGCTATTGCGTCTTACCATGTTCTATTTGCAATGCTCCCTTCTTCAAAGATCAGTCCGAGAACTCTGACAGCGTCCACGTTGTGAACTCCACCTGAGAGATCGTCGGCAAAGGCTCCAAAGCGGCAGATCCCACGCACTGTGGGAATAGAGAGAGAGAAGAAGGATGAAAGAAAGGCAAGGAGGTTAACCATGGCTGAGCCCGGTAGGCTACCCTGCACTGGGGAAAGGGGTAAGGGAATAAAAGTTAGAGAGAGGAGGAGAGAAAAGTCACTGCTGCCGTCGACGTAACGGCAGTTCTGCGTTTAACATCACAGACGGTGAGTCAGTCCCGTGGCTTAATTCGAGCAGCGCATTCGATGCCTTACGCAACTTAAGTGCGCGGTCGCATGCACCCAAGATCTTGTCGATGGTGAAGCCATAGTGGTGCTGCTAGTGTTCGCTAGCAACAGACTTCTGAAGGCTTGCGAGAACTGGAGTGATGGTGTCCAGCAGTTGCAACACGCTGCGAGCTATCGGTGTCTGCATCTTGCTCAGCAGCACGCGAATAGCACTCACTAGGGTGCTGACCATGCCGATAACTTGGCTGTCTTCGTCCATGAGTTTATGAGGTACCGATGAAGTTTCCCTCACTGTCGAAGTCTGATGTCGCTCATCATGTGCATGTAGCTTTGGGAGTTCGGGCCAATCGTCAGCTGCATTGCTGGTAGAAGCGTCACTGTCCTTAGACACGGCTGCGTTTGGTCTGGCTGGCAGGAACGGAGCGTCAGCTCCATTGCTAGCAGAATAATCTTTGTCCTTAAACCCGGCAGCGCTTGGCCTGAGTGGAATAGGTACAGGTGGTTTCGGACGTGGTTCGCGTGGCGACGAGGCTTTGGACGCTTTGGTGCAGCGCCGGCGACGGGACCTTCGTCGCGTAATAGATGCAGCCGCTTCTCGGTGTGAGATGTCATCTCTAACCTTTTTCTTCAGCACTGCTATCTCCCTTCGAATAACAGGGCAATCCTTCGAAGAGGCATCATGAGGCCCGTTGCAATTTGAGCATTTCTGTATCGTGGCCTGGCAGCTGTCCTTATTGTGGTGCCCAGTGCATCGGGAACAAACGGTAGTGTTCGCGCGCACACTGCTCACGTGGCCTAATTTCATGCACTTCCAGCACTGAAGCGGTTTGGGTACAAAAGGGCGAACTGCGTGTCGGAAGTGGCCCACTTTTACGTGGGATGGGAGTGATTCGCCCTTGAACATAATCCTTACGCATCGCGACGTCCCGATACGACACACACTTTCAATGATGGTATCTCCTGACGCCGGCTTGATCAAGACGGGTAGGTCGGAGTTGCCAATGGATTCGTCAACATCATAAATTACCCCAGTGCTCACTTCTTTGCCCAACGGTATATGAGAGCGGACTTCCATCCCATTAAGTTCCGTGACTTCACGCAATGTGTCCAGCGCAGTCACATGATTGACGTCAATCGCTAAGATGTTCTTGCGGCTATTGACTCTGACCTCCTTTATTTCATTTGGCACCAGTGCCTCTAGCTGTGCAGACACGGCTTGCCGGTTAAGACATCTCATGTTGGCACTGACGAGAACAGGCACGAAGAGGATGGTTAATACCTCGGTATTCCGCGAAGATCGCATGGTGGACGCGCTCGAACTGGATGACGTGCTCAGAAATCGTCTCTTTGCCTTGCGGCTCCTCACCAGCTCGAAGGTGTCGTCAACAGATTCTTCACTGCTGACATAGTAGTGCACGGTGTCATCGCTGTCAGTGCCGCTCTCGGCGCTGTTGCGTTTCCTGGAAGCAACACCTGCGGGCACTCCGGGGTCCAGTGGTCGCGCGTGGGCCTCCACCTCCATCGCACACCAGCAGGAAACCGCACTTGACTGGTTAAATGAAAATTATTCGCAAAAAAGCGTGGAACTCAAACACTCGGCGTTCTGCCATACTGGCACTTCGGAATAGATGTAATGCGAGCAACCAGGAAGGAGAAAATCATGCTTTACATAATTTGCATGCCATGTTTAACATGTTAGGTCTTGTCATTTGTGTTCCTCATACAGTCACGTCGCGCAATACCAATTTTGGTGTATATCAAGCTATCGAACTGGACGCGAGCGCACCATGAGCGTGGCATGTAAATGGCGTTGTAGATGACATGCATGCCAAGATTTTCATGCTATCACCTGTCACTTATGTTCGTAATACAGTCATGTCACTCAATACCAAATTTGGTGTATCTCAAGCTAACGAAACGGCTGCGAGCACGCCATGAGCGTGGTATGCAAGTCATGTCGCACATGAGAAGTCATGATTTCCATATTACCACTGGTCATTTAAGTTCCTCATACAGTCACGTCACTCAATACCAAGTTTGGTGTATATCAAGCTTACGAAACGGCCACGAGCGCGCCATGAGCGTGACATGTAAATCATACTTTTCACGACAAGTTAGTCATGGTTTTCATGATATGACCAGCCATTTATGTTCGTAATATGGTCATGTTATGCCATACCAAATTTGGTATAAATCCCATTAACGATACGGCCCGGAGAGCACAAAGTCGTAGGCGGATAGATAGATAGATAGATAGATAGATAGATAGATAGATAGATAGATAGATAGATAGATAGATAGATAGATAGATAGATAGATAGATAGATAGATAGATAGATAGATAGATAGATAGATAGATAGATAGATAGATAGATAGATAGATAGATAGATAGATAGATAGATAGATAGATAGATAGATAGATAGATAGATAGATACGCTCAAAGTCGCCGAAGTTCGCTAAGAAATGCTTCGCATTTAAAATACTGAAATATCATCGGCATAAGCTGTAACCTTTATTTTCTCGGTGCCTGGCATGGGGAACCCTCTTATTCCCGGGCACGTTGCTACTTTCCTGATGAGGGGAACCAGTGACAACACAAATAAAACTGGAGTGGCTGGGCATCCCTGTCTAACACTCCTTTCTACAGCGAAGCTCTCAGTCATGTCACCGTTTAAGTAAAGGTGACTACTGGTGCCCTCATAAAGCAGCTCAAAGCACTTAACGAACTAGTCTGGCAAGCCATAATTTATCAGTACTGCGAACAAGAACACCGCTCGACCCTGTCGAACGCCTTCGCTTGATCGAGGGACACGAATGCTCCGGAAATTCCTTTCTCTTTGCCATAACAAAAGAGGTCCCTGATCAGCGTGAGCGTTGCGAAATCGGAGCGGCCAGGGACAGCACATGAGTGGAGAGGTGAAACTAACTCGCTCAGCAAGGGTCTCAGTCGTAGTACTAACAGTGTTGCTACGAGTTTATAGTCTGTGTTAAGGAGAGTGATCGGTGTGCACGACTTGGGGTTAGACCCATCCATGCCCTCTTTTAACAACAGAACCACTGTACCTTCTTTGAACGACAGCGGCTTTTTTCCTTCGGTGATAAAAATGTTCACCAAATCAGTCAGGAGATCCCCAAGAATCTCGAAAAAAAAGTGCATAAAAGGCCGTGAGGATGCCATCAGGGCCAGGTGCCGATCTGGCATTCATAGCCTTAAGGGCTTGCGAGACTTCATCTTTCGTTGGTGGGGAGTACAATCTCTCGGTATCTTCGGGCTTCAGCTTCGGAAGTCCATCGCAGAACGAAAGAAATCTGCGCTCGAAATCATCGTCATCTAGCTGCACTTCTTGGGCAAAAAGACGCTCAAAATGAGCTCTGAATGTATTTTGTACTTCCGCTGGCTCGGTCGTTATGCTACCGTCCTCTCTTTGCGCTGTTAAAATCCGCTGTGGTTGGTTTCGCCGCGTTCCGACCCTCAACGCAAACGTGAGATTTCCGAGTTCATATCTTGGCAACTATAACTCGTCTGCTATTCTAGACGCTTGCGCTCTCTTATCCCTTTCCTGCCCGAGAAAAAATATAATTGAAAAATTGCTAACTTGCTGAAAAATTATTGATGTTTGCTCTATTGTAATTAGGTTTTCAAAGGTTAAACTGCAAGAATTGTTGTTTTTGCCCCAGAAAACAGACCCCCACATATGTGCGGGCTGGGCTTTTAATCATGTTATTCACTGCAGCGAGGAATACACTCATAACGGCTAAGACAAAGCAAAAAATGCGTGGTGAGCGCTGCGAATGCAACATTTTAGAGTATTGTGTGTCACTTGTGAGGCACAGGTATAAGTTGCACTTCACACAACGCGTCCTTGAACGAGAAGCCACACTTGACAGCCTGCAGTGATGTGCAGATGTCAAGCCGTATACTGATCGCCAGTGGTACAGCTGAGTCTAATCGCTTGGCTATGCCGGGTGCCTTTTACACTGCAGAAAAGTTGTCTAAGGATTGATCTTGCGACACACTTTTCTTTCCGCTTTCAATTCTTGGGCGCCTGGTGACGAGCAAAGTTTTTCAGAGATGAAATGCAGCCCGTGATCAGGTCCATACCTAAAGCTGCTTGATATTTTGCAGAGTTTCTTGCAAGGTTTTTCTACGTCTATAACTAGGGCACACTGCCGTTTTGTCAGCAATAACTTCAACGATCGTTGCATTAAATTAGTATGAGAAAGTTGGCAAAGGAGTCTTGACAAGAAAAACAACGTCGGGTGTCTCACCACTTCCAAGCCGGTGAGGCTTTGCAGCCGAATGTGTCTTTTTCCAAAAGACATCAATTTCACTGAAACTGGCAGGATAGGGTGACTGGTCACCTGACCCAGTTATTACGGAGGCGACTGCTCAAAAACTCGCCATCCATACTCCAGTTTTCATCCCTAAGTTGGCCTCGAACCACGGATATGAATCTCGGTCAATTTGTCAACGTGGTCTCTACCCAATTCTGACGCAAGACATCAGGAGGCTCAATATCTCTTCTATGTCTTCATTCTCTGGTTTGAAAATCTCGGCATGTGAAAAAAAAAAGAAAATTGAGCGCCCACAGAAGCTTGTTCCCTAAGTTAGATAATTTCAGCAATTTTAACCCTCAATGTTATTTATTATCCTTAGAATTTCACTGGCGGTACTGCAACTCTAATGATAGGCAATGTAAAATCTAATTCTTTGAAATATAATGGATGTTGTCACAACACATTCACAAAATTAATATTTTCTGCGTAAATGGTGATCACAATTCACGCACATCACTTCGCATCGCTAACTTCAGATATGAGAAAACATCAGGAAACAATAACCAAAGAAGTGCCAATAAGATGCCAAGAAAGCTATTCGCAATAAAAAATTGGCCGCGTATCTGCGTGCTTCGCTGCAAATGTCATCGAAAGACGATAGTCTTCTGCCGGTCGTACTATACGAGTCCTGGTCTCATCCGCGTCCACCTGTGATGCCTGTTCTCGACCATTTCCGTCCTGGCTTGACCAAGCGTCTTCTCGCCGCAAGCGCGGTGTTTTTGGCAGCGTGTAAAAAGCTGAGAAGTCGCGCAGAGCGACCACGAAAAGAGATTCTCTTGTTTGCAGCGACGAGGGCAGACTGCGCCAGCTATCGCGCGTCGGATGAAACACGCGGCACTTCGCGCGACCTCGGAGATAGACGACGGCTCTTCGCTTTTGCGAGGCAGCCCGCATTTTCAGCGCAGCCTAAGAAACACTAGGGTCTTTAGAATTAAGTATCTATGTATTTTCCATAAAAGAACACACCACTTAATACTTCCGTATTGTTGTTGCGCCTCAGATATGCGTAATATTTGCTTTTTGATCGACAATGTTCACAAGTATGCACAAAAACGACTGTTCAAGTTGGCTGGGCGTTCAGAAAGTAGTCAAACTTTGGCCGAGTTGATAGATCGGGTTACGGGCAGGCAGGCAGCCAGACAGACCCAAATCTCTGCGTTGAAGTATCCCAAGAAGGCCTATCGTCTTTAAAAACAGTATGTGCAGGCGCAACCGCGCGCGAAAGAGCCAACCTGCGCCGCCCTGCCGTGCACTTGACGAAGACTAAAGCCCAGCCCGCACAAACGTGCGGGTGACTTTTTCACGCGTGATTACACAGCATGTGTGGTAAGAATGCGTGAATTTTTTAGCGAAGCATGTTTTTCTAAGTCTTAATAATCCTTTCATATGCATACACTGCCGAAAAAAAATGTATAACAAGAAGGAGCGTTGATTTACACGTCTGAGGTAGCTGCTGTCGGCGCACGTGCTCAGACGGCATTTTTCGTGGAAGATTACTCACCCTCTGGTGTCGAAATTATTGAACTACTGAAACAGATATATTCCCGTAAACATTGACTTCAGCGGAACAGAGCTATGAAACCGAAACTGAAACAGGTGCCGTTTCGTGAGCGTTTTATTGACCCGCACATTTGTGCGGGTCAGGCCGTAAAGGGTTATGCAGAAGGTTAGGATAAATCTTTTTTGTGCGATCACGTAATTACGCATCGCCTGTGTAGACGTGCCTCCTCTCTCCACTATCTGAATGCGTCGAAGCGTCTCATTCATGCGACTCGTAACGCGCGCATGCCTCTCCTGTCCAGCCTCTTCGGAAATCGAACGCCATCGCTTTTTGAGCCTATTCCACGTGGCTGGATCCAACACGTCCACCTCAGTGATAGGAAGCCGCAACTTCTCTTGCCATGTACTTGATACATTCCTCATCGTGCAGTGTGGTGGGATCCATGCGCCAGGAGCGGGGTGATCGTCCACCACTGCACACTTGCATACTGAACAGCAGCGGCTTATGATCGCTGACATTCAAGCCGTACGAAGGCACTTGCACGACATCACATGTCACGAGCGCTGCGCGAAATACTTCCGGGATATATACCATATCCGACCGGCCTCTGGTGAATTCCACTCGCTCTGGTGGCAGCGAACGTGTCACCACGCAGAGCGACCCACGCGTCTATCAGCTGCCAATCTGCAACAATATTGCCAAGTTCTCGTGCATAAAAGTTACGGCGACCTTGGCCCGGGCCTCTGATGTCGCGCGAAGTGTCGAGGACGCGATTGAAATCACCCAATAAGATATACTGTAGTGGTTCGAGCATGAACGAACGCACTCCTTTGTAAAACTCATTAGTGAAATTTCTCTTTACAGGTGCGTATACGTTCACAATTCTTGTTCTCTTGCCATCTAGTGACAGGTCAAGTACGATCACCCTGCCACCCGCATCAAATTTACAATGCGCCCCTCTCCTAAGCCTGTTACTCATAAAAATGACACCGGCTCCGCATGCCGCGGCATGCGTCAGAGAGAAAAACACGTCTACCTGCCCCCTATATCGGAAAGCGACGACGTCCCAGCGCGTACGAAAATTAGTCTTTTGCACAAACAAAACTTCAACATGCATATCGCGAGCCACCTGAATGACTGCTTGCTCTTTAGCAGGACTGCGAAAACCTCGGACATTAAATGTCATGAAAACAAATGTCTCCATTGTTGTCAAAGGAGAAGTTAATGAAGTGTAGAGCAAGGCAGAAGACGGGGGGGGGGGGGGGGGTTAAAAAAAGGGGAAAAAAGAAAACTTGGACCATCTCCCCGAAGGGAACCCTGATGGGATGCGAAGCAGCAGCGGTGCGCACGGCGTTGACCCGGTTGAAACGGGCGTCGACGTGGGTGCTGGAAGAACGGTTTGAAGCGAAACTCGGTGTAGCGTTTACTCGAGTAAACGTTTGTTTGAAACGAAAGGACACGGGAGGCGGGTCAGAGTTGTTGCGAGCGGGCGGAGCAGCCGGCAGCTGCGGGCGCTGCCGCGAGCATGCTGCGGGTGAGGGAGAGAGTGACGTCAGCGCGCACCTGCGAGGGAAGCGTGCGAGGTGAGCGTGACCTACTTGGCAACGCTCCAACACCTACGGCGAGGGGAACGCGTTGCGGCGCATTCGTACGGACTTACGTAACGTACGGCGTTACACACGTGAGTCAAATAGCTGCTTCGCACCTAAAAACAAAGTTAATACATTTCGTCATCACTCACATGCGGCGGCGCCCCATCCGTTTGCGAGGCGACGCGTGGTTTTTTACAAGTCACATTGCTGCTTCCATCGCTGTTGCCACATGAACTACTTGGCTTTGGTCGCCGTTGGCTGCTGGGAAGGTCTTTGGACGCCTCGCTGGACAGCGAAAGGAAACCTCGAGTGTGTGGGTCCTCCTCGCTGTCTGAAATAAGGCTACTGTCTTGTTTGCGTTGTGCTGATCGGCTCCTGGATCTGTTTCGTGTAGAAGAACGCCGTGCTTGCCCTTCTTCACGGGTAACCCTGTTGCCGCTTCTCTTTCCTGTGGTTGCCTTTGATGCGGGTTGCGACGCTTGAGAAGCTTCTTTTCCTGAACCACGGCTGCTCGATAAAAAAGTAGGTGTGGCCTGTTGCGTGCCGCCGAAGTGGCGTCTCGGGCCTAGTTCACCTCGCGCCCGCTATTGGCTCCTCTGCTCCTCCCTCGGAGAAGCGCTTCTACATGCATTGGTACGGGCGACAGTGACTCTAATCAGATCGTAAATAACGCGTTTCGCAGTTGCACATCACAGTTTGAATATTGCAGTCGTTATTAGAAGGGCCCATTACACCATATATGTGAAAAGTTTGCCCTGGGAGTGCCAATCTTTCGTAGAGTGGGCCTCAATACTCTCCATGAAGGCTGCCCGCTTGAATCATGTGCAGCGAAAAGTCTCACTGATCCCGTTAGTGGGGAGGCAATCGCCGGGCAGATTCCAAGGGCTGGCGTATCGGCCCACCGAAGCGCACCACGAAATGACAGACAATTTAAATGTAGGTCCTTCTATTGCACCAGCGAAGGCCGGCTGCGGTCGAAAGACCGTGTTAGAGCCAAGAGTTGACAACACAAACAAAATGTATTTTTTCAGGTAAGGCAGTACAAGCATCATACAAACTTGCACACTCGACTGGTATCAATTACAACTCACAACATCACTTAGATGGTGTTTAAAACAACGGGAACAAACTTACCGCGCTGCAAGTGCAATCTCATCCATTAGAAACTATCCAAGAACACTTGAAGGCCTTGAATATTCACCAAACGTGTGCAGCACAAAATTCTTCGAACGTTTCTCGAATATTTCTCATCCAGGAAACACTCAAACGAACTCCAGCGCTGATCGTCGTCTCGGCGACACTCTTCCATACAGAGCTCTCACGTCGTCATCACTCGATTCTTCAAGATCGACTAACCCACACGACTCTCCTGAACAACATAACTCCTTCGATAACCCCGCACTACCCTTCGTCGCCTCTCGTTTGGATCCTTCCCGGCTTCGCGAACATTGCCAAGTTATTGCTCGGCGCGTACCACAGCAACAGCTAGGGGAAAGGGATTCGTCTCATCGGTCCGTCTGCGGCGGTCCCCAAAAGAGACCCCAATACCGTGCGCTTTTTTCATCCAGCGGCCGCGCCGCTACGATGTCTCGAATGATCCCGATCTGCGCGGGCGTTAGGCTGTCGCGATGGCGTCTTCGGCGTAGAGAGCAAGGGTGCGGCCTGGGCGCCTTTTGATACTTGTTTTCTTTTCTCGTTGCGCGTGACCGTCGGCGCGGCGGTGTATTGATGCTGTCGCATGGAAGCGGCGCCGCACGTCTGATTTGGCGCTTATTTGTGACAAAAAGAAGGTTTCCTATTACGAATAATACGCTTCCCCACATGCACCGTTATTATTTGTTTATATTCTTTTTTCTCATTCTTTTCTTCCCTCTCTTCTGAAATCTTTTAGTCCCCTTCCCCATACCTATACAGAGCAGCATGTCAGCGCTATACAGACGCCGGCAAAAATCTCTGTTTTTCCGATAAAGATTATCTCTCTCTCTCTCCGACACTGTACATCGCAGGGGCAACACGTGGTAATTGACGGTAGCGTCTCTAATCGCGTTCGAGCTGCTCAGTGGCACACAACAGCTTGGCGGCATCACACCACTGCAAAAAGCTGTCTGCCACACACGTGCGCACCAAAGAACCGTTCTCAAGCACAAGAAACATGCGGCAAGCTGCCCCCACACACGATCACACACCAAAAAATGGCATTGTAGATGACATGCATGCCAAGATTTTCATGTTACCACCTGCCGCTTATGTCCGCTTAATTTTTTACCTCGAATCGCAGCGAGACGCGAGAGCAATCTGCCTCCGTTTCGCATGCGTTCGTATTCTCGCGCTTTGCGCATCGTGCAGACGCCATCCGCGTTCCAGAGTTTAAATTGATGGACACTTTGTCAATTCCAAGGTGTGTTCCACAAACGCCTGGGCTCACTGAGACGGGGTCGGTCAGGATGGAACGTGATACGCGCGTCTCCCTCCTTGCATGATCAGAGACGCCGGGCACAGCGACGCTACACAAGCAAAGCGCGAGCGCTGTAGAGTCCAAAGCGACCGGCGTCCGTTTGCTCGCCCCGGCGCCTACCTGGCACCGTGCCAAGGCACGGCTGGAGGGACGGAAGGACGGACGGACAGACGAACGACCGGACGGACGGACGTGAGCATGAGACATAAAGGCGTTCGCCTTAAAACTTTGGTGTATATCAAGCTAGCGAAACAGCCACCACAGTGTCATGAACGTGGCATGCAAATCATGTTGCAAATGACATGTCATGATTTTTATATTACCACTTGTCATTTATGCTCGCCATACAATCACGTCACGCAATACCAAATTTGTCGTATATTAAGCTAGCGAAACGGCCACGGAAGTGCCGTGAGCGCAGAATGCAAGTCATGTTACACATGTCATGTCATGATTTCCATATTAACCACTTGCCATTTATGCTCGTCATACGGTCAAGTCACGCAATACCAAATTCGGTGTATATCAAGCTAGCGAAACGGCCACGGGAGTGCGATGAGCGTAGCATGCAAGTCATGTTGCACATGACATGTCATAATTCCATATTACCACTTGGCATTTATGTTCGTCATACAGTCACGTCACGCAATACCAAATTTGGTGTATATAGAGCTCGCGAGACGGCCACGGGAGTGCCATGAGCGTAGCATGCAAGTCATCTTGCACATGACATGTCATGATTTCCATATTACCACTTGTCATTTATGCTCGTCATACAGTCACGTCACTCAATACCAAATGTGGTGTATATCAAGCTAGCGAAACGGCTGCGAGCGTGCCATGAGCGTGGCATGCAAGTCATGTTGGACATGACATGTCATGATTTCCATATGACCACTTGCAATTTATGTTCGTCATACAGTCATGTTATGCCATACCAATTTTAAAGACGATAGTCCTTCTTGGGATACTTCAACAAAGAAATTTTGGTCTGGCTGTCTGTCTATCCGAGGTCTGTCTGTCTTCGAAATGGCGTCAGTATAACTTATAAAGGGAGCGCTTCCTTCGCACGCCCGACGAGTTTGATATGGCAACTGTTTTGGGGTCGATTCTGCTCAAAGAGACTATTTTTGTTACTCGTTTTTCTTGGTGAGCCATGAACTAATTTCTTGGTGAGCCTTGAACCAAGCATGATTTCGAGGTTTTTAGCGGGCAAATGCTGGCTTCACTTTTCCTGGCATGGCATTGCGAGATCTATCTTTAAATCTCCCCCGCCCCTTTCCCCAGTGTTGGGGTAGCGTACCGGTCCCACTAGACTGGTTAACATCCCTGCCTTTCCTTGCCCTACTCTTCTTTCCTTCCTTCCCCTTCAGAACTTTTTATTTATAGCGCAGCTGTTAAGCGCCCGTTCCTGCGTTGAGCGGCATTGCCGTTGTTCGCTCGCGTTGACGTAACCGATAGCTCGAGCGTGGACCAAAGAGAGCAAACGCAGAGTCCTTCCGTATGACGAGCCACTGGCCTCAGTAACCTCGGTTCCTTCCTCCGCCACACGTGCTGGCCCCCACTTGTGCGTCTGTTTCGGTTGGGCGACGGCGCTAGAAGCAAGAGAGGCCGTTCCGTAATCAACAACAAAACAGCAGTTTTTTTTTTGCTATTTCCGCGAGATTATTCGCCACCTTGGCTAATAAATCGTGCTTAATGTCACTTCAAGCGCCACAAAAATACGTTTTCAACATGTTCCGAAAGTCTGACAGTGTCCCAGTAACTCTAATAATAAAGTGTCTTTCGGATCAAAACAATTATAAAACTATTCCATTTGAATACTTCAAGCATCGAATATTTGCACATTCCTCCGATTATATGTGAAACACATCAAATTTGTGTTGAAATAAAATATTTAAGAAACGTATGGCACTTCCACTACTGTGAAACCTGAGGAAGTGCGTCGCACGGGCACCCAGCGATTCCCGTTCGTGAAGTTCCCAATACTGCGTTTACCAAAGCGTTGATGACGCCAATGTTTGAGGTTAAGCATGTGGAGTTTCAACGGCACGAGTATAATCTTGTTGGGGACATTCGCAAACTCGGTGTGCGACATGTGCGCTACGTTTTGTTGCGCTTTGTCGACATCCTGCTTGTTACGGCAGTTGAGATAAACGTCGTCTTCAGCGAGTTCTGGTAGGTTGTTTCCTTCATCAGATGTGATCACTAGCGACACAGCGCCACTGCGGAGGTGGCCCAGGGGGGAGGGGCATTCGCTCACTAAGGTGGCGCCCTCACATGCACCCCGCGGGAGTCAGCCCCACGTTTTCGAAACGTTTTAGTGATCTTAAGTTAATTAATGCGTTTACTTCTTGGCTATATCTGTTAATTAAATTATTTTGAGCCGTTTTCATTCATTTAACCGGGGTTTCAGCATTGCTAGCCTTGCAATGGCCGGTACTCCGCGCTTCACAGGGGATTCGATCACGCCACCTGGTATTGATGGACAACAAGCAGGGTCCCTAAAGTTCCCCGCACTTAAAACTCGAGTGACATCTTTGATATAACAGCTTAAACTGCCCCTACAGAATTGTGTTTCATTCTCACCTGGGGGCCGAAAAACACATATCCAGTATACACGTAATCCTAAACAACATCCCTGTTACTAGAGTGGATAGGCTCCGTGCGCTTGATTTACACATTCACATGAGACGGCTTAACACATACACACTAAAGACACTTCACACCATCGTTGACCACACCTTGCGCCTTCTAATTCCGGCCTCTAACAAGCATTCGGAATAAAGAAGGCAGAACGCCTGCCTTTGGACCAGGCCTTCGTCAACAGTCACATTAAATTTGCAACAGCCTATCCATATTTTCTTAAATAAGATTTCGATCATATTGACATCCCTTTACGCAAAACGCATAAATTCGCTTTTAAGGGTACCCATACGGACATCTACAGAAAAAATAATGTGTACTGGCACCTTCAACACCTTGCGGAGCGCACAGAAGCCGATCTTCTGTCGCAGTGTAACAGACTATCTAACACTGTGACAGGCCGACACATTCTATAAACACTTTGTGTCATTCCGGCACCATCAGCAAGACCATTCCACACCACACACAATAACCTCTACATCCCACCACTTCCCAAAAACATGCACCCTGTGCACCACGCACCGCACAGCAAGCAGCGCACAAATGCTCTGAAAAAACAATCCACCTCCTCAAATCATGCGCTCTATGTTGGTGCCACCGTTTACGGAAACAGGAATCATTACGCAATATCATTCTCCCGGCCAGGTCGCTGCGGAAGCTTCCATTCCTGCCTCTTCGGAGGAGGAGGCAGAATAGGTGGCCATAGCCCTGGCCCTCACAATCCCCAATTCATCTGTTGTCGTGATTGACTCATAAACAGCGGTATATAATTTCGTTTCCAAGCCAAACCCTTCTCTGCTTTTGGTCCATCCCCTCGATAAAATTGTTGCATTAATCCGGACTCCCGCGCATGCGGGCCTCGTCGGGAACGACGTGGCTCATGTCAGTCGCCGAGAATTTAGTCCGGGCACGAGCATCCGATGTGTCGCAATTCGTCGCGGAAGGGACGCCGTTTACAGCGCGTGATCGGCTTATTTCGTTATACGACATTTGCACACGTGACCCATTAGAACTGTTTAACCCTTCCGCTGCTCATGCGAAAATACGCGCGCACCTACGAAATTCTGCGGCCACAGCTGCAGACTCGCACATTTCCTTCCAGTTACCTCCTATACCACATTCATTTCTCTAGTTACCCTTCTCCCTCTTGTAAATTCTGGGCCTCTTCCACAGCTGACTTAAACCACATCATGTGGCGCTGCCCTAAGCACCTTCTTCCTACTTTCCTGAAACGCTTGATTTCTAGTAAGGATCAGTGGGAGGCAGCTCGAGGCCCGACATTCAGGCCATTCTGGAGTGAGCTGAGAGGGTAGAAGAGGCCAAATTCCATTCGTTCCCTCCCCCCCCCCCTATGTCCCATTACCCCCTTCCCTTGAACCATGGATAATAAAGTTGTTCATTCATTCATTCATTCATTCATTCATTCATTCATTCCAGTCAATGCATTGTGCACAAATGAAACCGACTTTAAGGTGATCGGTGATCATAAAACAATATAATAAAGAATGTTCGCAAGGTCTTCTTATTTCGATATAACACGTCTTGTAGTTACCAAGGGTGTGCCTTCCCAGAGGTGCACTTGTGTTTAGCGATGCTGCACCAACCACAATACCAGCTTCGCTGGTCAACCAATATCAGAGGGTGAAATGGCGGATCACTTTTGTTAATTTCATTTTGAGCTCTCTGATTTTTTTATTTCCGACACTGCATGTGCCCTCCGACGACAACCTCGATTCTGGCAGTAGTTACCCTGGCAAAACATTCAGCGCCGTAGGCCCACTCTCACATTGTTAATCCCGAGCGATACAAGCAAACCCGTGAACTTCAACAACTGCGCCTTCGATATAGCGGTCCACTCTATACGGGAAGCTGTATAACAGTGACCGCCGTAATAGACCCTCACAGTACTGGGTGCCGACAGTGCAAAGAAATCGAATTCGCTCGTAACTATCCCGCTGCATCGTTGAACACTTCGATTATAAATTTTCTACTGCTGCATGGCGCGCAGCTTACCTAACGTTCTGCCTTGAAAGCTTTCTGCGGCCGAATATAGCTTCCAAACACATGCTAGAGACGCGCATTGTCTATATAACAACCGACGTATAAGCCGTACTACAATATTAGTAAAATTGTAAGCATCATACCATAAAGGGTTACCACGGGCAATACTGATCAAGTACTGAGAGAAACAACGTCACGGCAGTGTTTACCAGGCGTATCACCTGCGAGGCATTTTCTTCCTAATGCAAGATACGCAGGGTGTTGCGGGACAAGGCGCATTTAAAAGTTGCCCGTTCTATTTGCGATTCTGTACACTTCAGGACAGTGGGTACGAGCGAGAACGTCCATGGCAGAACCAGATCCGGGCACCACTTGCCTCTTTCCACTAAGACTGTTCCATAAGTGCACACCGAGGCTGCCGTTTACCGCACTCAGCACCGCAGGTGCCATAGCAGGAATAAACAAGTCATTCCATATTTCCCACGGAACACCAAAGAACGCGGACTGGTTCCAGAAATTGATGCGGCTAGAATATTGAGCGTCGGAAGGAAGCTGCGACATCAACGTAGGACCGCACGTGGTCCACTTGTTGGGATCGTAGGTGCGTGCGCACCTATCAATGAGTTCTACGAGGACGGGATGATGCTTGGTCGAAGAATAGCATAGCGTTTGCTATGGCAAGCGCCTCTTCCGAGAACTGGTAAAATGCGCTATTCCTTATTCCTTTCAGCGACTTCAACAGGATAATGTCACTGTCCAAATAGCCACCGCCTCGCTTCCAAAGCACGACGTATCGGAGGAAGTCGCTCAGATGCGCTACGGCATGAGGGCTTCGACGCTGTATTCCGCCTTCTGCCGCCAACGGTGCCAATGGAGTCCCCGCGAGTTCTACAGTCGCGTTCAGGGCAGAGGATCGAAAGTTGGGGTATTTTGAAAGCGCGCCGTGGTATGGACATGTAGAGGAGGTTATGTTTCCGGTAGACAGGAGATGTACGAGGTAGTCGTCGTTGTGGCGGCAAGTGGACTCGATGCTGCAGGCCTGCCTGGCGTTGAGTTTCCGTTTATAGGCTGTTTCGAGGAACCATATATGGTCTTGGCTGCTGTTCGCTGTTTCTGCAACGAAAAGGAAGGCATGCAAGTGCTGTGCTTCACGTAACTCAGATACTGGTAATCCATTTGGAGGTAGTTAACACTTGTAAGCAACTCCATGCATTTATAGAGGGCAATGAGCACTTCAGCAACCTACAGCACCTTTCTGGAGCCATTGCGCGGTATTTCACCATGTCATTAGTCGAAATAGCTACTTAAATTTATTTATTTATTTATTTATTCATTTATTTATTTATTTATGGACACTCTAAGAATGACGTATGAAGGTATCATTTTAATTTTAACAACCTGTGGCTACAGGCGGTTGGAATTCCGTAGAACGTCGGCGGTGAAGGCAATTAAAACGTCGGCAGGAAATGTCAACTTTAAATAATGAACGATAGCTATTGAGCATTGACTCCATCAAAATAGGCCGCCGCGATGTGCGCTCAACTTTACTTGAAGCGAAGTCACCAGTCTAACGCGATTGTCTCTCACAACGTGCCGCAGTTTCCAACTGACATTTCAACAGTATCCACGCTTCCCGTTAAAGCTGTGTCCGTTAATAAAAAAAACAAAAACGGCAGATCCCACGCACTTTTGGAATCGATGTAATGCGAAGCAGCCATCAAGGAGCAAATTACGCTGTACATAATATGCATGTCATTATTTACGTGTGAGAACCTGTCATTTATGTTCGTGATACAGTAACGTCGCGCAATACCAAATTTTCTGCATATCAAGCTAGCGAAACGGCCGCAAGAGTGCCATGAGCGTGGCATGCAAGTCACGTTGCAGATAACAAGTCATGATTTACATATTACCACTCGTCATTTACGCTCGTCATACAGTCACGCCACTCAATACGAAACTTGGTGTATATGAAGCTAGCGAAACGGCCGCGAGCGTGCCATGAGCGTAGCATGCAAGTCATGTTGCACATCATATATCATGATTTCCATATGACCACTTGTCGTTTACGTTCCTCATGCAGTCCCGTCACACAGTACCAAATTTGGTGTATATCACGCTACCGAAACGGCCGCGAGCGTGCCATGAGCGTGGCATGGAAGTCATGTTGCACATGACATGTATTGCTTTCCATATGACGACTTGGCATTTATGTTCGTCGTAAAGTCACGCCGCTCAATACCAAATTTGGTGTATATCAATCTAGCGAAACGGCCATCAGCGCACCATGAGCGTGGCATGTACATCATGTTCTACATGGAATTCACTTCATGATTTAATATTAAGAGGTGTCGTTTATATTGGTCATGCAGAATTGTCTCATCGTACAAATTTTTTGCTATATCAAGCTAACAAAACGGCCTCAGGAGCACTACGGCCATGGCGTGTAAATCATACTATTCATGACAAGTTATTCATGGTTTACATGATAGGACCAGTCATTCATGTTCATCATACAGTCACATTATGCGATACCAATTTTGCTAAAATCCCCTTAACGATACGGCCAGGAGAGCACAAACTCGTAGGCGGCTAGATAGATAGATAGATAGATAGATAGATAGATAGATAGATAGATAGATAGATAGATAGATAGATAGATAGATAGATAGATAGATAGATAGATAGATAGATAGATAGATAGATAGATAGATAGATAGATAGATAGATAGATAGATAGATAGATAGATAGATAGATAGATAGAAGCGGTCAATGTCGCCAAAGTTCGCTAAGAAATGCTTCGCATTTCAAACGTGCATCAGCGCGCGGAATGTGAACCACTTATGGTGATAGCAGTACTGTATTGACAAGCACACAACGGCCACATACTGCAGTAAACATCAGCATAATCGGTAAGGAGCTTGGCGATCGCGCGTGTGTGGGCAACCACGAACATGTCTCATTCAACGAGTGCGAGTGCTAGCTTTCAAAGCGCTCGTCTTACGAACAGAAGGGACCACAGGCATCCCGCCACCTCCTGCAATTAAGTCAGATGACGCGACTTCTAAAGGCTTGCTCATCCTTTGAGCCCACCGCCGCTTACGAGAACCGCTGCCTGTATGCTCTGTGAGTCCTGTCTGCTTGTACTAATGGTGCCGCCGCTGAAGTGACGCTAATCGAAGGGCACGCTGAACCTACAGCCGCGTTTACCGCAGGTTCGCCGGCCCACATATGTTGGTGCACTCCGTCTGTGCTGATCTAGATCTGGCCCATCAAGGCACCATGGTCACCAACAAGGCTTCTGTGATACAACCCTTACCGACCATGATTCCCCCCGGCGCGGTCCCTCCTCCTAGTATTACTCAGCCCGCTGGTGTTCGTAGAGGCGACAGGCATCACCGGCAACCCTTCAGTTTAGTCCTCCCGCGACTGCGCATCGACATCGGGTGCTACCGAAAAAAATCACAGCATATCCACGGGGTGAATGATGAAGAGTTTGGGGCGAAGCTCGTGAAGCAATCATGGTTACACCGTGAAATCTTCAGTGGTTTCGCCCAGCAGTAATCAAAGCGATTACTGCTGGGCGGCCTCCTGCGCGCACCGTCTCGGGATCGCGACGCGGGATCGGGATGGACACGCGGGACGCGACGCGACGCGGGATCGCGTCGCGACGCGCGATCGCGTTGCGCCGCGCTCGCGTCGCGGCAGCCTCTCGAGCTCGCACCTCGGGATCCTGCCGACGAGCACGACCCGTAGCGACACGGCCTTCCGCACCCGGCGTTCCTCGTCGTCCATGGTCCGCCGCGCAGCACGATCCGGCAAGCGCTCTCCTCCACGTACGGCGACGATCCAGGAGAAAGAGATAACGGGCGCGAGCGCCTTTCGCTCCCGGCGAAGCCCGCGCAGCAGCCAATCCGGAGAGCAGCGGCACCTCCAACGCCATCTAGCGTGCATTCACCCAACCGCCATATTGCACACATCTCTATGGGACAGCGCCATCTAGGAAACTAGACGAGAAGTGGAGATGACGACACAGAATGTGTACAGCGCCATCTAGTATATCGTCACCCAACTGCAGTTTCCATGCATCTCTATGGGACATCGCCATCTATGGGAGACGCGACGGCGGGGGTACGCCGGATTGAGCGACGCCGATCGACGACCGACCAGGTGATGCTATAAGGAGCTTCGCCCCTAAAATAGACGAGCCTCCTCCCCCTTCCTTTTAATTTTTCTCGGCCTTCCGTTGACTCCCCTTCTCCAGTACCCGACGACCCCGCGCCGTGCTTTCTTGTGACCTGCAGAAATCAGCATCGTTTCTTCATCTGAGAAACCACTACCATCCATAGTAACTACTCGCGTGACAAGACGACAGAATCAAAGACGAATATGTCGTCGAAAATGCATGGATCATGCCCAGACATGACACCTCGTCAACGCAGCGTACTCACTGAGCGCCAACTGAAAAGACAACAAAACGTTCAAGTTGCAAAAGACGAGCGAGTCACGCGTATACTGTCATGACAGCTGATCAACACATCACACTAGGATAAATGCAAAAATGTTCCAAAATCCGAGTGAGCTCTGATTCTAATAGATTTACTCTGACTTAACCCAACACAAACATAACACAGTTGCACAGATGTTTAGTGACTTATGCGCGTGGCATCTTCAGTATGCACTGGCCCCAAATGAGCGGAGGTCGCCCAGTCCACTGCTAGTCACATACGTCATATGTTTACAGGACAATGCAAACTTACAGACAATGATGCCAATAGAAGTATAGCGGATGTTATTAGTAGTAGTTGTATCGAAAATGTGAAGAAAAAAAAGTGGGCGCAAAGATAACTCCTCACTGTCAGGGACCGAACCTGCGAACTTCGAATAACGCGTCCGATGTACTACCAACTGAGCTACGGCGGCGGTCATACCCCCCGTCCCCTTTATGATGTATAAGTGTGCATTTAAACCTGGGAGTGTCAGTCCAGCAAAGCTATTAGCCATGACGCTGAGTGTGGAAAACACTTTTAGATGTGAAGCATCTTATGGCGAAGCTTAATCCGGTGGTGGCGGTGGTGGTGGTGGTGTGCCGCGTGGCCTCAGTTACTGCGCATGCGCAAACCCTTTCAAAAAAATAAATAAAAAAAACCTCCTTTCCCCCCTCTCTCTCCTCTAGGCATTCCTCCCTGCGGCAACCAACACCCTCACTGCGCATGCGCCTCCCCTCCTCTCTCCCCTCCTGCGCTCCCCCCTCCCTCGTCTAGGCATCCCTGCCCGCGGTGTCCACACTCCCACTGCGCATGCGCGTCCCCCCCTCTCTCTCCTCTCCTACGCTCCCCCCCTCTCTCCTCTAGGCATCCCTGCCCACGGCGTCCACACTCCCACTGCGCATGCGCGTCCCCTCCTCCCTGTCCTCTCCTACGCTCCCCCCTCTCTCGCCTCGCGACGCCGACGCAGGCAGCGTCTGCTAGCGAGTTTCTTGGTTGAAAAAACCGACTGCTCTCGCTGCACAACCGTTCACTGGCCACTCCGTATATATGGCAATGGATTTTGACCTGCAAGGTGGTGCCGGTGGGAGATTTCTCCAGTGCGTTGTTGAACAATAAAAATTCGCAGCGTGCGCGTTAACTAAAAGCGGACTGCGGGTCTCTGTGTCCAGTCGGAGTCTTCTGTCTCTCAATGCCCATTAGCAGCGATTGGCATGTTACAGTAGGAAACACCGCTCCATCACTGCGTGCTTTGCGCCTCCCCAGGTTTTCTCTCCTGCGCAACGCTGCGATGAGCGTCAGCGTCAACGCCGCCGCCAGTGTAAGCGTTAGCGCCCGCTGCTTCACATCTACACATGGTTCCCTTTAGCGGGAGATGGTGTAATTTTTTCTTTCTGTAGGCGTTACGCAGCACGTCATCGTAGTACGAGCTGGCAGCTGACCAATAATCCCTCGCGTATATACTATCTGAAGGCATCAAGTCTGCTAGAATGAGGCCCTCGCTATGAATGAAGGAAAGAAGAGGAAATTTAAGGGCTCGTCTTTCTTCTTTAGACAATGAAAAACAAATAAAAACGAGCCCTTCAATTTCCACTACTTTCCTTCATTCATATGTTTACAAGCACATGCGCCCAAGCGTTGGCAGCAAGGAACTCATCCTTCACCTGCTCCATTTGACAGCTGCTTTCGCGCTTGAATGAGAGACACGCACTTGACATATCTGTAAAAGAGTAAGAATTATAATTTCCTAACTTTACATGCCTTAGCCGCAGTGTCCTTGTGAGACACGTCGTATAGTAGGGGGCTAAACATTAACTTTAAGAGCCTTATACCCTTGTAAACACACAAGTTAACCGCCGTTACGACCAACCACGGTTAACCGCGTTGAAACGTGGTTAGGGCCAACCACGGTTCGCTGATGTTACATAGCGCGAAAACGTCCATGATTAAGGCGGCTAACGCCACCACCATGGACGCCGCCATTTTCTCGGTTAACCGCCCAAACGAGATTGCCATGCTCGGTTTCCTACAACCGCGATTAGCGTCATAACCGCGGTTTCGCGGACCCTGTAAGTAAGCGAACCGCGGTTACACGTAACAGTGGTTACGTAAACGGGGTTTAGACGGCCTGTGTAGCAAGGGTATTAGTAAGTGCCTTTTGGCACGCGCAATGTTAAGCCATTTTTAGGAGCGAAGCTCTTTAGGCCTGCACCCCACCGTCGCCGTCGAAGCTCCCTGCCACACTTATGCGGCCGCGGCGCAAAAAGACAATAAAACGCCGCGGGCGGCGTTCCGTCGCCGCCGTCGAAGCTCCCCGCCGCATCACCGCACACACCCCTCTCCCACCTGTCTCCCTCTCCCTACGCTGCGCGCGTCGCACGCTCTCTCGCTCAGTCGTTCCCGCCACCGAGCGCAGCAGACGCCTTCCTAGGGTTACTGTGTATGGTACCTTTAGGTAGCAGAGTTGCGCCTCTGATACAACTCGCCGCTCGAGCCCCCCATTCGCCAAGCGCGCTCACGTGCGCAAAAAGCATCCTTTTGAGGGAAAGCCAACTTCACGGCCGTGCGGGTGCTGGCGACCGCCGCGCCACCACCGCAGCTCTGCTCTACCGCCGATGCCACCGCTATCGCCATCGCTGCCCAAGCACACCGGCGAGGCGAATCCGGCTGAGTGCGGAATGTTTTTCTTTGGTGTTGTGGTTGTGTCTTGCATTGTCCGTTTTTAGTGAACGTCAGTGTTAGTAGTGCTTGTGCGGCGTAGCGCCGTCACTCAGTGTTGCCCACTGATCGCCGTTGACATAAATTGAACGGGACGGAACGATAAAATTGTGCGCAAGTGAATGCGTGAATATGCACCTTACAGGTCTGTCAAAACAGTATAATTCAGTCCGGGCACTGTGCGGCATTGTATTCGCAACCTCACCGAGTGTTTACTTTATGCCACAGCTACGTAGATATGCGTAAAATTCTCGTTTGCTTGCGTTATTCGTTAAACGCGGAGGCATAGTTCTAGGACTTGTTTTCTCGAGCCACCGAAGCGCTGCGTCAAAAACTACGTGAAACGAGCGATTTACTGAACTCAATTTGTCGAGAATCTCGACAAATTAAGTGGAAGTTTTCCTGTTCGCTATTTAAAAGAAAAATATTACTTCCGATGGTGACGGCCATCGAACAAGTTATAGCACCAGTTTCATCTGAAGTCATTATTTGTTCGAGTTCTCCTTTTATGAGAACGAGCAAGAAAGCGCACGGAGCCGCTGGGCCGCGTCGGCTCCTACATTCGAAAAAGGTGGCTTTCCTGAGTGACGTGGACGCCTCGGCGGGCAAGATGGCGGACCTATGCGCAACTCTGCTACCGAAAGGTAGCATATACAGTAACTCTACGCGTTCCCCAACCGCTCCCCAGCCTATCGGCTTCATGAAAGCAAGGAGCGAGATCAGGCGCATAGTCGTTCGCGACCCATTTCTAAGGAGCTTCACTCATCGGTTGTATTCGCACACGGAACCACTGCTAGTTTTTCTGATACTCCTGTCCCCTTTGTAAAAATACAGAGCTCACTATTGGCGCATCGGCAGTAATCACCAAGAACTTCTCAGATCCCACAGCATGAGAACACCTGAAAATTCTCACAAGTTTACCTTACATAAGACTGTGCGCTGAGACAGACAAGCGAACACCACTCACCATTTGTGAGATCTAGCCCTTCCGCAATCAGGGCGCTTGACCAGTGCTGTGCCATCGGCTTGCTCACAGTCATTGTACCTGCAGTAGTCACCCTAAGCTTTATAAATGTCTTTTCGTGAAAACATAAAAAGTATAAATTCCGAACGATGCGATATCGGCCAACATATCATCCTTTCCCACTTACCAGTGTTACAAAAGGCCACTCGCCGTGATAGCGCTGACGCTAAGAAGTTCTGCTGCTAAGTCCGACGAAGCGGCTGATTCCCTCCCAAAACGATCACTCTTAGATGTGGGCGACACGCAATTACATACGTGCATGTGCATTGTGAATGTCAATCCCTGTTCACTCACTAGTATTACAGCATGTATTAAACATCAGCTTTCATGATGCCTTCAGTAGAAATGAGATGTTCACCTCTGATGTAGACGACCCTGTACATGTACACGAAAAGCTAAGCAAATAGTCTTCTGGTTGGCATAAAGGTTCCAGGGAATGGGTTAACATTTTTCCTAAAAGGGACTGAGATATTGGTTTTTGGTCTGAGTGTGCTGCACTGAAAAGTAATCGCGGATACTCCGTCCATAAAAATGTTCTTTGCATGCGAATCCATTAGAACGGTGACGTAATATACAAAAACAAACGTTAAGAACCTTAAGCCGTAAGATTATCCGCCTTTTTAATATACACGGTGCTCCAACTTGCTCCAGCCAGAGTACAAAAATATGATGACCCACTTTTTGATGGCTGGACCAAATGCAAGAGTCTGATTAGTGCATTGAGTTAGTCACATTATTTTTAGGTCATTATTTTTTTAAGTTCCGAACACAAAACATTGTTTTTACTCCGACGGCAATTACAGGCACACGAGGCACATTTCTGCTGTCATTGTTAACATAGTCCTGTTATCGTTGCGTTGGTGTTAGTTGAACAATCTTTGATAGATCGCACCCCAGAATTTTACAGAATAGTGCTCGAGAATTAACGGGAATCTCTGCAAGGTGACCCACGAGGAAAGCGACCTGATATCCAATTTTTCTGAGACTCCTCCACCGTTCAAGCTCTGTACAACACTGAGGCTCACATAAGGACATCCGCGGTAATCGCCAAGCATTTCGTCAGTTCTAATACTATGCGAAGACACGAAAATTTCTCAAATTAGTCTTTCTACAAGTTTGCCATACGTAGGTGTGTGTGTAGAGTCCACAGTAAATACCACTCACCATTGGTGAGACCACGTTCTGCTTTCCAGTTAAACATCGTCTTCGAGACTGGCCCAATCAGCATGCTCGTTTTAGGTGTGCCTGCGGTATTAACCATTAGGAGGTTAGTTCTCATAGCGCCAGAACAGCCGCAGGTTCCTCGAACCGCCTTTTTGAACTTGTACTGCGCATTCTCTGCTCGAAAACGTGAACATGTGAAAACTAAGTTACGTAACATAGGGCAACATCAATTATTGCACGACTAAACTTTGAAACGATATAACATTCAATAATGAGTTTTAGTACTACCTACCTTGCGTTCGTAATGGCTTTATCAAATCGACTGATTAAAAATTAAAGAAAATGACTTTCGCCTTCCAGTCGTTCTAGGCAAACATGTAAGGAAGCGTGTGATTTTTCTAAGCGCCGCTGTAGTAATAACGCTAACTGCTGGAAGCGAATGCAACAATGCGGAATGACGACGAAGGTCTCTGAGAAACTACTATTCCATTGTTAAACGGAAGAAAGGCACTCCTCTAGCCTTGATCATTACTCACCCGTAGTCCACAATCCATAAGCCATGATGCTAAGCCCAGTGAACACGAAAATCAAGACCGATTTTCTGAACCTCTTGCGGGACGCATCTTGCAACGCCATGCTTCCACTCTTGTCGCTGCTGAGGGTGGCTTCATTCTCTGTCATGTTGTCGTTGCTTTGTTTGAATGGTTGATCTGTCGTTCTTCAGTAAACTGCCGGAGCCTCCGGCGGGGGATCGATGAGGAATTGGACGCCAGGGAAACTCGAGACCAAAGCCGTGTTCTTCTTCTGCCTGCGTGCCGTAAATTATGATGATGATTATCCGAACAATATTGCGCCCATGTAAAAATTTTATCAACTTCAACTATTACGAAACGTGCTAAAGCTATAATAATGGGCTTTTTTTATAATTTGTAACGTAAAGACAATTGGCTCAGCATCCCTGCAGCCGTGCGTACGGCCTTGCGGCCGAGCTACTGTGCCGCTGTCAGGCAGTGCGTCTGGCTGGTTCGACCGGTACTATAGAGTACACTGTACTTGTACCATCGGTACCTAGCGTAGCATTGGTTCGAGTGGAGACCGCTAGGGGCGCTGCGGAATCAGCACTCTACCCGGCGCGTGCTCTGGTTTCGTGCTACGAAGTAAACAAAGACATTGAGCCTTGCACCCCCCGGTGTCAAGCGTCATGGCCTCCGAGATTAGCCGGCGGCGCGCCGTTGCTCCGATCGTCCCATTCGGCGCGTCGCCCAGCGAAGAAGTGCAATATTGTCGCCTCCTAAAGGCGCCGCGAGGTGGCGATCTTTCCCCATGAGTCGGCGCGCCGGCTCATGGGGCATGCGTGCGTAACACAGACCGTTGTTTGTTTGTCTGTTGTTCTGGTCGCCCGAAGGCTCGTGTACGTATATTTAGGTGCACGAGGAAGAACCTCACCCGATCTCCTCCCCCCCCCCCTCCCCTCTTTCTTTCTTTCCGGTTCTGTACTTTTTTTCTGCGGCCGCATTTACATGGAGGCGACAGCTGAAGGCTTGTGTAGCTACGTTTTGGTGCACGTTGAAGAACCCCAGGAGGCCACATGCTTTTATGGAGGCCACATGGAGGCGACATACTTTCTTTTTTTGGTGGGAGCCGAATTTTGACGGAGGCAGAATGCTGAAGGGCCGTGTTCTTAAATTTAGGTGCACTTTTTTTATTTTGAAGAACGCTAGATGTTAGTTTTCTGAGCCCTCCACTGCCGCGTGCCTCCACTTCCCACTCTTTTAATGTTTTTCCCCCTCCAAAGACGCTGAGCCGTGGTTCCTGCAATGGCTGCACAAAATAGTGTCTCTCTAACGCTGTAATGGAGTTGCTCGTACACAACAGCTCCGCTCTTTGTCCAACCTCACAGAGTGAAGATACTCTGAATTTTTTCCTGGCCATTTTTTTTTCTTCTATGTTGTATGTATTCCTGCAAGTCGCAAGTTGTTTGGCACAGGCAATGTAATCATTAAATTCTTTGTCCCATGATCAAAATTATATTGGTTATGCTTACATACACTTATAGACTAAAACTTATACACTAAAACTTCGAAATTGCATCAGTATAACTTCTAAAGGGAGCGTTTCCTTCGCACGCCCGACGAGTTTGATATGGCAACTGTTTTGGGTTCGATTGTGCTCAAAGAGAGTCTTTTGTTACTAGTTTTTCTCGGTGAGCCTTGAACCAATGGCAAATTTTATTGGAAATTGAGTCAGCGGTACTGTTCTCGATGTGTTACTTTCGTCGGGAACACCAATATTTTATTTTACAGTTATCCTATATTTTACACTGAACAAAGTCTCTTGATGCCTAACTGGACACCACCAGAAAAGCGCATGTTTTGGGCGTTTTCGGGGGGGCAAATGCTGGCTTCACTTTTGCTGGCATGGCACTGCGAGATCTTCCCCTTCAGAAGTTAGATGTGAAGCATCTTATGGCGAAGCTTAATCCGGTGGTGGTGTGCGGCGTGATCACCCTTACTGCGCATGCGAGAGCCCTTTAAAAAAATGAAAATAAACAACCTCCCCTCCCCCTCTCTCTCCTCTAGGCATCCCTCCCCGCGGCAACCACACCCTCACTGCGCATGCGCCTCCCCTCCTACGCTCCCCCCTCTAGGCATCCCTGCCCGCGGCATCCACACTCCCACGCCGACGCAGGCAGCGTCTGCTAGCGAGTTTCTTGGTTGAGAAAACTTACTGCTCGCGCTGCACAACCGTTCACTGGCCACACCGTATATATGGCACTGGATCTTGACCTGCAAGGTGGTGGCGGTGGGAGATTTCCCCTGTGCGTTGTTGAACAATAAAAATTCGCAGTGTGCGCGTTAACTAAAAGCGGACTGCAGGTCTCTGTGTCCAGTCGGAGTCTTCTGTCTCTCATTGCCCATTAGCAGCGATTGGCATGTTCCAGTAGGAAACACCGGTCCATCACTGCGTGCTTTGCGCCTCCCCAGGTTTCTCTCCTGCGCAACGCTGCGATGAGCGCCAGCGTACAGCCGCCGCCAGTGTAAGCGTTAGCGCCCGCTGCTTCGCATCTACACATAGTTCCCTTTAGCGGGAGATGGTTTAGTTTTTTTTTAGAGCGGTGCTCCTAAGCGCCCGTTCCTGCATTGAACGGCGTTCTCATTGTTCGCTGCCGTTGGCGTAACCGACAGATCGAACGAGGACGAAAGAGCGCAAGCGCAGAGTCTTTCGATATGACGAGCCACTGACCTCTACAACCTCGGTTCCTTCCTCCGCCACACGTGCTGGCCCCTCTTGTGCGTCTGTTTCGGTTGGGCGAGCGCGCTAGAAGCAGCAGAGGCCGTTCCGTAATCAACAACAAAAACAGTTTTTTTTTTGCTATTTCCTCGAGATTATTTGCCACCTTCGCTAATAAAACGTGCTTAATGCCACTTCAAGCGCCACAAAAATACGTTTTCAACAAGTTCCGACAGTGTGACAGTGTTCCAGTAACTCTAATAATAAAGTATCTTTAGGATGAAAACAATTATGAAACTTTTCCATTTGAATACTTCAAGCATCGAATATTTGCACATTCCTCTGATTATATCTGAAACACATCAAATTTGTTATGAAATAAAATATTTAAGAAACGTATGGCAGTTCCAATACTGTGAAACCTGAGGAAGTGCGTCGCACGGGCACCCAGCGATTCCCGTTCGTGGAGTTCCCACTACGGCGTTTACCAAAGCTTTGATGACGCCAATGTTTGAGGTAAGCATGTGGAGTTTCATCGGCACGAGTATAATCTTCTTAGGGACATTCGCAAACTCGGTGTGCGACATGTGCGCTACGTTTTGTAGCGCTTTATCGACTTCCTGCTTGTTACGGCAGTTGAGATAAGCGTCGTCTGCAGCGAGTTCTGTCAGGTTGTTTCCTCCATCAGATGTGGTCACGTAGCGACGCAGCACCGCTGCAGAGGTGGTACAGGGGGAGGGGCATCGGCTCACTCAGTGAGGTGGTGGCACCCTCTCTTGCACCCCGCGGGAGTCATCCCCGCGTTTTCGAAACGTTTTAGTGATCTTAGGTTAATTGATGCGATTACTTCTTGGCTATATCTGCTAATTTTATATTATCTTAAGCCGTTTTCATTCATTTTAACCGGGGTTTGAGCATTGCTAGCCTTATAATGGCCCGTACTGCGCGCTTCACGGTGGGCTTGATCACGCCACATAGTATGGATGGACAACAAGCCCGGACCCTAAAGTTATCCGCACTTAAATCTCAATTGATATTTTGATATAACAGCTTATACTGCCCCTACACAATTGTATTCCATTCTCATCTGGGGGGCCGAAAAACACATATCCAGTATACACGTAATGCTAAACAACATCCATGTCACTAGAGTGGATAGGCTCCGTGCGCTTGCTTTACACATTCAAAGGACCCGGCTCAGTACATACACACTAAAGACACTTCACACCACCGTTGACCACACCTTGCGCCTTCTAAGTCCGGTCTATAATAAGCGTTCGGACTAAAGGAGGATGAACTCCTCCGCTTGGTCCAGGCCTTCGCCATCAGTCATGTTACATTTGCAACAGCCTATCTACATTTTCCGAAATCAGATTTCGATCATATTGACATCCCTTTATGCAAAACATATAAATTCGCTTTTAAGAGTACCCATACGGACATCCACAGAAAAACTTATGTGTACTGGCACCTTCAACACCTTGCCGAAATCACAGCAGCCGATCTTCTTTCGCAGTGCAACAGACTATCTAACACTGTGACAAGCCGACACATTCTACAAACACTTTCTGTCATTCCGGCACCCATTACCAAGACCATTCCACACCACACACAATAACCTCTACATCCCACCACTTCCCAAAAACATGCACCCTGTGCACCACACACAGCACAGGAGGCAGCACGCAAAGGCTCTAAAAAAAATCGTCCTCCTCAAATCATGTGCTCTACGTTGGTGCCCCCTCTTACGGGAACAGGAATCATTATGCAATATCAGTCGTCCACTCTCACGGACACGTCGCTGCGGCCACTTGCATTCCTGCCTCTTCGGAGGAGGAGGCAGAAGAGGTGGCCATAGACCTGGCCCTCACAATCCCCAATTCATCTGTTGTCGTGATTAACTCATAAACAGCGGTATATAATTTCGTTTCCAAGCCAGCCCCTTCTTTGCTTTTGGTCCATCCCCTCGATAAAATTGTTGCACTAATCCGGACTCCTGCGCTTGCGGGCATCGTCGGGAACGACGTGGCTCATATCAGTGCCCTAGGATTTCTTCCGACCACGAGCATCCGATGTGTCGCAACTCGCCGCGGAGGGGACGCCGTTTACAGCGCGAGATCGGCTTATTTCTTTATGTGTCATTTGCACACGTGACCCATTAGAACTTTTTAACCATTCCGCTGCTCATGCGAAAATCTTTGCGCAGCTACCAAATTGGGAGGGGAACAACCACATCATGTGGCGCTGCCCTAAGCACCTTCTTCCTACTTTCGTGAAACGTTTAATCTCTAGTAAGGATCAGTGGGAGCTAGGCCGCCTTCCGCAGCTCGAGGCCCGACATTCAGGCCATCCTGGAGAGCGCTGAGAGGGTAGGGGAAGCCTCATTCAATTAGTTCCTCCCCCCCACCCCCCCCTCTGTCCCATTGCCCCCCTTCCCATGAACCACGGACAAATAAAGTTGTTCATTCATTCATTCCTTCATTCATTCATTCCAGTTAATGCATTGTGCTCAAGTGAAACCGACTTTAAGGTGATCGGTTATCTTAAAACAATATAATAAAGAATGTTCGCAACGTCTTCGTATTTTGACATAACACGCCTTGTAGTTCCCCTGGGTGCGTCTTTCCAGAGCTGCACTTGTGTTTAGCGATGCTGCAGCAACCACAATACCAGTTTCGCTGGTCAACCAACATCAGTGGGTGGAATGGCGGATCATTTTTGTTAATTTCATTTTGAGCTCTCTGAATTTTTTATTTCCGACACTGCATGCGCCCTCCGACGACAACCTCGATTCTGGCAGTAGTGACCCTGGCAAAACATTCAGCGCCGTAGGCCCACTCTCACATTGTTACTCCCGAGTGATACAAGCAAACTCGTGAAGTTCAACAACTGCGCCTTCGATATAGCGGTCCACTCTATACGGGAAGCTGTATAACAGCGACCGCCGTAATAGACCCTCACAGTACTGGGTGCCGACAGTGCAAAGAAATCGAATTCGCTCGTAACTATCCCGCTGCATCGTTGAATACTTCGATTATAAATTTTTTACTGCTGCATGGCGCGCAGCTTACCTAACGTTTCTGCCTTGAAGGATATCTGCTGCCGCATATAGCTTCTAAACACATGCTAGAGACGCGCATTGTGTATATAATAACCGACTCATAACCCGTACAACATTATATCTAAAATTGCAAGCATCATACCATAAAGGGTTACCACGGCCAATACTGATCAGGTACTGAAACAACGTCACGGCAGTGTTTACCAGGCGTATCGCCTGCGAGGCATTTTCTTCCTCATGCAAGATACCCAGGGTGTTGCGGGACAAGGTGTATTTAAAAGTTGCCCGTTTTATTGGCGATTCTGTACACTTCAGGACAGTGGGTACGAGCGAGAACGTCCATGGCAGAGCCAGATCCGGGCACCACTCGCGTCTTTCCACTAGCAGCGTTCCAGAAGTGCACACCGAGGCTGCCGTTTACCGCCCTCAGCGCCGCAGGTGCCATAGCAGGAATAAACAAGTCATTCCACTTTTCCCACGGAACACCGAAGAACGCGGACTGGTTCCAGAAATTGATGCGGCTAGAATATTGAGCGTCGGAAGGAAGCTGCGACATCAACGTAGGACCGCACTCGGCCCACGCGTTGGGATCGTAGGCTCGTGCGCACCTATCAATGAGTTCTACGAGGACGGGATGATGCCTGTCGAAGAATAGGATACCGTTTGCTACGGCATCCTTTCCTCCAGGGAACTGGTAAAATGCGCTATTCCTTATTCCTTTCAGCGACTTCATCATGATAATGTCACTGTCCAAATAGGCACCGCCTCGCTTCCAAAGCACGACGTAACGGAGGAAGTCGCTCAAGGTGCGCTACGGCGTAAGGGCTTCGACGCTGTCTTCCGCCTTCTGCCGCCAACGGTGCCAATGGAGTCCCCGCGAGTTCTACAGTCGCGTTCAGGGCAGAGGATCGAAAGTTGGGGTATTTTGATAGCGCGCCGTGGTATGGACAGGTAGAGGAGGTTATGTTTCCGGTAGACAGGAGATGTACGAGGTAGTCGTCGTTGTGCCGGCAAGTTGACTCGATGCTGCAGGCCTGTCTGGCGTTGAGTTTTCGTTTATAGGCTGTTTCGAGGAACCATATATGGTCTTGGCTGCTGTTCGCTGTTTCTGCAACGAAAAGGAAGGCATGCAAGTGATGTGGTTCACGTAACTAAGATACTGGTAATCCATTTGGAGGTAGTTAACAATCGTAAGCAACTCCATGCATTTATAGAGAGCAATCAGTACTTCAGCAACCTAAAGCCCCTTCCTACTACCATTGCGCGGTATTTCACCTGGTAATTAGTTCATATATAGATACCTAGATTTATTTATTTATTTATTTATTTATTTATTTATTTATTTATTTATGGACACTAAGGATGCCGTATGAAGCTATTTTTATTTTAACAACCTGTGACTGCAGGCGCTTAGCCGTAGAACGTCGGCGGTTAAGGTAATTAAAACGTCTGCAAGAAATGTCGACTTTAAGTAATGAACCATCGCTATTGCGCATTGGCTCCATCGAAATAGGCCGCTGCGATATGCACTCAACGTTACTTGCAGCGAAGTCACCAGTCTATCGCCATTGTCTCTCACAACGTGCCGCATTTTCCAACTGACATTTCAACCATGCCACGCTTCCCGTGTAAAAGCGCGCGGAATGTGAACCACTGATGGTGATAGCAGTACTATATTGACAAGTACACAACGCCACATACTGCAGTAAACATCAGCATAATCAGTAATGAGCTTGGTGATCGCGCGTGTGTGGGCAACCACGAACACGTCTCATTGATCGAGTGCGAGTGCTAGCTTTCATAGCGCTCGTCTTGCGAACAGAGGGGACCCCACGCATCACGCCACCTCCCGCAATCAAGTCAGACGACGCGACCTCCAACGGCTTGCTCATCCTTTGAACCCACCGCGCCTACGAGAACCGCTGCCTGTATGCTCTGTGAGTCCTGTCTGCATGTACTAATGGCGCTGCCGCTGAAGTGACGCTAATCGAAGGGCGCACGCTGAACCTACAACCTCGTTTACCGCAGGTTCGCCGGCCCACATATCTTGGTGAACTCCGTCTGTGCTCATCTATCTCTGCTCCATGAAGCCACCATGGTCACCAAAAAGGCTTCTGTGATACAACCCTTACCGACCATGATGCCCCCGGAGCTATCCCTCCTCCAAGTATTGCTCAGCCCGCTGGTGTTCGTAGAGCCGACAGGCATCACCGGCAACCCTTCAGTTTCGTCCTCCCGAGACTCTTCTCATCGACATCGGGTAGTACCGAAAAATGCACGAGCCTCCTCCCCCTTCTTATTAATTTTCGCTCGCCTTGCGTTGACTCCCCTTCTGCAGTCCCCGACGACTCTGCGCCGTGCTTTCTATATGAGCTGCAGAAATCAGCATCGTTTCTTATCTGAGATGCCACTACCATCCATAATAACTTCTAGCGCGACAAGACGACAGAATCAAAGACGAAAGCCAACAAAACGTTCAAGTAGTAAAAAACGAGTGAGTCATGCGTATACCTGTCATGACACCTGATCAACACATCACACTCGGATAAATGCAAAAATGTTCCAAAATCTGAGTGAGCTCTTATTCTAACAGATTTACTCTGACTTAACCCAACACAAATATAACACAATTGCACAGATGTTTAGCGACTTATGCGCGTCGCATCTTCAGTATACAATGGCCCCAAATGAGCGGAGGTCGCCCAAGTCGACTGCTAGTCAGATACGTCATATGTTTACAAGACAATGCAAACTTACAGACAATGATGCCAAGTGAAGTATCGCGGATGTTATTACTAGTAATTGTAATGCAAATGTGAACAAAAAAAATGTGTGCACAAAGATAACTTGTCACTGGCAGGGACCAAACCTGCGACCTTCGAATAACGCGCCCGATGCTCTAGCAACTGAGCTACAGCGACGGTCATCCCCCCCGTCCACTTAATGATGTATATGTGTGCTACAGCTAGAGGCCATGACGGTGAGTGTGGAACACTCTTTTTTTTGTCTGTAGGCGTCACGCAGCACGTCATCTTATTACGAGCTGGCAGCTGAACAATAATCCCTCGCCTACTAGCTGAAGGCATCAAGTCTGCTAGAACGAGGCCCTCGCTATGAATGAAGGAAAGAAGAGGAAATTTAAGGGCTCGTCTTTCTTTTTTAGACAATGAAAAACAAAGAAAAACGAGCCCTTAAATTTCCACTACTTTCATTCATTCATATGTTTACAAGCACATGCGTCCAAGCGTTGGCAGCAAGGAATTCATCCGTCACCTGCTCTATTTGACAGCTGCTTTCGCGCTTAAATGGGAGACACGCACTTGGCATATCTGTAAAACAGTAAGAATTATAATTCCCTAACTTGACATGCCTCAGCCGCAGTGTCCTTGTGGGACACGCCGTATAGCAGGAGGCTACAGATTAACTTTAAGAGTCTTCTACCCTTGTTAACACACTAGTTAACCGCGGTTACGACCAACCACGGTTAACCGCGTTGAACCGCGGTTACAGTCAACCACGGTTCGCTGATGTTACATAGCGCCAAAACCTCCTCGATTAAGGAGGATAACGCCACCACCATGGACGCCGCCATTTCCTCGGTTAACCGCCCAAACGAGATTGCCAAGCTCGGTTTCCTACAACCGCGGTTAGCGTTATAAACCGCGGTTTCGCGTACCGTGTAACGTAAGCGAACCGCGGTTACATATAACCGTGGTTATGTAAACGTGGCTTAGGCTGCCTGTGTAACTATTAGTAAGTGCCTTTTGGGAAGCGCAATGGTAAGCCATTTTTAGGAGCGAAGCTCCTTAGGCCTGCACCCCGCCGTCGCCGTCGCCGTCCTCGCCGTCGAAGCTCCCTGACACATTGATGCGGACGCGGCGTAAAAAGACAATGAAACGCCGCGCGCGGCGTTCTGTCGCCTCCGTCAAAGCTCCCCGCTGCATCATCGCTCTCACCCCTCTCCCACCTGTCTCCCTCTCCCTACGCTGCGCGCGCCGTACACTCACTCGCTCAGTCGTTCCCGCCACCGAGCGCATCAGACGCTCTCCCCAACCACTCCCCACCCTACCGGCTTCATAAAAGCAAAGAGCGAGTTCAGGCGCATAGTCATTTGCGACCCATTTCTAAGGAGCTTCACTCATCGGTTGTATTCGTGCACGGAACAACTGCTAGTTTGTCTGATACTCCTGTTCCCTTTGTAAAAATATAGAGCTCACTATAAGCGCATCGGCAGTAATCACCAAGAACTTCTGAGCTTCCATAGCATGAGAACACATGAAAGTTCCCACACGTTTACCTTGCATACGCCTGTGCGCTGAGACAGACGAGCGAACACCACTCACCATTTGTGAGATCAAGTCCTTCTGCAATCAGGGTGCTTGACCAGTGCTGTGCAATCGGCTTGCTCACAGTCGTTGTACCTGCGGTAATCACCCTAAGCTTCTTAGTTTTTACACCACGAGAACACTCAGAGATTGCCGGAATCGCTATTGCATAAAATTTACTCGTGTTTTCGTGAAAACATAAAAATGTCACAGTTTCACTACAAGGGCGAAGCAATGAATGCGATAGCAACAAATTGAAATGTTATACAAAGTGAGGCTGGCAGCTAGATCTTTTGGATCCGATCTCACGCAACTCTAGAAAACGCTGGTTTAAGAGAATACGGCCGCTCCAGGACACTCTTCACACCACATTCTCTTCGCGTTGAGAGCGCAGCACGTAGAAGGGTATACCGGCCGCCCGCTGTCGGCCGCCGAGATAGGAAGATAACGCGCGCGCCATCGACGACCGCGCTCGTAAAATCGAAGGTCGCTCGAGGGAACCCCCCCCCCCCTCGCGTCTTTTCACGCTCGCGAATGATGGGCGGGGCCGGTTGGTCGAACAGCTGGGGGGATCTTATCGCATGCGCCTCGGAGCGACGGAGATGGGCCGGCTCGTTTGATCTCCGCTTCAGCCGTGTTCATCGCTCCCGCTCGCGAGCTATTACCCGCTTGTGGAACGTACGATGCGCAGGGGGCTCTTATCAATTTGGATTTCATACGCGACATGACGGCGGCGGCGACGGCAAAAGCCCGTCGAGACTGTAAATATAATTGCTATAGCAATAAAAAGTACAAATTCGGAACGATGCGACATCGTGCCAACATCTCATCCTTTCACCACTATTCCAGTGTTACAAAAGGCCACCCGCCGTAACAGCGCTGACGCTAAGAACTTCTGCTGCCAAGTGCGACGAAGCGGCTGATTCCCTCCAAAAGCGATCATTGTTCGAGTGGGCGACACGCAATAACATACGTGTATATAGATTGTAAAAGTCAATCCCTTTTCACGCACTACTAATACAGCATGTATTAAACGTGAGCTTACATGAAGCCTTCGGAAGAATTAAAGGAGCAGTGACACCAACTTTACGCATGTCGCGTTTTTTGCGTCAACGTGTAGTTATCGATCCTCTATTAACGATTCGGTACTGATAATGCAACAGAGAGACGATTTAATATATGTAATAATGATTACTATGACTCGTATCGAACGCCATTCAAAACGGGAGCACAGCCCGCCAATTTTCAGCGCTGCCAACGCTGCCAAGGAGTCACCTCCCGCGGTCACGCCCCATCTGATCACGTGGCCACACGAAATGGTGACGCGAGTTTCTGCTGACATTTTGTCTGCTCAGTGAGCACGTGTAGGCACGTGATCGCCACCCCGATCATAGCCGCCGCCGTCAAGAGCGTTCAGAAGCGACGATGAAAACACTGAGGAAGATGGAATCGCCGCGATTCGCGACGTGGCGAATCATTTACGGTTTGATCCTCTTCAGAGTAGTGATTCTGATATCGACGCCGGACCGAGCAGCTACGAGGAGGCAGCTGGAGACGCACACTTGGGCCATGCTGGCTGGCAGACATGTCACAACTACGCATATGAACGCTGCGTGCATGTTACTTGTTTGAAATGATATTTCTCTGAACCATACGTTCCGTACTGCTGCAATTTGATCGGTTATTGTCGTGTTTGCGTCTACCTAAGCATAACCAATGTGTCGTAATAACTGGTCAGTTAGTGAATGTCGCCATGTGTGTGAATTGTAGTGTATACTGCTCACAGATTGAAACGCGACAAGAAAAAAAGTGAAACGCGGAGGCCGGGCATTTTGATTCCGTGAGCACGGTGCGGTGGTAGCGTTTCGCAACGATGCAGCAAACTTTTTGCTTCATCTCTTATTTGAAGAGCACGATTGCAGCGCACAACGGTTCCACGGCATGCTGGCACGTAATGCGATGGAGATCATAGCTTCGAATAATCGCATTCGCGGTCATGACTCCACGACAGATCACCCGAAGCGGCACAACGAAAACGCATGATTCACACGAACGCGCTGCACGAACCAAGCAAAACAAAACAAGCGACGCCGTTGCCAGGCAGCTTGGCGTCGCCGCCAGGCGGTACCACAAGTAGGCACCATGATGACAACACTAAACTTGTCGACGTCAGCGTTTCTCGCGCATCGTCACTCAGCGCGTGAGGCGTGGCCTAGCAGCGAGCTGAACACGTCAAAATAGTGTCGATGTTACTTCTACGTAACAGACGCAATTCATACTTCGCTAAAAAAACTCATGCATACCAAGCAATCGAGTGAACGCCACATCTCGAGTTTGAAATTTGGTGTCACTGCTTCTTTAAGATGTTCACCTCTGATGTAGACGACCCTGTACATATACACGAAAAGCTAAGCAGCTTGTCCTCTGGTTGGCATAAAGGTTCCAGTGAATGAGTTAACATTTTTACTAAAAGGGACAGATATTGCTTTTTGGTCTGTGTGCTGCACTGAAAAGTAATTGCGCATACTCCATCCATAAAAGAAGATCTTTGCGTGCGAATCCATTACACCGGTGACGTAATATAAAAAAAACGAACGTTAGGAAGCTTAAGATATGCCTTAAGATTATCCGCCTTTTTAACATACAGGGTGCTCCAACTAGCTCCCGCCAGAGTTCAAAAATATGCCGATCCACTTTTTGACGGCTGGACCAAATGCAAGTTGCCGACAAGTGCATCGAGTAAGTCACATTATTTTTTTAAGTTCCACACACAGAACATTGTATTTACCCCGACGGCAATTACAGGCACACGAGGCACATTTCTGCTGTCATCGTTAACACAGTCCTGTCATCGTTGCTGTGGTGTTAGTTGAACAATTTTTGATAGATCGCACCCCAGAATTTCACAGAATAGTGCTCGAGAATTAACGGGAATCTCTGCAAGGCGACCCACGAGGAAAGCGACCTGATATCTAATTTTTCTGAGACTCCTCCACCGTCCAAGCTCTGTACAACCCTAAGGCTCACATAAGCACATCTGTAGTAATCGCCATGCATTTCGTCAGTTCTGATAGCACGCGAAGACCCGAAAATTTCTGAAGTTAGTCTTTCTACAAGTTTACCATACATTGGTGTGTGTGTAGAGTCCACAGTAAATTGTACTCACCATTGGTGATACCACGTTCTTCTTTCAAGTTAAATATCGTTTTCGACACTGGCCCAATCAGCATGATCGTTTTAGGTGTACCTACGGTATTAACCATTAGCAGGATAGTTCTCATAGCGCCAGAACAGCCGCAGGTTCCTGAACCGCCTTTCTAAAAAATTGTACTGTGCATTCTCTGCTCGAAAACGTGAACTTATGAAAATTAAATTACGTAACACAGGCCGACATCAATTATGGGACGACTAAACTTTGAAGCGATATAGCAATCAACAGTGCGTTTTAGTACTACCGACCTAGCGTTCGTAACGGCTCAATACAATCGACTGATTAAAAAAAGAAAATAACTTTCGCCTCCGAGTCGTCCTTGGCAAACATATAAGGGAACGTTTGATTTTTTCTAAGCGCCACTATAGGATTATCGCTAACTCCTGGAAACGAATACAAAAGCAATGCGGAATGACGACGAAGGTCTCTGAGAAACTACACTATTCCATTGTTAAACGGAAGAAAGGCGCTCCTATAGCCTTGATCATTACTCACCCGTAGTCCACAATCCATAAGCCATGATGCTAAGCCCCGCGAACGCGAAAATCAAGACCGATTTTCTGAACCTCTTGCGGGACGCATCTTGCAACGCCATGCCTCCACTATTGTCGCCGCAGAGGGTGGCTTCATTCTTTGTCATGTTGTCGTTGCTTTGTTTGGACGGTTGATAGGTCGTTCTTCAGTAAACTGCCGGAGCCTCCCGCGGGGGGATCGATCAGGAAAGGAACGCCAAGGAAACTCGAGATGATGATGATGATGATTCCTCTACCATGGCTCATACCCATTCAGGGGGGATTGGCCAAGAATTGATGATATGAATCTTGTTTTTTTTTTGATATTTCAAGTATTAAATATTAATAACAAAAGGAAAAAAGAACGTACATAAAAATGGGAAGAGTGCAATAATTGTTCAGATCAGACACTACATTCCCGATCTTGCTTGAGGCCAAAGCCGTGTTCTTCTTCTGCCTGCGTGCCGTAAATTATGATGATGATTATCCGAACAATATTGCGCGCGTGTAATTATTATTTCATGATACTATTATGAAACGTGCTAAAGCTATTATAATGGCTTGTTTTTTTTTTTGTTTTTTTGTTTTATTTGTAAGGTAAAGACACTTGGCTCCGCACCCCTACAGCCATTGGTAGGGCCTTGCGGCCGAGCTACTGAGCCGTTGTCAGCACTGCGTCTGGCTTGTCCGACCGGTAATGTCTTCCGAGATTCCTGACGATCATCGTGATGAAGAATCATACGAATAGAAAAGAAATATTTACTTTGCGGTGTTCAGATTTCAACCGAGGCCCTTATGCTCTGAAGGCGAGTGTGACTGCCACTCGGCTACAAGAATCGTCCTTGATGAACGTGAATCCGTGTATATCCAAGGAGGTTTTGAAATATTGCTGGAGTGGAAATTATTGCTAGCGATGAGCTTTCACACCGTCGAAATTTCCTTCCTTTAACAGAAACTGTGCACGACTATGTGCAACACACCGAGGTCGAAGTGGTCCAGCAGCTTTTCTTGATCGCGGCCCCTGCCACCGCGAAACAGCGTTTTGGGTGACAGCTACATCGGCGAGCCGCGTCGTCTGCGTCTGCAGTGGGAAGCTTCGAGCTGCTTGCTTCTTGCTCCGCGTTTTGCAAGCTATAAGTGCGGATGTCGCCCGCGTCCTTGCCAGGCATGGTTCCAGCAGTCAAGAGAGCGTCTTAGTCTGCCCGGTATTCGAAAAAGCGTAGCGTAAAACCAAATAACGTGTCCTCGAGCTGGCGCCTGGACAAATGGCGCTAGCTATCCAGGATTAGAAAAACTAACAAACGCGTAATTTATGCGCTCCGAGATATGGGAAGCGCCCATCGCCACGCACTAAGCCTACAAAATCGGTTGTTTGAGTTTGACTCTCAAAAAGCTAGGGTGCCGAATGACAATGATACGCCGCGTTCGGCGTTTCATTGTCTTTTTGCGCCACATCTATGTTGCAGGGAACTTCGACGACGACGGCGGCGACGGCGGGGTGCGGGCCTAAGGAGCTTCGCTCCTAGAAAATCACCGCCCAAGCACTCCGTACAGATGTTTAACCAGCGAATCTTAAACGTGCGCCCTCTTGCGGTCGCAGCCCAAGGCCAAAGTGCCGCTCGATAACCTCCAGCCGAAAGCGGGCGTTTGCCGCGGTGAACGCGTTGACACTGCTCCGCCCGCGACGCCTCTTCCTCGGTTCGCCCTTGTCGAGTTAGCTCGGCGTCTTGGTTAGCAGCATCCGCCCGCCATTGGAGCTTTCGTTCCGCTTTGCGATTTAGCGTGGCTTGGAATGCTGCCGGATCCACGGTACGCAGTTACTGCTTGAGCTTGTCCACACGGATCTGTACTTGTGCCCGGACTGCAGCATCGTCTAATGATTCTGCTGTCGGCATTGTTTCGAAAGTTGTCTGCTGTTCGGGAGTTCGTACGACCCGTGGCCTACCCATGTGGAAGTTGTAAGTTGAAACTGTTGCGCACGAGCTCGGCGACACGGCTGCGACGCGATGAACGACGTCACTGACGGCGTAGCCAATGGCGGGCGTGCTTGGGTACGACGGACGACATCACTTAAGACCCATCCAATGAGGACGATGTCACTGACGGCCCACCCAATGGCACGCGCGCTTTCGGTGCGACGTAGAGAACGACGCAACTGACGCCGAAGCCAATGGAGAAATTTCTAGCAACATAAGGACAGGCGGATTTTCATTTCGTCTAGCCGTATAGAACCTCTCCCTGTTTAAAAACACACGCCCTCAACGGCATCCGGTTTTAAAGACGATAGTTTTCTTGGGATAATTCAATGCAGAAATATTGGTCGGTCTGTTTGTCTGTCTGTCTGTCTGTCTGTCTGTCTGTCTGTCTGTCTGTCTGTCTGTCTGTGTATCTGTCTGTCCCTCTATTCAGCCACACGGCCAAAGTTTAACCCCTTGGTGAACGCCCAGCCATCTTGAACTGGTGTTTGCGTTCATACTTGTGAACATTTTCGATCAAAAAGCAAATATTACGCATATCTGAGGCGCAACATCAATACGTAAGTACCAGGTCGTGTGTTCCTTTATTAGAAAATACATAGATACGTAATTCTAAAGACCCTAGTGTTTGTTAGGCTGCGCAGAAAATGCGATGCTGTGCACGAACTACGACGCTATGCGCGAAAAAGCCCTCTGCCGACGATATGGTGCTGCCGCTGAGAGTGGCCCTGGGTTAGCGCCTCCTCAATTTTATCAATGCCAGCCAGATGCGGCCGATTCAACATAGAGTAGGCGCTGTCTGACGCAAGGCAAAACATAGTATTACTGCCGGCCACAGAGGAAGTGCTGCCGGCACAAGACTCGTCTTTCGACGACATTTGCAGCGAAGCACGCAGATACGCGGCCATTTTTTTTTTCACCGATTGGCCCTGATAGCATCGGCAGGCAAGAAGAGCCTTAGCCAGTAGCCCGCTGATTCCATACTTGTCCTTGCCTGATTCAGCAAAATATTTTCAAATAAATATTCTTTTGAGCTACACAAAGATTAAAAGAGATTTCCTTGAACTTTATGCACCTTCCTTTTATCTGAAAAACTAAAGAGAGCCTTTCCTTACCCTGAAACAATTTGAAAACGCGCTTTCTGTTTCGGTGTTAGGGTTTGATAAATCAGGTGACCGGAATTTTTGTGGGGTACAACGCTTGCTCCTGTTATCGCAATCTTGAAACCGTCTATACAGCGCTCGCTGCAAAAAAAAAGAGAGAGAGAGATCAAGAAAGGCAGAGAGTCAAACAGAGAGGAACAGAGAGAGAGAAAAGTAGAAACAGAAAGACACACAAAAAAGGGGTAGAAAAACACGTAGAAAGAGAAAGAGAAGAACAAAGATAGTAAGAAAGAGGAAAAAAAACATGGTTGATCCCTCCTTCATAGGAATCGGTATAACACGAAAGTAAAACGTCTCCTCGCAGAAGTATTTAAATGTTTACTGTGCATTGATAAAGAGAACTTGCACAATGTCTATAGGTGTTTAACGCGGATGCACCCACGTTGACGCTTGGGGGGCACATCTCCATCCTGACGACTATCGTCCATCATCAATGATTAAACAAAGCTTTGTGGATAGCTGCAGTAGTTAGCAGCGAGAGCGTAATCAGAAAAAGCGGTGCGAAAGCCAGAAGAGCGTCGCTGAATGGACGCAGAACTTGGGCTGAGGCAGCCATTCCGCGGCCTGTTAAAGAGCTATTGAACACCACGGCCGCATCAGAGGGAAACACAACGCGCGTCCTATCTCCGCTCTAGCCCGGCCACGACCTTTCTCGGGGCGAACGTAAGCAGCGAACGCGGTGTTGAAGCCAGGCGAAGGAGGCGCGCGTCGCAGAACTATTTTAGGGGCGACGCACATAAGGCCGAGCCTTGTACCCCCGGTTCCTAGCGTAGCTCTGATTCGAGTGGAGACCGCTAGGGGCGCTGCGGTATCAGCACTCTACCCGGCGCGTGCTCTGGTTTCGTTCTACGAAGAAAACAAAGACATTGAGCATTGCACCCCCGGTGTGTAGCGTCATGGCCCCCCGATATAAGCCGGCGGTGCGCCGTTGCTCCGATCGTCACATTCGGCGCGTCGCCCAGCGGAGAAGTGTAATTTTGTCGCCTCCTGAAGGCGCCGCGAGGTGGCGATCTTTCCCCATTGGATTTAATCTGTCACACAAACAGGCAGGCGCGATGGTTGAGCGGAAGCTTCCAGGTCTGTTTTATGCTGACGATATTGTCTTATTTGCGGACAGTCAAGATGATATACAGCGGCTGGCAGATATATGCGGAAGGGAGGGCGAGGCTCTAGGACTAGGTTTTAGTGCAACAAAATGTGGATTGATGGTATTCAATGATCACGAAGACCATGCGGTCTTAATACAGGGCCAAGAAATACCGAGGGTAAGCGAGTACAAGTACCTCGGAGTGTGGATAAATGAGGGGAATAGATATATGGAGGTACAAGAGAAAGCATCGGTAACAAAGGGAAAGAGGAATGCTGCAATCATGAAGCACAGAGCGTTATGGGGATACAATAGGTACGAGGTGCTTCGAGGGCTGTGGAAGGGTGTGATGGTTCCGGGGCTTACATTTGGGAACTCAGTGGTGTGCATGAAGTCAGAGGTGCAATCAGGAATGGATGTAAATCAAAGGACTGTGGGACGCCTCGCGTTGGGCGCTCACGGGAAGACGACAAATGAGGCTGTAAAGGGTGATATGGGATGGACAGGTTTTGAAGTGAGGGAAGCTCAGAGCAAAATTAGATTTGAAGAGAGGCTGAGGAAAATGAAGGAGAGTAGATGGGCAGGGAAGGTTTTCAGGTATTTGTATAGAAAAAGCGTCGACACGCAGTGGAGAAAAAGAACTAGGAGGCTCACCAGTAAATATATGGCTAGCAGTGTGGGCGACATGGCAAGAAGGAGCATTAAGCGAAAAGTCAGAGAGGCGGAGAGGACTTATTGGATGACAGCGATGGAAAAGAAGCCGGCTCTCAGTGACTACCGTAAGGGAAAAAACGAAATAAGGAGGGAGAGGTTTTATGATAATTCAAGGGGAAGCGCTTTACTGTTTGAGGCAAGGTCGGGTTGCCTTAGAACGGGTAGCTATAAATCGAGATTCTGTAACGAAGAAGAACAATGTACATGCTGTGGGGGGAACTAAGGAAACGATGGAACATGTACTGATTGAATGTTGCGATATCCACCCAGATATACGTGTGGGCACGAGTCTACATGAAGCCTTGGGTTTTAGGGGCAACAATGGAAAGCTGAACACGTCCGCGATAGAAATAAGTAAGAGACGGTTAGAGTATTGGTGGCAGAAAAGTAGAGATAAAGGACAAAAATGAAGAATGGGGAAAAATAAGGTCATTCTGCCTTAAGAGGCAGAGAGATGGACCATGAATTTATATTTTTCTGTGCTATAATAACATAGATTTAATCAATGTAGATAAGGCATTAGACCAACATAAAAAGAAAGTTTTTTTTTCGAGCCTGGTGGCAGACATGTCACCGCCCCGTTATAAAGGGGACGCTCATAGCATCCATCCATCCATCCATCGGCGCGCCGGCTCATGGGGCATGCTTGCGTAACACAGACCGTTGTTTGTTTTTCTGTTGTTCTGGTCGCCCGAAGGCTCGTGTACATATATTTAGGTGCACGTGGAAGAACCTCACCTGATCTCCTCCCCCCCCCCCTCATTCTTTCTTTCCGTTTGTGTACTTTTTTTCTGCGGCCGCATTTACATGGAAGGGACAGCTGAAGGCTTGTGTACCTACGTTTTGGTGCACGTTGAAGAACCCCAGGAGGCCACATGCTTTTATGGAGGCCACATGCTTTTATGGAGGCCACATGGAAGCGACATGCTTTCTTTTTTTTGGCGGGAGGCGAATTTTGATGGAGGCAGAATGCTAGGGGCCGTGTTCTCAAATTTAGGTGCACTTCGAAGAACGCTAGATGTGAAAAAGTTTTACTCCCTTATTCCCCTCTCCCCACGTGTACGGTAACAAACTGGACGTAGTCTGGTTAACCTCCCTACCTTTCCTATATTCATTCTCTCTCTCTCTTCTGAGCCCTCCACTGCCGCGTGCCTCCGCTTCCCACTCTTTTATTCCTTTTCCCTCTCCAAAGACGCTGAGCCGTGGTTCCTGCAATGGCTGTACAAAATAGTGTCTCTCTAACGCTGTAATGAAGTTGCTCGTACAGAACAGCTCCGCTCTTTGTCCAACTTCACAGAGTTAAGATACTCTGAATTTTTTCCTGGCCGTTTTGTTTTTCTTCTATGCTCTGAATTTTTTCCTGGCAGTTTTGTTTTTCTTCTATGTTGTATGTATTCCTGCAAGTCGCAAGTTGTTTGGCACAGGTAATGTAATCATTAAATTCTTTGTCCCATGATCAAAATTATATTGGTTATGCTTACATACACTTATAGACTAAAACTTATACACTAAAACTTCGAAATTGCATCAGTATAACTTCTAAAGGGAGCGTTTCCTTCGCACGCCCGACGAGTTTGATATGGCAACTGTTTTGGGTTCGATTGTGCTCAAGGAGAGTCTTTTGTTACTAGTTTTTTCTCGGTGAGCATTGAACCAATGGCAAATTTTATTGGAAATTGAGTCAGCGGTACTGTTCTCGATGTGTTACTTTCGTCGGGAACAACAATATTTTATTTTACAGTTAACCTATATTTTACACTGACTGAACAAAGTCTCTTGATGCCCTAACTGGACACCACCAGAAAAGCGCATGTTTTGGGCGTTTTCGGGGGGACAAATGCTGGCGTCACTTTTGCTGCCATGGCACTGCGAGATCTTCCCCTTTAGAACTTTAGATGTGAAGCATCTTATGGTGAAGCTTAATCCGGTGGTGGATTATGCGAGAGCCCTTTAAAAAAATTGAAAATAAAAAAAACCTCCCCTCCCCCCTCTCTCTCCTCTTGGCATCCCTCCCCACGGCAACCACACCCTCACTGCGCATGGGCCTCCCCTCCTACGCTCCCCCCCTCTAGGCATCCCTGCCCGCGGAGTCCACACTCTCACGCCGACGCAGGCAGCGTCTGCTAGCGAGTTTCTTGGTTGAGAAAATTGACTGCTCGCGCTGCACAACCGTTCACTGGCCACCCCGTATACTGGGTGTCCCAGCTATCTTTAGCCAAGGGTTAAAAAATACTATATTTGAGGCAGGCGAGTGAAATCAGTTGAATATTGCTGACAGCCATCATGCGCACTTCAGGCAATTTTTTAAATGCGAAGCATTTCTTAGCGAACTTCGGCGAGTTTGAGCGTATCTATCTAGCTATCTATCTATCTATCTAGCCGCCTACGACTTTGTGCTCTCCTGGCCGTATCGTTAATGGGATTTATACCAAATTTTTTATGACATAACATGACTGTATGACGAACATAAATAGCTCGTCATATCAAGAAAATCATGACTAACTTGTCATGAAAATAATGATTTACATGCCACGTTCATGGCGCGCTCGCGGCCGTTTCGTTAGCTTGATATACACCAAATTTGGGATTGAGTGACATTACTGTATGACGAACATAAATTACAAGTGGTAATATGAAAATCATGACTTCATGAGCGACATGACTTGCATTCCACGCTCATAGCGCGCTCGCGGCCGTTTCGTTAGCTTGATATACACCAAATTTGGTATTGACTGACATGACTGTATGACGAACATAAATTACAAGTCGTAATATGGAAATCATGACTTGTCATGTGCGACATGACTTGCATTCCACGCTCATGGCGCGCTCGCCGCCGTTTGGTTAGCTTGATATACACCAAATTTGGTATTGAGTGAAATGACTGTATGACGAACATAAATGACAAGTGGTAATATGGAAATCATGACTTGTCATGTGCGACATGACTTGCATGACCACGCTCATGGCGCGCTCGCGGTTGTTTCGTGAGTTTGATATACACCAAATTTGGTATTGAGTGACATGACTGTATGACGAACATAAATACAAGTCGTAATATGGAAATCATGACTTGTCATGTGCGACATGACTTGCATGACCACGCTCATGGCGCGCTCGCGGCCGTTTCGTTAGCTTGAGATACACCAAATTTGGTATTGAGTGACATGACTGTATGACGAACATAAATGACAAGTGGTAATATGGAAATCATGACTTGTCATGTGCGACATGACTTGCATGCCACGCTCATGGCGCGCTCGCGGTTGTTTCGTGAGTTTGATATACACCAAATTTGGTATTGAGTGACATGACTGTATGACGAACATAAATTACAAGTCGTAATATGGAAATCATGACTTGTCATGTGCGACATGACTTGCATGACACGCTCATGGCGCGCTCGCGGTTGTTTCGTGAGTTTGATATACACCAAATTTGGTATTGAGTGACATGACTGTATGACGGAACATAAATTACAAGTCGTAATATGGAAATCATGACTTGTCATGTGCGACATGACTTGCATTCCACGCTCATGGCGCGCTCGCGGCCGTTTCGTTAGCTTGATATACACCAAATTTGGTATTGAGTGACATGACTGTATGACGAACATAAATGACAAGTGGTAATATGGAAATCATGACTTGTCATGTGCGACATGACTTGCATGCCACGCTCATGGCGCGCTCGCGGCCGTTTCGTTAGCTTGATATACACCAAATTTGGTATTGAGTGACATGACTGTATAACGAACATAAGTGGCAGGTGGTAACATGAAAATCTTGGCATGCATGTCATCCACAATGCCATTTACATGCCACGCTCATGGCACGCTTGCGTCCAGTTCGCTAGCTTGACATACACCAAAATTGGTATATCGCCACGTGACTGTATGACGAACACAAATGACACGTCGTAAGATGTAAAACATGACATGCAAATTATGTAAAGCATGATTTGCTCCTTCCTGGCTGCTTCGCATTACATCGATTCCCACAGTGCGTGGGATCTGCCGGCTTTTTTTTCTTTTGTAATTAACTAATTTGTTAATTATGATTAATTTATTAAATTTATAAACATTTACTTTACGCAAGAAATGAGAGTTGCAAAGTACGAGAGCGTCTTCAGAAACCCCCCATTACATTCTTTGCGATAAAGAAAGTTTTACGCGTACCATTTTTTTCCGTGCTGCAAAGAAAGCCCGCGAAATACAAAAAATACCACGTGACTAGCGCATTCGCGCGCAGTGACCGTGCTGCTCTCAGCCGTGGTTTGAGCGAACAAAATCAGCTGAGACCACGACCCGCCGGCTGCGTTGCCGCAGTAGGCCGATAAGTTTACGGTGGTTTCTTCGCCCGCGCTCGCAATTTGCACAGTCACGCGCGCCAACTGGCTGGCAACGGGCCAAGAAACCACCGCCAACTTATCGGCCTACCGCTGCCACGCAGCCGGCCGGTCGTGGTCGCAGCTGATTTTGTTGGATCAAACTACGGCTGAGAGCAGCACGGTCGCGGCGCGCGAATGCGCTAGTCAGGTGGTATTTTTCGGTATTTCGCGGGCTTTCTTTGCAGCCCGGAAAAAATGGTACGCGTAAAACTTTCTTTATCGCAAATAATACAATGGGGATTTCTGAAGACGCTCTCGTACTTTCCAACTCTCATTTCTTGCGTAAAGTCAATATTTATCAAGTTAGTCAATTAATCATAATTAACAAATTAGTTCATTACGAAACAAAGATTGCCTGTAGTGCGCAAGATGGCTGTAAGCAATATTCAACTGACTTCACTCGCCTGCCTCAAATAATTTTATTTTTTAACCCTCGGCTAAAGATAGCTGGGACACCCTGTATATGGCACTGGATCTTGACCTGCAAGGAGGTGCCGGTGGGAGATTTCCCCTGTGCGTTGTTGAACAATAAAAATTCGCAGCGTGCGCGTTAACTAAAAGCGGACTGCGGGTCTCTGTGTCCAGTCGGAGTCTTCTGTCTCTCATTGCCCATTAGCAGCGATTGGCATGTTCCAGTAGGAAACACCGGTTCATCACTGCGTGCTTTGCGCCTCCCCAGTTTTCTCTCCTGCGCAACGCTGCGATGAGCGCCAGCCTCAATGCCGCCGCCAGTGTAAGCGTTAGCGCCCGCTGCTTCGCATCTACACATGGTTCCCTTTAGCGGGAGATGGTTTAATTTTTTTTTTTTGTTAGAGCGGTGCTCCTAAGCGCCCGTTCCTGCATTGAACGGCGTTGCCATTGTTCGCTGCCGTTGGCGTAACCGACAGATCGAACGAGGACGAAAGAGCGCAAACGCAGAGTTTTTCGATATGACGAGCCACTGGCCTCTACAACCTCGGTTCCTTCCTCCGCCACACGTGCTGGCCCCTCTTGTGCGTCTGTGTCGGTTGGGCGAGCGCGCTAGAAGCAACAGAGGCGGTTCCGTAATGAACAACAAAACAGCAGTTTTTTTTTTTTGCTATTTCCCCGAGATTATTTGCCACCTTCGCTAATAAAACGTGCTTAATGTCACTTCAAGCGCCACAAAAATACGTTTTCAACAAGTTCCGAAAGTGTGACAGTGTTCCAGTAACTCTAATAATAAAGTGTCTTTAGGATGAAAACAATTATGAAACTTTTCCATTTGAATACTTCAAGCATCGAATATTTGCACATTCCTCTGATTATATCTGAAACACATCAAATTTGTGATGAAATAAAATATTTAAAAAACGTATGGCAGTTCCAATACTGTGAAACCTGAGGAAGTGCGTCGCACGGGCACCCAGCGATTCCCGTTCGTGGAGTTCCCACTACTGCGTTTACCAAAGCGTTGATGACGCCAATGTTTGAGGTAAGCATGCGGAGTTTCATCGGCACGAGTATAATCTTCTTAGGGACATTCGCAAACTCGGTGTGCGACATGTGCGCTACGTTTTGTAGCGCTTTATCGACTTCCTGCTTGTTACGGCAGTTGAGATAAACGTCGTCTGCAGCGAGTTCTCTCAGGTTGTTTCCTCCATCAGATGTGGTCACGTAGCGACGCAGCACCGCTGCAGAGGTGGCACAGGGGGAGGGGCATCGGCTCACTCAGTGAGGCGGTGGCACCCTCTCTTGCACCCCGCGGGAGTCAGCCCCGCGTTTTCGAAACGTTTTAGTGATCTTAGGTTAATTGATGCGATTACTTCTTGGCTATATCTGCTAATTATATTATCTTAAGCCGTTTTCATTCATTTTAACCGGGGTTTGAGCATTGCTAGCCTTGTAATCGCCCGTACTGCGCGCTTCACGGTGATCACGCCACATAGTATGGATGGACAACAAGACCGGACCCTAAAGTTATCCGCACTTAAAATTCAATTGATATTTTGATATAACAGCGTATACTGCCCCTACACAATTGTATTCCATTCTCATCTGGGGGGCCGAAAAACACATATCCAGTATACACGTAATGCTAAACAACATCCATGTCACCAGAGTGGATAGGCTCCGTGCGTTTGCTTTACACATTCAAAGGACCCGGCTCAGTACATACACACTAACGACACTTCACACCACCGTTGACCACACCTTGCGCCTTCTAAGTCCGGTCTATAATAAGCGTTCGGACTAAAGGAGGATGAACTCCTCCGCTTGGTCCAGGCCTTCGCCATCAGTCATGTTACATTTGCAACAGCCTATCTACAATTTTCCGAAATCAGATTTCGATCATATTGACATCCCTTTATGCAAAACATATAAATTCGCTTTTAAGAGTACCCATACGGACATCCACAGAAAAACTTATGTGTACTGGCACCTTCAACACCTTGCCGAAATCACAGCAGCCGATCTTCTTTCGCAGTGCAACAGACTATCTAACACTGTGACAAGCCGACACATTCTACAAACACTTTCTGTCATTCCGGCACCCATTACCAAGACCATTCCACACCACACACAATAACCTCTACATTCCCCCACTTCCGCAAAACATGCACCCGGTGTACCACACACAGCACAGGAGGCAGCACCCAAAGGCTCTCAAAAAAAAAATCGTCCTCCTCAAATCATGTGCTCTACGTTGGTGCCCCCCGTTTACGGGAACAGGAATCATTATGCAATATCAGTCGTCCACTCTCACGGACACGTCGCTGCGGCCACTTGCATTCCTGCCTCTTCGGAGGAGGAGGCAGAAGAGGTGGCCATGGACCTGGCCCTCATAATCCCTATTTCATCCGTTGTCGTGATTGACTCATAAACAGCGGTATATAATTTCGTTTCCAAGCCAACCCCTTCTTTGCTTGTGGTCCATCCCCTCGACAAAATTGTTGCACTAATCCGGACTCGTGCGCTTGCGGGCATCGTCGGGAACAACGTGGCTCATATCAGTGCCCTAGGATTTAGTCCGGGCACGAGCATGCGATGTGTCGCAACTCGACGCGGAGGGGACGCCGTTTACAGCGCGAGATCGGCTTATTTCTTTATGTGACATTTGCACACGTGACCCATTAGAACTTTTTAACCATTCCGCTGCTCATGCGAAAATCTGTGCGCAGCTACGAAATTGGGAGGGGAACAACCACATCATGTGGCGCTGCCCTAAGCACCGTCTTCCTACTTTCCTGAAACATTTAATTTCTAGTAAGGATCAGTGGGAGGCCGCCTTCCGCAGCTCGAGGCCCGACATTCAGGCCATCCTGGAGAGCGCTGAGAGGGTAGGGGAAGCCTAATTCAATTAGTTCCTCCCCCCCACCCCCCCTCTGTCCCATTGCCCCCCTTCCCTTGAACCACGGACAAATAAAGTTGTTCATTCATTCATTCATTCATTCCAGTCATTGCATTGTGCTCATGTGAAACCGACTTTAAGGTGATCGTTAATCTTAAAACAATATAATAAAGAATGTTCGCAACGTCTTCGTATGTTGACATAACACGCCTTGTAGTTCCCCTGGGTGCGTCTTTCCAGAGGTGCACTTGTGTTTAGCGATGCTGCACCAACCACAATACCAGTTTCGCTGGTCAACCAACATCAGAGGGTGGAATGGCGGATCATTTTTGTTAATTTCATTTTGAGCTCTCTGAATTTTTTATTTCCGACACTGCATGCGCCCTCCGACGACAACCTCGATTCTGGCAGTAGTGACCCTGGCAAAACATTCAGCGCCGTAGGCCCACTCTCACATTGTTACTCCCGAGTGATACAAGCAAACTCGTGAAGTTCAACAATTGCGCCTTCGACATAGCGGTCCATTCTACGGGAAGCTGTATAACAGCAACCGCCGTAATAGACCCTCACAGTACTGGGTGCCGACAGTGCAAAGAAATCGAATTCGCTCGTAACTATCCCGCTGCATCGTTTAACATTTCGATTATAAATTTTCTAATGCTGCATGGCGCGCAGCTTACCTAACGTTCTGCCTTGAAGGATATCTGCGGCCGCATATAGCTTCCAAACACATGCTAGAGACGCGCATTGTCTCTATAATAACCGACTCATAACCCGTACAACATTATATCTAAAATTGCAAGCATCATACCATAAAGGGTTACCACGGCCAATACTGATCAGGTACTGAGAGAAACAACGTCACGGCAGTGTTTACCAGGCGTATCGCCTGCGAGGCATTTTCTTCCTCATGCAAGATACCCAGGGTGTTGCGGGACAAGGTGTATTTAAAAGTTGCCCGTTTTATTGGCGATTCTGTACACTTCAGGACAGTGGGTACGAGCGAGAACGTCCATGGCAGAACCAGATCCGAGCACCACTCGCGTCTTTCCACTAAGAGCGTTCCAGAAGTGCACACCGAGGCTGCCGTTTACCGCCCTCAGCACCGCAGGTGCCTTTGCAGGAATAAACAAGTCATTCCACATTCCCCACTGAACAACGAAGAACGCGGAGTTGTTCCAGAAATTGATGCGGCTAGAATATTGAGCGTCGGAAGGAAGCTGCGACGTCAACTTAGGACCGCACGCGGTCCACGCGTCGGGATCGTAGGTGCGTGCGCACCTATCAATGAGTTCTACGAGGACGGGGTGATGCTTGTCGAAGAATAGGATACCGTTTGCTACGGTAACCTTCTCCCCAGGATGCTGGTAAAATGCGCTATTCCTTATTCCTTTCAGCGACTTCATCGTGATAATGTCACTGTCCAAATAGGCACCGCCTCGCTTCCAAAGCACGACGTATCGGAGGAAGTCGCTCAGGTGCGTCATGGCGTAAGGGCTTCGACGCTGTCTTCCGCCTTCTGCCGCCAACGGTGCCAATGGAGTCCCCGCGAGTTCTACAGTCGCGTTCAGGGCAGAGGATCGAAAGTTGGGGTATTTTGAAAGCGTGCCGTGGTATGGACAGGTAGAGGAGGTTATGTTTCCGGTAGACAGGAGATGTACGAGGTAGTCGTCGTTGTGCCGGCAAGTTGACTCGATGCTGCAGGCCTGTCTGGCGTTGAGTTTTCGTTTATAGGCTGTTTCGAGGAACCATATATGGTCTTGGCTGCTGTTCGCTGTTTCTGAAACGAAAAGGAAGGCATGCAAGTGATGTGGTTCACGTAACTCAGATACTGGTAATTCATTTGGAGGTAGTTAACACTCCTAAGCAACTCCATGCATTTATAGAGAGCAATCAGTACTTCAGCAACCTAAAGCCCCTTCCTACAACCATTGCGCGGTATTTCACCTGGTAATTAGTTCATATAGATACCTAGATTTATTTATTTATTTATTTATTTATTTATTTATTTATTTATTTATGGACGCTCTAAGGATGCCGTATGAAGGTATTTTTATTTTAAGAACCTGTGGCTACAGGCGGTTAGCCGTAGAACGTCGGCGGTTAAGGTAATTAAAACGTCTGCAAGAAATGTCGACTTTAAGTAATGAACCATCGCTATTGCGCCATTGGCTCCATCGAAATAGGCCGCTGCGATATGCACTCAACTTTACTTGCAGCGAAGTCACCAGTCTATCGCCATTGTCACTCACAACGTGCCGCATTTTCCAACTAACATTTCAACCGTGCCACGCTTCCCGTGTAAAAGCGCGCGGAATGTGAACCACTCATGGTGATAGCAGTACTATTTTGACAAGCACACAACGCCACATACTGCAGTAAACATCAGCATAATCAGTAATGAGCTTGGTGATCGCGCGTGCATGTGCGGGCAACCACGAACACGTCTCATTCAACGAGTGCGAGTGCTAGCTTTCATAGCGCTCGTCTGCCGAACAGAGGGGACCCCACGCATCCCGCCACCTCCTGCAATTAAGTCAGATGACGCGACCTCTAAAGTCTTGCTCATCCTTTGAGCCCACCGCCGCCTACGAGAACCCCGGCCATCATGCTCTGTGCGTCCTGTCTGCATGTACTAATGGTGCCGCCGCTGAAGTGACGCTAATCGAAGGGCACGCGGAACCTTAAGCCGCGTTTACCACAGGTTCGCCGGGCCACATATCTTGGTGCACTCCGTCTGTGCTGATCTAAATCTGGTCCATGAAGCCACCATGGTCAGCAACAAGGCTTCTGTGATACAACCCTTACCGACCATGATGCCCCCCGGCACGATCCCTCCTCCAAGTATTACTCAGCCCGGCTGGTGTTCGTCGAGGCGACAGGCATCACCGGCAACCCTTCAGTTTCGTCCTCCCGAGACTCTTCTCATCGACATCGGGTACTACCGAAAAATGGACGAGCCTCCTCCCCCTTCCTATTAATTTTCTCTCGCCTTGCGTTGACTCCCCTTCTCCAGTCCCCGACGACCCCGCGCCGTGCTGTCTATATGAGCTGCAGAAATCAGCATCGTTTCTTCTTCTGAGATGCCACTACCATCCATAGTAACTTCTAGCGCCACAAGACGACAGAATCAAAGACGAATATCTCGTCGAAAATGAGTGGATCACGCCCAGACATGGCACCTCGTCAACGCAGCGCACTCATTGAGCCGCAACTGAAAAGCCAACAAAACGTCCAAGTTGTAAAAGACGAGCGAGTCATGCGTATACTGTCATGACACCTCATCAACACATCACACTCGGATAAATGCAAAAATGTTCCAAAATCCGAGTGAGCTCTTATTCTAACAGGTTTACTCTGACTTAACCCAACACAAATATAACACAATTGCACAGATGTTTAGCGACTTATGCGCGTCGCCAAGTCGACTGCTAGCCACACAAATCATATGTTTACAAGACAATGCAAACTTACAGACAATGATGCCAAGTGAAGTATCGCGGATGTATTACTAGTAATTGTAATGCAAATGTGAACAAAAAAATGTGTGCGCAAAGATAACTTGTCACTGGCAGGGACCAAACCTGCGACCTTCGAATAACGCGCCCGGTGCTCCACCAACTTAGATACGGCGGCGGTCATCCCCCCCCGTCCCCTTTATGATGTATATGTGTGCATTTAAACATGGGAGTGTCAGTCAGCACAGCTATTAGCCATGACGGTGAGTGTGGAACACTCTTTTTCTTTCTGTAGGCGTCACGCAGCACGTCATCGTAGTACGAGCTGGCAGCTGACCAATAATCCCTCGCCTACTAGCTGAAGGCATCAAGTCTGCTAGAACGAGGCCCTCGCTATGAAGGAAGGAAAGAAGAGGAAATTTAAGGGCTCGTCTTTCTTTTTTAGACAATGAAAAACAAAGAAAAACGAGCCCTTAAATTTCCACTACTTCCCTTCATTCATATGTTTACAAGCACATGCGCCCAAGCGTTGGCAGCAAGGAACTCATCCGTCACCTCCTCCATTTTACAGCTGCTTTCGTGTTAAAATCGGTGACACGCACTTGGCATATCTGTAAAACAGTAAGAATTATAATTCCCTAACTTTACATGCCTCAGCCGCAGTGTCCTTGTGAGACACGCCGTATAGTAGGGGGGCTACAGATTAACTTTAAGAGTCTTCTACCCTTGTTTACACACAAGTTAACCGCGGTTACGACAAACCACGGTTAACCGCGTTGAACCACGGTTAGAGTCAACCACGGTTCGCTGATGTTACATAGCGCCAAAACGTCCTCGATTAAGGAGGATAACGCCACCATCATGGACGCCGCCATTTCCTCGGTTAACCGCCCAAACGAGATTTCCAAGCTCGGTTTCCTACAACCGCGGTTAGCGTCATAACCGCGGTTTCGCGTACCGTGTAACTTAAGCGAACCGCGGTGACATATAACCGTGGTTATGTAAACGTGGCTTAGGCTGCCTGTGTAACAAGGGCATTAGTAAGTGCCTTTTGGGACGCGCAATGGTAAGCCATTTTTAGGAGCGAAGCTCTTTAGGCCTGCACCCCACCGTCGCCGCCATCGCCGTCGAAGCTCCCTGACACATTGATGCGGACGCGGCGTAAAAAGACAATGAAACGCCGCGCGGCGTTCTGTCGCCTCCGTCAAAGCTCCCCGCTGCATCATCGCTCTCACCCCTCTCCCACCTGTCTCCCTCTCCCTACGCTGCGCGCGCCGCACACTCACTCGCTCAGTCGTTCCCGCCACCGAGCGCATCAGACGCTCTCCCCAACCACTCCCCACCCTACCGGCTTCATAAAAGCAAAGAGCGAGTTCAGGCGCATAGTCATTTGCGACCCATTACTAAGGAGCTTCACTCATCGGTTGTATTCGTACACGGAACAACTGCTAGTTTTTCTGATACTCCTGTTCCCTTTGTAAAAATATAGAGCTCACTATAAGCGCATCGGCAGTAATCACCAGAACTTCTGAGCTTCCATAGCATGAGAACACCTGAAAGTTCCCACACGTTTACCTTACATACGCCTTTGCGCTGAGACAGACGAGCGAACACCACTCACCATTTGTCAGATCAAGTCCTTCTGCAATCAGGGTGCTTGACCAGTGCTGTGCAATCGGCTTGCTCACAGTCATTGTACCTGCGGTAATCACCCTAAGCTTCTTAGTTTTTACACCACGAGAACACTCAGAGATTGCCCGAATCGCTATTGCATAAAATTTACTCAAGTGTTTTCGTGAAAACATAAAAATGTCACAGTTTCACTACAAGGGCGAAGCAATGAATGCGATAGCAACAAATTGAAATGTTATACAAAGAGAGGCTGGCAGCTAAATCTTTTGAATCCGATCTCACGCAACTCTAGAAAACGCTGGTTTAAGAGAATACGGCCGCTCCAGGACACTCTTCACACCACATTCTCTTCGCGTTGAGAGCGCAGCACGTAGAAGGGTATACCGGCCGCCCGCTGTCGGCTGCCGAGATAGGGAGATAACGTGCGTGCCAGCGACGACCGCGCTCGTAAAATCGAAGGTCGCTCGAGGGAACCCCCCCCCCCTCGCGTCTTTTCACGCTCGCGAACGACGGGCGGGGCCGTTCGGTCGAACAGTTGGGGGGATCTTATCGCACGCGCCTCGGAGCGACGGAGATGGGCCGGCTCGTTTGATCTCCGCTTCAGCCGCGTTCATCGCTCCCGCTCGCGAGCTATTACCTGCTTGTGGAAACGTACGATGCGCAGGGGGCTCTTATAAATTTGGATTTCATACGCGACATGACGGTGGCGGCGACGGCAAAAACCCGTCGAGACTGTAAATATAATTGCTATAGCAATAAAAAGTACAAATTTGGAACGATGCGACATCGTGCCAACATCTCATCCTTTCACCACTATTCCAGTGTTACAAATGGCCACCCGCCGTAATAGCACTGACGTTAAGAACTTCTGCTGCTAAGTGCGACGAAGCGGCTGATTCCCTCCAAAAGCGATCATTGTTCGATGTGGGCGACACGCAATAACATACGTGTATATAGATTGTAAAAGTCAATCCCTTTTCACTCACTTCTAATACAGCATGTATTAAACGTCAGCTTACATGAAGCCTTCAGAAGAATTAAAGGAGCAGTGACACCAACTTTACGCATGTCGCGTTTTTTGCGTCAACGTGTAGTTATCGATCCCCTATTAACGATTCGGTACTGATAATGCAACAGAGAGACGATTTAATATATGTAATAATGATTACTATGACCCGTATCGAACGCCAGTCAAAACGGGAGCACAGCCCGCCAATTTTCAGCGCTGCCAACGCTGCCAAGGAGTCACCTCCCGCGGTCACGCCCCATCTTATCGCGTGGCCACACGAAATGGTGACGCGAGTTTCAGCTGACATTTCGTCTGCTTAGTGAGCACGTGTAGGCACGTGATCGCCACCCCCATCATAGCCGCCGCCGTCAAGAGCGTTCAGAAGCGACGATGAAAACACTGAGGAATATGGAATCGCTGCGATTCGCGACGTGGCCAATCATTTACGGTTTGATCCTCTTCAGAGTAGTGATTCTGATATCGACGCCGGACCGAGCAGCTACGAGGAGGCAGCTGGAGACGCACACTTGGGCCATGCTGGCTGGCAGACATGTCACAACTACGCATATGAACGCTGCGTGCATGTTACTTGTTTGAAATTATATTTCTCTGAACCATACGTTCTGTACTGCTGCAATTTGATCGGTTATTGTCGTGTTTGCGTCTACCTAAGCATAACCAATGTGTCGTAATAACTGGTCAGTTAGTGAATGTCGCCATGTGTGTGAACTGTAGTGTATACTGCTCACAGATTGAAACGCGACAAGAAAAATGTGAAACGCGGAGGCCCTGCATTTTGATTCCGTGAGCACGGTGCGGTGGTAGCGTTTCGCAATGGTGCAGCAAACTTTTTGCTTCATCTCTTATTTGAAAAGCACGATTGCAGCGCACAACGGTTCCACGGCATGCTAGCACGTAATGCGATGGAGATCGTAGCTTCGAATAATCACATTCGCGCTCATGACTCCACGACAGATCACCCGAAGCGGCGCAACGAAAACGCAGGATTCACACGAACGCGCTGCACGAACCAAGCAAAACAAAACAAGCGACGCCGTTGCCAGGCAGCTTGGCGTCGCCGCCAGGCGGTACCACAAGTAGGCACCACGATGACAACACTAAACTTGTCGACGTCAGCGTTTCTCGCGCATCGTCACTCAGCGCGTGAGGCGTGGCCTAGCAGCTAGCTGAACACGTCAAAATAGTGTCGATGTTTCATGGCATGAACGCGCCGTTGAGCCTTTGGACACTCTTTGCGCTCGATATAGAATAACTTCTACGTAACAGACGCAATTCATACTTCGCTAAAAAAACTCATGCATACCAAGCAATCGAGTGAACGCCACATCTCGAGTTCGAAATTTGGTGTCACTGCTTCTTTAAGATGTTCACCTCTGATGTAGACGACCCTGTACATATACACGAAAAGCTAAGCAACTTGTCCTCTGGTTGCCATAAAGGTTCCAGTGAACGAGTTAACATTTTTACTAAAGAGACAGATATGGGTTTTTGGCCTGTGTGCTGCACTGAAAAGTAATTGCGTATACTCCATCCATAAAAGATCTTTGCGTGCGAATCCATTAGAACGGTGACGTAATGTACAAAAACAAACGTTAAGTGCCGTAAGATTATCCGCCTTTTTAACATACAGGGGGCTCCAACTATCTCCAGCCAGAGTACCAAAATATGCCGACCCACTTTTTGACGGCTGGACCGAATGCAAGTTGCCGACAAGTGCATCGAGTAAGTCACATTATTTTTTTAAGTTCCAGACACAGAACATTGTATTTACTCCGACGGCAATTGCAGGCACACGAGGCACATTTCTGTTATCATCGTTAACGTCGTCGTGTCGTCGTTGCTGTGGTGTTAGTTGAACAGTCTAGGATAGATTGCACCCAAGAATTTCACAGAATAGTGCTCGAGAATTTACAGCAATCTCTGCAAGGCGACCGTGAGGAAAGCGACCTGATCATTGGTGACGTTATATAATTTTCCCGAGACTACTCCCCCCGTCCAAGCTCTGTACAACCCTAAGGCTCACATAAGCACATCCGCAGTAATCGCCATGCATTTCTTCAGTTCTGATAGCACGTGAAGACCCGAAAATTTCTCAAATTAGTCTTCCTACAAGTTTACCACACGTAGGTGTGTGTGTAGAGTCCACAGTAAATACCACTCACCATTGGTGAGACCACGTTCTGCTTTCCAGTTAAAGATCGTCTTCGAGACTGGCCCAATCAGCATGCTCGTTTTAGGTGCGCCTGCGGTATTAACCATTAGGAGGTTAGTTCTCATAGCGCCAGAACAGCCGCAGGTTCCTCGAACCGCCTTTTTCAACTTGTACTGCGCATTCTCTGCTCGAAAACGTGAACATGTGAAAACTAAGTTACGTAACATAGGGCAACATCAATTATTGCACGACTAAACTTTGAAACGATATAACATTCAATAGTACTACCTACGTAGCGTTCGTAACGGCTTTATAAAATCGACTGATTAAAAATTAAAGAAAAGGACTTTCGCCTTCCAGTCGTTCTAGGCAAACATGTAAGGAAGCGTGTGATTTTTGTAAGCGCCGCTATAGGAATAACGCTAACTGCTGGAAACGAATGCAACAATGCGGAATGACGACGAAGGTCTCTGAGAAACTACTATTCCATTGTTAAACGGAAGAAAGGCGCTCCTCTAGCCTTGATCATTACTCACCCGTAGTCCACAATCCATAAGCCATGATGCTAAGCCCCGCGAACGCGAAAATCAAGACCGATTTTCTGAACCTCTTGCGGGACGCATCTTGCAACGCCATGCCTCCACTATTGTCGCCGCAGAGGGTGGCTTCATTCTTTGTCATGTTGTCGTTGCTTTGTTTGGACGGTTGATAGGTCGTTCTTCAGTAAACTGCCGGAGCCGCAAGCGGGGGATCGATCAGGAAAGGAACGCCAAGGAAACTCGAGACCAAAGCCGTGTTCTTCTTCTGCCTGCGTGCCGTAAATTATGATGATGATTATCCGAACAATATTGCGCGCGTGTAATTATTATTTCATAAATTTCAACTATTATGAAACGTGCTAAAGCTATTATAATAGCTTGTTTTTTTTTATTTGTAAGGTAAAGACACTTGGCTCCGCATCCCCTACAGCCATTGGTAGGGCCTTGCGGCCGAGCTACTGAGCCGTTGTCAGCACTGCGTCTGGCTTGTCCGACCGGTAATGTCTTCCGAGATTCCTGACGATCATCGTGATGAAGAATCATACGAATAGAAGAGAAATATTTACTTTGCGGTGTTCAGATTTCAACCGAGGCCCTTATGCTCTGAAGGCGAGTGTGACTGCCACTCGGCTACAAGAATCGTCCCTTGATGAACGTGAATCCGTGTATATCCAAGGAGGTTTTGAAATATTGCTGGAGTGGAAATTATTGCTAGCGATGAGCTTTCACACCGTCGAAATTTCCTTCCTTTAACAGAAACTGTGCACGACTATGTGCAACACACCGAGGTCGAAGTGGTCCAGCAGCTTTTCTTGATCGCGGCCCCTGCCACCGCGAAACAGCGTTTTGGGTGACAGCTACATCAGGCGAGCCGCGTCGTCTGCGTCTGCAGTGGGAAGCTTCGAGCTGCTTGCTTCTTGCTCCGCGTTTTGCAAGCTATAAGTGCGGATGTCGCCCGCGTCCTTTGCCAGGCATGGTTCCAGCAGTCAAGAGAGCGTCTTAGTCTGCCCGGTATTCGAAAAAGCGTAGCGTAAAACCAAATAACGTGTCCTCGAGCTGGCGCCTGGACAAATGGCGCTAGCTATCCAGGATTAGAAAAACTAACAAACGCGTAATTTATGCGCTCCGAGATATGGGAAGCGCCCATCGCCACGCACTAAGCCTACAAAATCGGTTGTTTGAGTTTGACTCTCAAAAAGCTAGGGTGCCGAATGACAATGATACGCCGCGTTCGGCGTTTCATTGTCTTTTTGCGCCACATCTATGTTGCAGGGAACTTCGACGACGACGGCGGCGACGGCGGGGTGCGGGCCTAAGGAGCTTCGCTCCTAGAAAATCACCGCCCAAGCACTCCGTACAGATGTTTAACCAGCGAATCTTAAACGTGCGCCCACGTGCGGTCGCAGCCCTAAGCCAAAGTGCCGCTCGATAACCTCCAGCCGAAAGCGGGCGTTTGCCGCGGTGAACGCGTTGACACTGCTCTGCCCGCGACGCCTCTTCCTCGGTTCGCCCTTGTCGAGTTAGCTCGGCGTCGTGGTTAGCAGCATCCGCCCGCCATTGGAGCTTTCGTTCCTGCTTTGCGATTTAGCGTGGCTTGGAAGGCTGCCGGATCCACGGTACGCAGTTGCTGCTTGAGCTTGGCCACACGGATCTGTACTTGTGCCCGGACTGTAGCATCGGCCTGGCGAACACCAATTGTCTAACGATTCTGCTGTCGGCATTGTGTTTCGAAAGTTGTCTGCTGTTCGGGAGTTCGTACGACCCGTGGCCTACCCATGTGGAAGTTGTAAGTTGAAACTGTTGCGCGCGAGCTCGGCGACACGGCTGCGACGCGATGAACGACGTCACTGACGGCGTAGCCAATGGCCCGCGTGCTTGGGTACAACGGAGAGGACGACGTCACTGACGGCCCAGCCAATGGCGCGCGCACCTTGGTACGACGTAGAGAACGATGTAACTGACGGCGCAGTCAGTGGAGAAATTTCTAGCAACATGAGGACAGACGGATTTTCATTTCGGCTAGCCATATACAGCGCTCGGTGCAAGAGAAGAAAAAAAAAGGAGAGAGCAAGAAAGGCAGAGAGTCAGATAGAGAGGTACAGAGAGAGAGAAGTAGAAACAGAAAGACACACGAAAAAAAGTGGTAGAAAAATAAAGAGAAAGAGAAAGAGAGAAACATAGATAGTAAGAAAGAAAGAGAAGAAAGTCACAGTTTCGGCACAAGGCGAAGCAATTCCGCCACCTTGAGGGTTTCCGCAGAACTCATTTGCAAGGCGAAGCAATGAATGCGATAGCAACAAATTGGAATGTCAAGCGATGAATGGCAAGCAGGTCGAAACGTGCAGCGCGCTGCTCATGCACACCTGACGCACGAAAACAACACGCGCAGGACGAGAGAGAACGAACAACGTTCACAGCTCGACACTTAAGGCGTTGCTCAAACAAAAACGACACACGAAACGTATTCACAGGTACAGACGAGCGCGAGCTAACAAGTGCCACAGTTGTTACTTCGCTGTGTTTGAAAAGCGTGTTCTTTTCGCAAACGGGGGGGGACTGCCGCGAGCGAAGTGACCTTCGTGCGCTCGGTAACTATAACGCAATCGTTCCGGCGAAAGCCCGACCGCGAGATATCTCCCACCGCGAGATAAGCGCGCGCGCGAACGGGCGAATGGGCGTCTACCCCCCACGGGGCAAAGTGAGAGGGGCGCAGAGCCTTGCAAAGTGCGCCCTTTGCGCCATCTCGCTAGTAATGCTGAAAACACGCTGTATATAAATAACTCGCCGTATGAACGTTTAAGGACGTGCGCTTTCGTGGCCCAGCGGTTAGCGCCGCGCGCTGCAGAGCGAGAGGTCCCTCGTTCGATGCCGCGCGTCGGAAACATTTTCTGAATTATTTTTCTTTGTGGCTTTTATAAATATATCGATACATATACATATACGGTACATGACGGTGACGGCAAAAACCAGCCGAGAGTGTCCATATAATTGCTATCGCAATAAAAAAAAACGTGGTTGATCCCTCCTTCATATGAATCGGTATAACACCAAAGTAAAACTTCTCCTTACAGAATTATTTAAATGTTTACTGTGCATTGATATAAGAGGACTCGCACAATGTCTACTGGTGTTTAACGCGGATGCACCCACGTTGACGCTTGGGGGGCACATCTCCATCCCGACGACTAACGTCCAGTCCATGATCAATGATTAAACAAACCTTTGTGGTAGCTGCAGTAGTTAACGGCGAGAGCGTAATCAGAAAAAATTGGCCGCGTATCTGCGTGCTTCGCTGCAAATGTCGTCGAAAGATGATAGTCTTCTGCCGGCCGTACTACTATGTTTTGCCTTGCCTCAGACAGCGCCTCCTCTATGTTGAATCTGGCGTCTGGCTGGCATTGATAAAATAGAGGAGACGCTTCGTGAGATATGGACGCCATCTGTCAGTAGCATCGGTAAACATGAGCTTGTGCAGAACCCAGGGCCACTGCCAGCCTTTTTCGTGCATAGCGTCGCATTTTCAGCGCAGCCTAAGAAACACTAGGGTCTTTAGAATTACGTATCTATGTATTTTCTTTTAAACGCACACACCACCTAATAATTACGTATTGATGTGGCGCCTCAGATATGCTTAAGATTTGCTTTTTGATCGACAATGTTCACAAGTATGAACACAGCCACTTGTGCAAGATGGCTGGGCGTTAAGCAAGAGGTTAAGCTTTGGCCGGGTGACTGAATTGAGGGACAGACAGATAGTTAGAAAGTTCAAAATTTCTTCGTATCCCGAGAAGTCTATCGTTTTTAAAAAATTTGGGGACCCTTAAGCTTCGCCTTTAAGAGTTGAACGCGATAGCGATATCCTGTCCCTACTGCGTACTTCAATCACTTAGTGCATACTATGTAATGGGTAACATGCTTTAAACCACGAGCCAATTATGCGCGGTAAATGCGGGAAATGTTTTCGAAGTTGCAATGCACCCACTACGTGGTCTCAAGGGAATACCCGCAGTAACGTGTGTGCCTTTTGTAATGGGTACACGGCTTTGAACCACGATGTCGTTATGATATTCACATCTTCTGACGCCCGATGGCTATGCACGCTTGTACCACGTAATATTACTGCGATATTACATGTTGTGTTGTGACGCCTGTATACAGGACGCGCGTGTTTGTAAAGCATGAAAGCTATTTTCACTGCAATTCCAAGCAGAGGAAGTTATTTTATATCTAATCCCAAGCAGACGCGTGGCTGCTTGGTAGAAAACCTGCTTGCCACGCAGACGACACGAGTTCGATCCTCATTCGGACCCGGAAATTTTTATTATTTATTTTATTTGCATCTTTCTCGATTTTTTGGTCACGGACAAGATGATGATTTTTCGCTCACAAGCAACGACGCCGCCGCCGACGCCGACACAGACACCGACGCCGACACAGACGCCGACACCGACGCTAACGCCGACGCCGGAATTTCTGCGAAACGAGCTCTTTAACGCGTGGCCTCCGAGATTAGCCGGCTGCGCGCCGTTGCCGTTGCAACGGCGCGCCGCCGGCTAATCTCGGATGCCATGTTTAACGCTATCGCGTTAGAACGGTGCGACAGCCAGAAGAGCGTTGCCGACTGGACGCAGAACTTGGGCTGAGGCAGCCATTCCGCGGCCTGTTAAAGAGCTATTGAACACCACGGCCGCATCAGAGGGAAACACGACGCGCGTCCTATCTCCGCTCTAGCTCGGCCGCGACCTTTCTCGGGGCGATCGTAAGCAGCGAATGCGGTCTTGAAGCCAGGTGAAGGAGGCGAGCGTCGCAGAACTATTTTAGAGGCGAAGCACCTTAAGGCTGAGCCTTGTACCCCCGGTGTCTAGCGTAGCTCTGGTTTGAGTGGAGAACGCTAGGGGCGCTACGGTATCAGCGCTCTCTCCGGGGGGTGCCTGGTTTCGCGCTCCCGGCGCGTGCTCTGGTTCTCTTCAGCCAAGTACAAGCAGCTCTACGAAGGAAACAAAGACATCGAGCGAGATCCCATACTAACGAAAGCCGACGTTCTGTGCTTTACTGAAACGTGGAACGCGAAAAAACTGTACATCAACGGATTCGTCCCAGTCATCTGCACAGAAGAAGCGCAGCGTCCGGCGGGCGGTGTTGGGATGTACGTTAAACTGTCAGGGACAGCGGTGGATCTCAATCTACCAATAACTAGTCAAGCTCACAACGGGGAACATGCTGCGATAAAACTATTTAACTGAACCATTGTCATGACAGTGTACCTGGTCCCGAATCTTCCCCGAGGCAGCGTAATTAATTACATTGATACAGCAATGCGAGGCTGCGATACAAATTACACGAACGACCCCTTCATACTGACCGGTGACTTTAATGTAGATATCATGAATGACGACTGGCTTGTACAGCATATGACATCGCGTTATACTCTCAGATGCATTTATTATGACCATAAGCATCCAACAACAACCAGGGGTCGTATATAGTCCTCGTCTTCGCTAACTTCAGATTACATCCCATTCAAGAACCTCTGGTGATTCATTTCACCGAGCACAAGGCGGTTCTAATGAAGGGAAAACGGAGTCCGCACCTCAACACCATATACGACTTATGACATCAATAAAACAAAATTGTATATACTGTACGCACGTGTTTGTCACGCATTTGCATGATCGAGCGGGAAATGTACGGGGGATTCACGGTTACCCAAAGGATCCACAGTGCTTCGCCCACTCATAATCATTACTTCGTGGATATGCGTGTATTTTTTTTTTTCAATATTGATGAATGCTATGAGCGAGGCTGAGGCTTGGACTAAGATCGCCACCTCGCGGTATGTTAAGGCGTTCACAAAATTGCACTTTCGTATTCGAAAAGCGCCGAATAGGACGGACGCATGGCAACGACGCGTTTTAGGAGTTAATCGCAGAGGCCACGATCACGATGCATTATTTCACGGGCCCACAGAGCTGCGCGAGGGTTCGTCGACCGCGTAGCTATCGAATGGAGCGGCGATGAGGTTCTGGACAACAAAGACCCTCCAACCACGTATAATGAACTCACCAAGAACTTTTATCTGAGGAGGCGAAAGTATCCGCCGCCACACAGTAAATTGAACAGGCCTCAGGCGTTGACACTCAGACTCTTGCAGGTCGGAGCATATCCCAGTCCCGCACTCTTGCACAAGATCTACCCAGAAATTCAGACGTCAGACACTTGCGTGCTTTGCTCACACTTTGCCAGCTTAGAACACATGCTCTGGCGGTGTCCTGCGTTACGGGTTCACGAGGACGTTACATCGTCCAAGTGGGATGCTGCGCTGTGCAGTCCGGATTTGAAAAAACAGCTATGGGCAGTCCAACGGGCCCACGACGTGGCGGAGAGGCAAGGCCTATCTGTCCCGACGTGGGAGCGGCCCGCTACGTGCTAGTTCACGCCCCGACGGACATAAATAAAGTTTTTTCATACCATACCGCTACCAGACCGCGACAACACCCCTCCGAACAAAAGCACTGTGAGGGGAAAGTGGTAGATGTAAATGGCGCGTTTATAAAGCCACTGGAGTGTGTGACCGTGGCGTAGTGGATAGCGTGCCCGGCATTTGTTGTCGCGGACCGAGAGGTCGTGGATTCGGCTCCCGTTGACGGAACTTTCTTTTTTGCCGTCTGATCATGTGCATTTTGTCGACGTCATTTCCGTGACGGAAATACGTCACTGAAGTCTTGGTGGACCCCGGCATAAAATGCTTTCTTGTTAAAATAAAGAGAAACAAGGAAGCCGCCAAGCTAATCTACGTATGTTGCCCAGCTCTGATGTGCCTTCAGGCTTGACACCGCTAGTGCGAGGCTGCCTTAATTTATTTCTGTTTCTTCTTTGGGGATTTTGCTTTATAACTAAGCATTCTAAGACAAACCGACCTCACTCCAAAGAGTAAAGCGCTTCCCCTTGAATCATCATAAAATGCCTCCCCCCCTTGGACGTGGAAGCACACATACCCATGCCAGCTGGCGGGTGTGCGTACATTTGTGAGCGTCTCGTCGACTGCGGAGTGCAGCTTCAACATGCATGAGCATTTACTAGAAGCTTGCTGGTTCGCTTGCAATCAAACCAAATAAGAATAAGAATGCCCTAAGAGCAAGAGAAAGGCAACGACGTTGACGGACTTATCTCGAGCAAGCTAAGGCTACCGTCTATAGTTGGATAATGATTACGAAGTCCGAAGAGGCCCCGCACAGACGACCGAAGCGCGATAGCCAATCGCCTCCGCAACTAAAGAAATAGTCCCTCTCAGGCACGCGGCAATCTTCTTCGAAGGCGGAATCTCCGACCATCCGGCTCATGACGTCAGTCCAGAGTGCGCGCCCATTGGTGCAGGCTTGTGCGCATCTGCCTTTGACGAGGAAGTGCCGCGGACTTCTAAAGTTGCATCCGAATATAGAGAGAGATACGTGGAGATACGCCAGCTGTAAGCGGAACATCTTCGCGCATTCGTGGCAGGCGCTATGAACTTTGCCTCTGGCATTCGCGTAGCAGCGCTCACATCAGGTGATGCGCTGCCGACACTATGCAGGAAGTTCGGTGAACAAGATGTGTGAGTACGCACGTCTCGCTCTTGGCTTTCGTCGTTGTAAACGCTCGTGCGAGCCAAGCACGAGCCCGCGTGTTATGCGTTGTGACGCGCTGCCAATGAAACTCCAAAAAAAACTCACAGTTTCGCCGCAAGGGCGAAGCAATGAGTGCGATAGCAAGAAATTGGAATGTGACACGAAGATCGACGATCAGCTCGATACTTGCAGCTTCCCAATGAAGCACAAAGAAGGACGCTCGAAAAGGACGCTCGAAAAGGACGCGCAGGTATACACAGGACAAGCGTCAACTAACAACTATCACAGTTGTTACGCCTTTGTGTTTGAAGAACGCACTGCAAGTTTTCTTTTGTTTTGCTTTTCCCTCTACTCTATGGCACGTACCCACTCCGGGCTTTCTCCGGGGGATGTCGACAACGCAGAACCCGACGCTTTTAGATATTTCTTCTTTTAAAGTGCGGCGCGCGGAATGACCCATCTGCGTCTCCTGCCACGCGGTGGCGCCTGACGCAATTTGCAAGTATTTGCAAGCTGCTCTTTTTTAGATGTGAAGCATCTTATGGCGAAGCTCAATCCGGTGGTGGTGGTGGTGGTGGTGTGCGGCGTGACCACCCTTACTGCGCATGCGCAAACCTTTTAAAAAATAAAATTCCCCATCTCCCGCTAAAGGGAACCATGTGTGGATGCGAAGCAGCGGGGAGATAATTAGCTTGTGCGGGAGGAATGTCGCCGCTCTCATTTCACGGCAGTGGTCCGGGCGCTCATCGCGGCGCTGCGCAGGAGAGAGAATGAGGCGCGCGCGCTCTGTCATTTTCATACCGCGGAACTACCGTGGCGCCCCCCAGCGGAGTATGCAGCTGTCACACCACCTGTCGTTTGCGCCACTCCGTAGAGGAAAGGACGGGGGGGGGGGGACCGTACGAGAGGAGAGAGAAGGGGAGGGGACGTGCATGCGCTGTGGGGGGTGTGGGAAGCGTGAGCCGCTCCGTAGAGTAGATGATTCCAAGAGGAGAGAGGGGGGAGAGGACGCCGGAGCCGCTCCGTAGAGTAGAGTATTCCTAGAGGAGAGAGTTGGAGAGGACGTGCATGCGCCGCTCCGTAAAGTAGATGATTCCTAGAGCAGAGGAAGGGGGTGTGCGTAGGAGAGCACAGGGGAGGGGACGCGCATGCCCTGTGGGGGGGTGTGGGACGCGGGGGGCCGTTCCGTAGAGTAGACGATTCCTAGAGGAGAGAAAGGGGGTGGGCTTAGGAGAGAGAGGGGGACGGGACGTGCATGCGCTGTGGTGGTGTGGGACGCGGGAAGGAGGGACGGACTAAGCCCCCTCCAAACACATGCAAGCAAGATTAAGGAATGGGGTCAACCTGGGCGACAGACACCACCTGCCTAGCCATTGCTAAGCAGCCTCTCTGTGCTCTCGGCCATGACTCAAGGAATGGGGTCAACCTGGGCGACAGACACCACCTGCCTAGCCATTGCTAAGCAGCCTCTCTGTGCTCTCGGCCATGACTCTGATGACTGTGTTAGGGTTGACGGCCTTCATATTACTACAGTGTTCTGGTTCGCATAATGGGTGCTTCCCTACTTCATGACAGTGGCCGGACGCGGGACGGGGGGACGGGGGACGCGGAACGCGGGACGGGGGGACGCGGGACGGGGGGACGGGGGGACGCGGGAGGGACGGACAGAGCCCCGAGCATAAGATGCTTCGCATCTAAAAAACCTCCTCTCCCCCCTCTCTCTCCTCTAGGCATCCCTCCCCGCGGCGACCACACCCTCACTGCGCATGTGCCTCCCCTCCTCTCTCCCCTCCTACGCTCCCTCCTCTCTCCTCTAGGCATCCCTGCCCGCGGCGTCCACACTCCCACTGCGCATGTGCGTCCCTCCCTCTCTCTGCTCTCCTAGGCTCCCCCCCTCTCTCGCCTCGCGACGCCAACGCAGGCAGCGTCTGCTAGCGAGTTTCTTGGTTGAAAAAAACCGGCAGATCCCACGCACTGTGGGAATCGATGTAATGCGAAGCAGTCAGCAAGAAGCAAATCATCCCGTACATAATATGCATGTCATTATTCACATGTTAAGACCTGTCATTTGTGTTCATCATACAGTCACGTCGTGCAATACAAATTTTGGTGTATATCAAGCTAGCGAACTGCACGCAAGCGCACCATAAGAGTGGCATGTAAATGGCGTTGTTGATGACATGCATGCCACGATTTTCATGTTACCACCTGCCACTTATGTTCGCCTAATTTGTTACCTCGAATCGCAGCGAGACGCGAGACCAATCTGCCTCCGTTTCGCATGCGTTCGTTTTCTCGCGCTTTGCGCATCGTGCAGGTGCCATCCGCGTTCCAGAGTTTAATTGACGGACACTTTCTCAATTCCAAAGTGTATTCCTCGAACGCTTGTGCCCACTGAGACGGGGTCAGTAAGAATGGAACGTGATGCGCGCGTCACCCTCCTTGCATGATTAGAGACGCCGGACGAAGCGACGATACGCAAGCAAAGCGCGAGCGCTGTAGAGTCCAACGCGGCCGGCGTCCGTTTGCGCGCCCCGGAGCCCACCCGGCACCGTGCCAAGGCACAGCTGGAGGGACGGACGGACGGATGGACGGACATGAGCATGAGACATTAAAGGTTTTCGCCTTAAACATTTGGTGTATATCAAGCTAGCGAAACGGCCACGAGAGTGTCATGAGCCTGGCATGCAAGTCATGTTGCACATGACATATCCTGATTTCCATATTAACCACTTGTCATTTATGCTCGTCATACAGCCGCGTCACTCAGTACGAAATTTGGTGTATATCAAGCTGGCGAAACGGCCCCGAGAGTGTCATGAGCGTGGCATGCAAGTCATTTTGCACATAACATGTCATGATTTCCATATGACCACTTGGCATTTAAGTTCGTCATACTGTCACGTCACGCAGTACCAAATTTGGTGTATATCAAGCTAGCGAAACGGCCGTCAGCGCGCCATGAGCGTGGCATGTGAATCATGTGGTACATGACATGCAGGTCATGATTTTAATATTACCACCTGTCATTTATGTTGGTCATGCAGAAATGTCTCATCGTACCAATTTATGGATATATCAAGTTAAGAAAACGGCCTCAGGAGCACTATGGCCATGGCGTGTAAATCATACTTTTCATGACAAGTTAGTCATGATTTTCATGATATGACCAGTCATTCATGTTTGTCATACAGTCATGTTATGCCATACCAATTTTGGTATAAATCCCATTAACGATACGGCCAGGAGAGCGCAAAGTCGTAGGCGGCTAGATAGATAGATAGATAGATAGATAGATAGATAGATAGATAGATAGATAGATAGATAGATAGATAGATAGATAGATAGATAGATAGATAGATAGATAGATAGATAGATAGATAGATAGATACGCTCAAAGTCGCCGAAGTTCGCTAAGAAATGCTTCGCATTTAAAAAAACTGACTGCTCGCGCTGCACAACCGTTCACTGGCCTCCCCGCATATATGGCACTGGATCTTGACCTGCAAGGTGGTGCCGGTGGGAGATTTCTCCTGTGCGTTGTTGAACAATAAAAATTCGCAGAGTGCGCGTTAACTAAAATCGGACTGCGGGTCTCTTTGTCCAGTCGGAGTCTTCTGTCTCTCATTGCCCATTAGCAGCGATTGGCATGTTCCAGTAGGAAACACCGGTTCATCACTGCGTGCTTTGCGCCTCCCCAGTTTTCTCTCCTGCGCAACGCTGCCATGAGCGCCAGCGTCAACGCCGCTGCCAGTGTAAGCGTTAGCGCCCGCTGCTTCGCATCTACACATGGTTCCCTTTAGCGGGAGATGGTGTAATTTTTTTCCGTTCCACCTCACGGGTGGGTACAGAAAGGGGCCTCTTTTTCGTGTGCGTCTCAAGGGCAGTTTTCAAAGTAAAAGGAAATGTAGGAGTTGCTTGATAGAAAACACTCTCAAGCTCCTCCGAGACCTGCATACCGCTAGCTGTAAATGGTGTGCCTTATTATGCCGGCGCATGCACGGGGAGTGGCTCAGAGGAAGGCAATAACTAAAATGGGGAGTGGCTCAGAGGTCTAACGCGCTGCAGTGCAAGTGGTCGCTGGTTGGAATCCGCGGTTGGGGGGGGCCTCGGAATTTTTTTTCTTCTGATTTATTTTTCTTTGTGCCTTTTTTATGTGTCTACATACATATACATAACCCGGGCATGACGGCGACGGCAACGGCAAAAATCAGCCGAGAGTTTCCATATAATTGCTATCGCAATAAAAGCGAAAACGAAGAGACGGTAAGTGCTCCAGAACTACTTATTGAAAACCGTATAACGGGGCTCGTCTATACCTAACGCACAAAGCACATTTTTGAACCACTCAGCCTAAATACGAAAACGAATCACACAACGGGCGGTAAAATCATTGGTCTATTAGGGGCGAAGCTCCTTAATGTCGAGGCTTGCACATCACTCCCCCGGTGTAGCCCGGTGTAGCCACGCCAGTGCGATGACGATGACGCTGCCATCACGGCACAGCACATGCAAGGTAACCATTCTACGCCATGACCGATGACGATGACGCTGATGACGATGAAGAATAAGCGCATTCCAGACCACACATTCCATTTCTGTCATCACGGCATAGCACATGGAATGTACCCACTATACGTCATAACGATGACGATGACGCCGATGACGATGAAGAATAAGCGCGTTCCAGACCACACATTCTCTTTCTGCCATGGATGAAAACGATCGTGAACGCACTCTGGCCCGCGGCAACGCCGACAACAAGCTGCTACCCCGGGGTTGAGGACGCGGGAAGCGGCGGCTCAACGGCAAAAACAGATTGTATATACTGCACACACACGTTGTCACTCATTTACATGCGTGAGTGGGCAATGTCAGGGGTAACTTACGGTAAGAACGATCCCCAGTGGTTCGCCCACTCGTCATGATTCACTTCGTGAAAATGCGACTTTTTTTTCAGGACCTTAACAAAGTTCCTTGTCTGTCTGTCTTAATGCGAACGCATCTACTGCAAAAAGTCTTGCTAGCATCCACAGCGCTGCACCTGATGTACGAAACGGAGTATAGCAACTTTAAACTGGCTGCCAAAGACACTACTCAAACGGACCAAAAAGGCCGTACCCGAAACGACTCGCCACGAGTAGGCCGCTCACCAACAGGACGCCGCGCACAAAGCAAACCTAAAAGACAACTGCCGACCCACGATTGCGTGCGCCTTTCGCTGCAGAGGTCTGCGAGCAGGTCGTTTCCTGGTTTACTTCATATATCCCGAGGAATTAATCATGGTCGCCAACGTAAATCACTGGGATGAAATAGTCGTCAAGGTGTGCGAGTCCACGTCAAATGGTGACATGCTGGCAAAATACCAATAAGCTTGGCTCAGTCTTGAACTGCTATAATTCTAGTCTCTTGACGTATCACGTACACGTGCAGCTGCTGTGACAGGCATGTTTCATTTTCGTGTTAAACCGATTTCCTATGAAAGAGGGATGAAGCACAGATTGTTGTGTTAACTCCTAGTAACAGTGTATGTTGAATTGTTCAGTTTGTTTTAACCGCTTATCTGTCTGCTCTTAGTGCACTATTTCACAATGCTTGCCGTTCATTGATCCTGCATATGTTTTATTTTTATTTTCAAACTTGATCAGTTGTGTGGTATATCAAGTTAGCATCTTATGAATTGAGTAACGCCATTCTTAGGCAAATCCTCGGGTGTAGAAGCCAGCCATGTTGCAGGAAACGTTGCTGTCATTATCATCATAATGAAGAAAGCGTGCTCCACCAGCGCGTGATCTCGAGTCTCGCCCTAGCTCGCGACTGTAGCACGCGCTCGTGCAACGCGGGTTATCGCCATTCGCAGTAGCGAAACGCTCAGAGAACGACGCATCTCCTCGATCGTCCGCTATAAGAGCTCGTCTGCCTGCCTTTCCTCTCTTCCAGAAGCTCCTGAGGCGTAGCTACGTTCAGTCCTAACTGCAGCTCTTCCCTGAAGCTCCAAGCGCTTCTCGATCAAGACCGCAGCTTCTGGTAGGACAAAGGTTCCCGGTACTCCTGTCAAGGCAGTTTTCAAGGCCGTTCTCCGACTTCTCTCTGGCCAACCATGCGGCAGCCACTCGCAACACCAGCGCAGCAGCCACTCGCAACGCCACCGCAGCATCCACTCGCCACACCACCGCAGCAGCCACCCGCGACGCCGCCGCAGCAGGGCATTTCGGTGAGACGGCTGCACTCGATTTTGCGCTAGAGCACTCCTTCGCTTAACCTCGTCCTTGCATAAACGCGCCAAGTTTCACACCAATGATTGCGCTTTACTTAGACGCACACTGGTAAACTCCAGGAAGAATGATTGTTATCAGACAAGGAGGTTTAAAAAAAATGTTCGTGTGGAAGCTCTCTCAACTGTCCCGCAGAAAGTGAAAAGCTAGCCATTGCCTGTGGCATACCTTGGACATAGCATTGTCGAGTAATTGGCGATTTGATGTGAAGCATGCCTGCTGTTTTAATGCTACCGTTATCTTAATTATAAAATATGTCGCTTGTTCATGACGAAAATATTTGATCAGGATAAGTATTGCAAACGTGATCTCGAATAAAATTTTCGTATACTTGGAGGTTTCTTAAGGGAACCAGTAACACGAAGGGAAAGGTCGACAAGTAAGTTTCCACAACAATTATCATTCTTAAAACTCGTTGGGTGTGTGAGCGTAATGGCTTTGTCTTTGCTGTTAGCTAACGTTTTATGGTGCAGCCCTTAAAATGGCGGAAGTCTGGCTTCACTTTCAGCAAGAAATTTCCGCTCCAGCACTTTCTTTTTTAAATGCGAATGCATTTCATAGTCGGGCTATGTCAGGCGTCCAGCGTTGGCGTTGTCCGCGGAGGAGGAGGAGGAGGACAGGTTGAGGAGGTGACCACCCTTACTGCGCATGCGCAAACCCTTTCAAAAAAAAATAAAAATAAAAAACCTCCTCTTTCCCTCTCTCTCCTCTAGGCATCCCTCCCCGCGGCAACCACACCCTCACTGCGCATGCGCCTCCCCTCCTCTCTCCCCTGCTACGCTCCCCCCCTCTCTCCTCTAGGCATCCCTGCCCGCGCCGTCCACACTCCCACTGCGCATGCGCGTCCCACCTCTCTTCTCCTCTCCTACGCTCCCCCCCCCCCTCTCTTCTCTAGGCCGTCCACACTCCCACTGCGCATGCGCGCCCCCCCCCTCTCTCTCTCCTCTCCTACGCTCCCCCCCCTCTCCCTCTCTCGCCTCGCGACGCCGACACAGGCAGCGTCTGCTAGCGAGTTTCTTGGTTGAAAAAACCGACTGCTCGCGCTGCACAACCGTTCACTGGCCACCCCGTATATATGGCAATGAATCTTGACCTCCAAGGCGGTGCCGGTGGGAGATTTCTCCTGTGCGTTGTTGAACAATAAAAATTCGCAGCGTGCGGGTGAAATAAAAGCGGACTGCGGCGGAGCTCGGCGGAGCTATACATGAAAAAAAAAATTTAAAAAAATAAATAAAAACAATTAAAAAAAACAAGAAAAAAGCAAAAAAAAAAAGAGCGCTGCGCCTTGCTCCCGACCGGGCTGCAGAAATCAGGCGCCTTTTCCTTCTTCGAACCACAACCACCATATATAAATGGAGTGAAGCGCGCGCGAAATGCATTCGCATTTCCTCACGATTCCCTTCGGGGAGGTGGGCGCATTTTTATTTGTTATGAGACCTTCAAATTAACTTCCCATATCAGCGCGCGCCGATTTCATACACACCCTGAGCAAGTGATGGCGTTTGGAGCCATTCAGCCCCTCGCCAACACTTACGCAATCAGCGCGTGCTAGACTGGATACTCCGCTTAGTGGTCGCTTGCAGAATAGGCTCACCCCACTCCCTTGCTTATACTTTTCTAAAATGTGCTTGCAGTGGCACGGTAGTTGCGCGGAGGTGCGATGCTATAGTAGTGACCTGGAGCACCCTTTCCATGGCAATGTCCATGCATTTTTGCTCTCTTTGCACTTTGCCAGTAGCTAGAGCGACCATCCGCCACCTTTATCAACGGGATCAGCAAGCCGTGAGCAACGGACAACGGCATATAATCGGGCCGAAGGTATTACAAGATAAACTTCTGGCGCGTGTGTTTCGAAAATTAGTTGTAGAATGGAGAATGAAGCGTTGAGGCTTTTATACCGCGAGGAACTCGTGTCTTCGTGTATTTAAAATCGTTTTTGTGTACTTATTTTGGCGCCATTGAACAGTTTACGTCGATTTAATGCATTAACTCCACCCTGCGACAATTCAAAAAAGAGGCTGTTGTCTGAGGGCGCCTACCAACAAACGCGTGGTACCTAAGCATTATGACAATGCAAGCTGTTTGGTTAGCGAACGCGCTACGTTATGTCACTCCATCGGTAAGCGTCAATGTTATCCAGCAGTTCACCCCGTCTCCAACCCTACCCAGTCCCAATAGGAGGTTGCTCTCCGCAGCTCTTTACTAGACAAATAGGGGCAGCTGGTTATTCGGGCTCGTGTAGCAGTTCGAGTCTCACGAACCATAAACTAAATGCCCCCCCCCCCCCCCGCTACCACTGGGACAGAAACTTAGCGTATTTTACAAGAAATTTAGTTACTACTACCACTAGTACTATTTCACGGCGCAATAGAAAATTGACGTTTTCGCAATGGTTTTGACAGCGATGGCCATGCCCTGTCGTGTACGATAAGAAATGTGGTTAGGTTCTTGGCTAAAGGCGTGAATCCTGCAGCATTGACCTGAAGCGTGGGTCCAGCTGCTTACCAGCCTAGCCAAAGACAATTCGCAATACACCGTGATTCTGTGGTGTTCGTTTGCGATAATTTCGCACAAGCGCACAAGTAGCTCGAGACTGTTTACTACCTGGTGCGGACTAATGATTCCCAGTAACGGGACAAGATAACAATCTGCCATTTTGTCGTAAAAGTTTAGACGTTTAAGGCGTTTGAAGGAGGAGCGCCAAAGCATTAAGCACGGTAGCTGAGAAAAGATAACAAGGACGTGTTCATATCTTTAAGGCAACCGGCGTGGCTCATCTTTGACACTTAGAAAATTTCTTTGTCTGAGTGCTGTGAAGGTGAGGACCTTAACAGCCCTACCAGGTGTTGCAGAAATCCCTGTGTTGTCCTACGCCTACTTCCTTGCACTGTTGTGAAGCAGTCGCGTGAAGCAAACTTATGCATTAAAATTAGCATTGAAAATACGAGAAATTCTTGAACAGGTTTATATCAAATTATACGATATATCGAACCAATTTCAGTACTTTAGCGAGTTCTATACATGGGTTGGACTGTATAGGTATCCTGACGCGTCTGATGCCCGCACTTACGCACGACTGCCCATTGTATTTTTAAGTATTTATTAGGCTCAGCCCTAGTTTTATGACTCGCGAAGAATAACGAAGAAGGAAGGCCCGCATGGCCGTTGCTGATATTTGAGGGAAAAAACTCGCACCTTCCGGGAAATTTCTTGGAATGCAAGGTCTGATGACAGCTTTAGGGGTTTGAATTGGGCTGGTTGTTTCATTTCTGAACTTGAAGAACTCTAGGAATGAGACGAATACAGTAGGAGGCAAGCACGGGGTTGCGAAAAACGTTAACAAGCACGCGCAATGGTCGGGCAAACAAAGCGCTATATACAACATTGTTCCTCCGCTTCTGTAAAAAGTTTAAAAATATTACGCATGTATAAGCGTTACCTTACCAAAATATTCATTCAGTAGGAACCAAAATATTTATAGCGGGAAAAACTTTTTTGCTACGTTAAGGATATGTGGAATTAAATAAGGAAAGAACTGGTGCGAAAAAAATTAAAAAGTAAAAAATCTTTTGAGCATTCCTTCAAAGTTCACGCTTTGCCTTGTCTGAATGTTTTTTACTTCATCAGGAAAACAATTGAACTACTTCACTTAACACTGAAGAGTGACTAAAAAATAGAATTTTTTTTCGCATAGCCGCTCGAGGAAGAACCCACGGAATTTCAGGCAACTGTCCCTGAGGCGTACTGTTTTAATAAATTTTATCGCCTGTCTGCCGCACGCAGGTCATCATATACATGTAAGCCTAAATTTACCAAAAAAAGGCTATTCGGGCAAAGGTAGCTCATCGTTGGTGAAACACTATTGCGGTCTATGATAAACTGTGCAGCACATCGATCATAATCGAGAAGCACAACTTTCGTCACTGAAACGATCAACGAAGGTCGTTCTCGTGTTTTCACGGAGTTTTTCTGGGTGGGAGGTCCCATCACTGCAGCACTTGTGGTTCTTGCTGCGACTTCACCTCATAACACACTGGCAAAGGAAAGAAGTGCAAGCTTAAGGGCTCGTCTTCCTTTGTTAGGTGCACAATATTAATGAGAACTAACAGACATTGATTATTGTCTGTTAGTTCTCATTAACATACTGGCGAGTAATACAAACCAGCGTTGTACATATAGAAGGCACGTGCGGTGATGAAAGAACGTCTCACCACCGCGTTTTACAGCGAAAGCAGTGATGAGATCACAACAAGGGCCGTTTTTGCGCCGTAGTTTTCCGCCGCCGCCGCCGCCGGTGTCCTTAACCACTATCGCACGAAATAAGAAAAAAACTAAATAAATAAAAACTGGCCTATGCCAGAATGGGAATCGAACCCGGGCCCTCTGTGTGGCAGCCCAGTGCGCTACCACTGAGCTACGCCGGTGCTAGAAACTGCGTTGCAAACTGACCCTATGCAGGCTTCATGTCGGGTAAGGAGACGCGTTAGCATGCGTTGTAAAGCGTTTTAGAACAGTAAAGTGACAACCAGGCATCACACAATCCGAATGGCGTGACGAGTGGGTCGTTCAATGCTCCAACCCATCACAAAAGCCTGAGGCATAATTCTTCATCGTCGTCAGCCCCAGCATTCAACAAAGTGCACATAAGGCGTTACAAGTGTGTAGCGGGTACCGCGCTTTTTCAAAGAATCACCAATAATGGCATAGTGGACGCTTCCTCACTACAGAAAAATTGATTTATGGCGTAGTGTATGCCATGCAAGCGTTCTTGTAGTAGTTGCCCCAAGAGTGTTTAAACAAGGCTCTAGAAAGGCCGCTCTTCCATCTTTCGCTGTGACTGGGCTGCGAGTTCCGCGCAGGCCTGGCAGTTTTTTTTTTGTATGAATTCAAGTACTGAAGGATTGCTTACCGAGTCACGGACGAGCTAGAAGGGATACAAGACGTCCCCGCAATGAAGGAACGTGCTGTCTCTGCCCTCCAGCCACGACTCGGTTAAATATACGTCGCGCACTTCCCAGTTCACGTCAGCCTCAATATTGAGGCTGTATCATTATTTTATTTTTGTAGCAAACTCGCTCTTAACACCAGCGCGCAATCGGCTGCTTAGTATGAAAAATCTAAATGAAAAGTAAAGAAAGCTTTACTCCGTTGTACAGCGAACACTGCATAATGAGTAAATTGGGCTAAAGCTGTGTCAGTACACCTGACGAGGGCAAGTATCGTACGCGTTGTGATAGGTTCATAAAATTGCTAGATTTCTTTCTGCGTTGGTTATAGGGTTTATGTATCAGCACAAAAAATCCGGTCGCTAGGAATAACAATGCAAAGAATCGACAATATTTAATAAGAATGCAACGAATCCATAATATAAGAATCCACAATATTTTTCTTCAGGCAACAGATTCGATCAGTTTTTTTTTTGTTTTTTTTTACTTACCGTCAACAAGCCATGACGCGAAGTAGTAGCACCAGCCAGGCTAATCCTATGCTAGGACGCAAAGGCAAGAAAAGTTTTTCTCAGTGAAAGCACACATTTTTCATAGACTGCCTTAATGAGCTACCAGAGTCTAAGCGCAGCTTAAGGTAGCGCTTTCGCCAAAATTAGGTTATTTCCTAGCCTACTAAGTAACCCTGAGGCTAAAAAAAAAAAACATTTCTGAGCGAGCACGTTTTAGGTACCGCTTCAAAAAGTAATTCGGAATTTCTTTATTTTTACTCTGCAAAAATTTCTCCACACTTTATGTAGCGAATTATTTACCTTTGTGCTAAAAACAAGCGGAAAGCATAGGATTTTTTGAAGCTATCATCCAATCACCGAAATAACGCAGAACCATGCGCTCTATGAGAGTTCTACCTGTTGTATATTAGTGGTAGTCATGTGTACACCCAGCCCCAAAAGTTTACGGAACGTGGGCTCCACTGCAATGCGAATTTCCGCTCTGTTATTCCAGGGCGCTTATAACCTAGCGGGTAGCTGCGTAAGTCGCAAGAACTACTTCAGGCTGGAACATCCAATTGAAGGCTATGTTCTCAGACAAAGCGGGAATAAAGCTTTCTCGAAAATTTCGCGTTTCGCAAAATTTTGGGCGGGGGGTGTACATACAATGTGTATGTTTTTCATGACTCAGCACTGATTAACTTCAATTAGCCGACAATTTTATTCTTCCTCGAAACGGTTAAACATGAACTGTGGCTGTGGCTGTTGCGCAGGCCTGGCGATTCTTTTTTTCCATTTTCCGAGAAAAATCTAAAGTGCGCGAAACACGCAAAATGAAATAAACGCACGCTCGCAATATATATATATATATATATATATATATATATATATATATATATATATATATATATATATATATATATATATATATATATATATATATATATATATATATATATATATATATATTATAATATTATACACTTCTTTTCACGCGTCTCATGGGCACGCCTGGAATGGCTGGCGGGGAAAACAGACCCGTAACAAAACGGGCTTTGAACTCAAAGGTTGAGTCAACGGTCATCTTGGTCAACACTGAAGGACTTGTAACGGCGGCAAACGTACTGCTTGGCGATTACGCAGTGATAAATAAATTCGTCTTCGAAGCCTTCCCGATGCATCTCGCGTTCTTACGATACATGTCGTAGCCCTATTAGTTTCGTATTTATTGCAATCTTGAACATATGACGCGTAAACGTAGTACAACCTGGTTGTTAAAGGGTCATGGAAGCTGTATCCTCCTGTCTTTCTCTCGTTGCTATAGCGTAGTTTAATTTTTCTTTTTAAGATTCCTTGACAAGTGTGAAGTATATGAGTACCTTCGAGGCAGCACTTTTTTTTTTTTCTGCTGATGCTGCAGTTATCGGAAGTCTCTCTCGAGGCGAATGCGCTATGTCCTAATGTAGGGGCATGAAAAATTGACTATGCTATTTTTTTTCTTCTCGGCTACCGTCCTCATCACGTGGTGTACGACGCGCTAACAGTCACCGGACAAGGAACCGATGCGCGGCAACACTTCGAGCAAGGGCCCGTCGGCTGTTGTCCTGTGTTGTTTGCTCGCGCTCATCCCGGTCATGTTCTGCGTAGCCCTGGCTATCCGATACATGACGAGGGGCCCACGCGTTGTGCACGAGCACACGACCACGCCTGCTCTGGCTACTACTCATCATGGCATCAAACCCCTCCCGCCCCTTCCGCTCACCGATCTGACTGTGCCGTACACGCCGAAGAAGGGGACTGAGCAGTACACCGGAGCACTACCGACAGACCTCGAGCCGGTGCATTATAGCGTCACCATTGTGCTCAACGGTGAGATCGTTATACCCTACTGCGGCTCTCTCGGTTTGCGTCGCTGGTGCGAAATCATTTGCCGCGAATCGTCCCTTACCCGGTGTAACTGGTAGGTTTCGCTATTCGAAGAGATACGCCAACGAAATTATTGGCGTACGGTAGACTGGGCGGTAATCCAGTCCGTAGGGGAACACCACTATCGTGACGAACTATAGCAGTGTCTCGTAGCGAATTGACATTTCATAAAGTAACAACTTAAAAAGTCCCAGTGTTGAAGCAAGGGCGGAGCAGTTAATGTCGGTAGCAAGAAATTGGAATTTAATACTAAACAAAGCCAGCAGCTAACTCCATCGGCAGACGGAACCTCGGGTGGTCGAAATTTCCGGAGCCCTCCACTACGGCGTCTCTCATAATCATATCGTCGTTTTAGGACGTTAAACCCCAGCAATTATTATTAAAGGAGCAGTGACATCAAATTTCAAACTCGAGATGTGGCGTTCACTCGATTGCTTGGTATGCATGAGTTTTTTTAGCGAAGTATGAATTGCGTCCGTGACGTAGTTCTTCTATTTCAAGCGCAAAGAGCGTACAAAGGCTCAACGATGCGTTCAGTGCCATGCGACATCGACAGTATTTTTACGTGTTCAGCGAGCTCTTAGGCCACGCCTCAGGCACTGAGTGACGATGCGTGAGCAACGATGACGTCGATAATTTTAGTGTTGTCATCGTGGTGCCTATTAGTGGTATCGCCTGGCGGCGACGCCAGGTTGCCTGGCAACGGCGTCACTTGTCTTGTTTTGCTTAATTCGTGCAGGGCGTTCGTGCGAATCCTGCGTTTTCCTTGTACCACTTCGGGTGATTTGTCGTGGAGTTGTGAGTGCGAATGTGATTATTCGAAGCTACGATCTCCATCGCGTTACGTGCCAGCATGCCGTGGAACCGTTGTGCGCTGCAATCGTGCTCTTCAAATAAGAGAAAAAGCGAAAAGTTTTGGTGCACCATTTGCGGAACGCTATCCCACAACGCGCTCATGGAATAAAAACGCCAGGCCTCCGCGTTTTTTTTTTCTTGTCGCGTTTTAGTCTGTGAGCAGTATACACTACAACTGACACGCATGGCGACATTCACTAACTCGCCAGTTATGACGACACATTGGTTATGCTTAGGTAGACGCAAACACGACAATAACCGATCTCCGCACACCCCTCTCCGCACACCGGAACCAGAAATCGCGTATAAAATATTTTACCTTGATTTTAAAGTTTTTCTTGCCCAACATCCGCAAGCTAGCCCCACCACAATGGTCATTATCACAACGAGTCAACACATTTCACTGGGTTTGCAAAATCTGCGTCCTGCATGCAGCCTAAATCGTAGAAATCGCTGTCAGAGCTACTGGATGACAATTCACTCACCATGTTTACGTGAATTAAGTGCGTTTGACAGCAAACTGACAGCTGTTGCTACTATGTCGCGAGTTGCAGTTTTCCCGTGACGTCAGGCTTGTGTTGCACGTCACTGGGAAGGAGCCCCCTCGATACCGAAACCGAAATCGCTGTTTTCAGATAACGGTATTAAACGCATATTCAATGCATTCTTAAGCAGTACGACACTCTTTTAAAGGTTCTCGACACCCGCGTTTTTATTTACAGCAACAACACAAAAATATCTTAAAATTCGTGTCACTACTCCGTTAAGGGAATACGGCGGCTCCAGGGAGGTAAGTGGTTTTCGCGCTGTCTATCGCAACACTAAGTAAGCTGTGGGATCACAGGACGTGTACTAATGTCGGACAACATAGCGCGCGCGCGTCACCGCGCCATTTCGATCAGTTCTCAGTTGCTGTGCAAGGGACGCAGCCCCCCCTTCCCGTCGGCAGCCCTTCATACTCCTTCGTCGAACGAAGCCGGGCGACGCGTTTCATCTGTGCTTGAGCCGTGTCCGTCTGCAGACTTCGCAAGGTTTCGATCACACGTAGATCATACGGCATGCGGTGTGATGTTCTTGTCTTGAAGTTTAGACGAAACATCACGGTGGCAGCAAAAATGCGCCACGAGTATCCATATTGGCACGTGGTGGCGACGTTAACGAAGGAAAAATTCAGGCTCTTAAAGACGACTTCTTATTGGGCGAACATCCGCCCACGAAACGAAAAGTGAAAGTACAAGCAATACACGGCGCGCACTGTAAGGGGCAATCGCGGTTGTCGGTAATCTGATCAGCGCTAAGGTGCGTCGGCATTTACATGTGTGGCATCCCAGCCTTAGTGGGAGCGGCCCGCAACACAGTGATCTGTGTTTTGGAGGACCCAATAAAAGTTTATCCAATCCAATCCAATCCCAGCCTTAACTTTGGTGGCCGCGTTAGTTTTAGAATAAACAATACTGTTTGCGTTGCGGGGTCAAGCTTATGAAAACCATCTAAAGTAATTGTGAACGTTGGACAGTCCGGCGCGACGCGCGGATGGCAGCTGTTACACGTGTAACGGGTCGGTTACACTATAAGGCTCGTTTACACCGACGGCGGAGCGGCGAAAGCTGCGAAGCGCATTTTCGACGCGTCAAGGCGGCGAATGCGCGTGCATGTTCACACCGCACAGCTGGTCTGGCTGCCGAGGAGGTGGGGCATCTCGCACTTTTGCGGACGCGTCTCCCTCACGTCGCGCTACTTGTCCACCCGAGGCCGCCTGCGCAGATCTCACGCCATTTTCGGCTTAACTGTATGTTTACTACAGAGATACTCCAGCGCCACCGCCGCGTGGCGTTCTTATTGGCTGCGGCGCCGCGTTTTCCGCACGCTTTCGCCGCCTGGAGAGGTTTCCTTCGTTTTCCGCTTTCCCGCTCGTCCGCTTTACCCGCTCCGCCTTCGGTGTGAACGAGCCTTGAAACAGAAAAAGTAGCGCTCGTGGTAATGTAATTGCTATCGCAATAAAACAAAATTAATACGACAAATGTTGTCGGCAGCCGTCCGAGAAACCTATGACGCTGAATTTATTTACAACGACACAACGGCAGTCACCATAAAAATATATTGAAAAATGATTCCCAAAGCGAAAGGGGCATCGGGGGGAAGGTACATTTGAAGGCACCATTGGCCTTAGCGTTCATAAGTCGATAGCTGGAAAGTAGTGCCTCCCACTGAACCGGCCAGTGCGGTGCTGCTGCCGACCGTTCTTTAGGTATGGGGGCTGCTTTGAACTGTCTCAGGTAATGTGGTAAAAATGTAGTGTGCTCCAAACTAGAGGCAGGAACCTCGACAGCGTGTCGGTAAAGTAGCGGGTAAATTTTTACGGTGAATTGAAGCCCTATTCGCTTGTTTCGCCATTGGATGGCTTCCTCTATTAGATCTTCTTGCAGAGGAGTGAAAGCCAATCCTTCTAAATCCACGCCAATCTTCTTAAAAGTCAACTCTATTTGCTTTAACGTTTCGGTGGGCCGAGTAAAGGCGATAGCCGTTCTGTAACCCGCGATTACAACATGCTGAGGGCTGGGTGACTGTTTAGCATAGTCAAAATGGCTGCTTGGGCGAGTTGGTGATTCAAGTAATCATGTTTATCATAGACGCGCGTGCAATCATCAGCGCACCGAGTGATTGCTGCTCTGTAAAACAATGACCAATTTTACCTTGTAGTGAACAGGAAAATGTGCCAAGTTCACGTTCGCCGCGTGTCTTCACCATGCGATCCTCCTCCTGGTCAAATAACTTCTGGATTCATGACAAAAACTTCTTGCCATATTGGAAGCTATCAAAAGTACGCAGGATGACTATCAGTCAGTACAAAAATGGTGCCTGTGAGTATTTCTGTGCTGTAAATCATGCAGCGTTGAGTGCGAGTACGGAAAATTGGAAATTGACCACCACCTGGCAAATTGCAAGCACAAGAAAAGTGCTACATACTTGCGATCACTTTCCTCACCGTCACTTCCCTTTCTATATCATGCAAGGCTATGCCATGTGCTAGCTCCCCCTCTTCCTTTCTTTTTCCTCACCTTCACTTTACTCCTCCTCACCCCTTATACTATGCTCGGACTTTGCTTGCTTTGGCATGGCTAGGCTGGGCTGCCTCTCTCTCTCAATGTGCCTCCTCCTCGCTCAACCTTAATGCGGGCCCACAATGTACTTTTGCCGAGCTTAAAGGTGTCAAAGTAGACGATTGGGCCAGTTGGTGATTCATGATCCATATATACTGCGTGGTAGAGAACACGGACGGCAGGCAGACGGGGTATAAGTTGATAGCCTGCGCTTGTCCCCGTCTTCTTGTCGTCCGTGTTCTCTACCGCGCAGTATGCATCGATCTTAAAGGCGTACTTACCCGAAAATTTTGGCCTCGCGCTTTTTTTTCTGCAATGAGATGCTGGGGGGGCCCTGTTAGTCATAACTCGGCACATCGTTTCCTGCAGGTCGCAACAGATAACTAATGATATACTCCTCATTACCGACCAGTCCCTGCTTCGGTTTGAGAGCTCCCAAAACAAGCCGCTGGATGCAACTATCACCACATGGCGTGCGCAACGCTCGACCACGTCAGCACACAGAACTGTGACGCACTTCCGCCCTGTCCGCATCAAGAAGTCCTTCAGAACAGGAAACGGGAAAGCAGTGTCGCCAAACACAAAACTTTCAACGCGTGCGCCATGGACACGGGACTCGCGAGGAACCGTCGAGAGTTAGTCTGCTGGCGCAAACGCGGCGAAAGAGTAATGGTGACTATGATGTCATCATAACTTAGGATAACTTTGTGTTGGGCAAGTTGGTACACGTTCATTATAGAATTTTAAGGCGCAAATGAGGACAGACACAAGATAGAAGATAGATGCGCTCTGTCCCGTGTTCTATCTTGTGTCTGTCCTCATTTGCGCCTTAAAATTATATTATCATCATAACTTGTTGCATCGGCTGCAGCGTGGTGACGTGAGGGAAGTTGGGGGGGTCACCGTCGTGTCACTTTCGAGGGTGTCAATGCCTCGAGGTGCGGCGTATTTGCTCGCGCCATAGCGCACGCAAACTTCAAAATTCATATGAAAATACCTTGCAAGCCATATTTACTGTTGATATCTTGCAGAGGATATACGCATGTTCGCGGCAATTGATCCCACAGGCTATCTCGCCCGCTAAATTTTGTGTCAGTACCCCCCTTTCAACAGCTTCACTGTTAAAAGAAGTCAAGCCGTAGGGATTTTTCTTGCGATCTAGGGAATATTAGGGGTCCACCTGTGGATAAAACGTTGACTTAAATTGGCATCACTGCTCTTGCGGGAGAAGATTGGTGCCGCACGGCAGTTCTGGAGGTTTTCGTTTGGCTGCCGGAGGCGCGCCGAGAGAGTGTTTTCGCTGGTGCGTTATACTCTTGAGGACAAGCGTAAGACTTGACGGAGAACTTGACAGGTGTGTGAATCGAGCCGTACAGAGAATTTAGCGATTGTAATAAGAGCAAGTGTGCGCTCTAAGAAACTTCAGTCGCGTGTCTGGTAGTAGTCTATGTATTACGCACTGGCAGAAAGCATAAAAAAAAACCAGCGGAATTTTTTTTAGCGCCCTCTCGCTACAGGCCATGGCCTTTTCCCCACTAAATATAGCGACTGACGTCTTTGCGACAGTGGCTTTACAGTCAGTCAACGTAACGCACGAATCCTTGATAATCGTGATAATCGCAAAAGTTGGAGGATGTCCCAGACAAAGCATCTAGCTCACTTCCAATTTGGTATTACTGCAACATGCAGTGAAGCGTTTGATCGCTTGCTCCGTAACGCGCCTAGTGTGGTACGCATCTGGGATAGTTGGTTACGAATCATTTTCACACATCGTTCGAGCCCACAAAAAAACGTCGTACGTACACAAATAACAACGGACACGCGGAAAAATTTCGGGACAGTTTCTACTTCAGCTTGTTGGTATATCATCTATAGTCTAATACGACTTAACGAGTCCGGAGTGGCCCCGGCCACATGGCCGAAGTGCGGTAGCCGATATCTACCGCGACTAATGACAATAGTATCGCTCATGCCCTCTGCGATGTTCTCCGTAGGTGGGGTCGCCGCCAGTCCGGCTTATGAAGTCAGTCCGGAGTACGAGTCCATTGGTGCAGGCTTGTGTGCATTCGCCTTTGAGAAGGAAATGCTGCAGGCTTCTAAAGTTCTGTCCGACTATAGGACTATGAACCCCGTGCAAACAAGCCAACTCTTCCCTTTAACTTGGCTCATCCCAAGCTATGTAGTGAAATGGGCGATTGCCAATCTTTGCCTGAAAAATGCTGTCAGCTAACAGCTCGTCTGTAAGAGGCGGGTTACGCTGGAAAACTGGTGGTCTCTGTAGCAGAGAAGCTCCTCGGAAATGTGAAAACATCTGCATTCAACGACACTCTTCGCTTCTCGGGAGGAATAAAAGAAAATTTGTTGTAATTTCTTAAAACCATGTACAGTCTACACGTCGTCTTTCTTCTGTGCTCGTCCGCTGGCGCGAAGTGCATTGCGAACTGAGGAAACATTCCGAACATTCTTTTTAGGAAAGCAGCCGTCCCGTCTGAGCAAACAGACGAACAAGTAAGGAAGCTATACAGTGTTGCTGTGGCAGCTTCGTGCCGCTTCGCTGTCGGCGTTAATTAACGCGCCTCAGATATAGTCTTTTAAGAAATGTGACGTAACACCGTGAGCAACCGTATAGCCAAAAGCACTAATTTTTTCCAAGTCTATAAGCACCTCGCAATGTGGCTATAAGTGGCAGTACTGAAGGTTTTTTTTTTTCAACGCCCTCAGGAACGGCCTTGACAGACCCCGAACTGAAATGGAACGCCAAAGCAGAGGCCGAACTGAAGGTCGCAAAAGCCACTCCGAAAGTGATCCTGAAGGGCGATCCGGGGACCATCAAGAACCTCAAAATGGCACTCCTGGACGACGGGACGCCGCCCAAGGGTATGAACATCACGACACTGAGCGTTTCCACCACATTTCTGATTGCTGAGCTCGCCAAGCCGCTCGAAGCAGGGAAGACCTACACTCTGCTGACAGAGTACGAGATCGACAAAAGCGCACCAATCACCGCGACGGCAGAGTGAGTACATAGGACATCTTTACTGCGAACGCTGTTATGAGATCATAACAAGGGACGATTCTGGCGCCGTAGTTGTCCGCCGCCGGTGTCCGTAACCACTATCGCGCGAAATAGGAAAAAAACTGAATAAATAAGGAATACCGCGGACAGAAAAAATTCCCCATCTCCCGCTAAAGGGAAGCATGTGTGGATGCGAAGCAGCGGAGAGATGGTTAGCTTGAGCGGGAATTTTATTGAGAGGATAAATGAGAATGTATAAGAGAAGACGGAGAATGTGGTGGTTGCGTGTTTATTTAGGGAACGTGTGCGATTCCTTGCGTCGGTGCACGGGGCGCTTTGAAGACGATGGCCTTGTGATCGGTGAAATGTAGCGTCAGGGGTTGCTTTTGAAGAGTTTTCATTGTGAAGTTTGCGAAGATGAGGTCTATGCACGTTCCCCTTATGGTTGTCGGTTGTATGTTGTCGTCGGAAATGCGTCGCAACGAGAACACGTCTATCATGTGGTGGACTAGCCAGTCGTTCGTGGTTATATCCACGTTGAAGTCACCCGCAAGTACGAAGGGCGTGTGGCTGTATGTCTTTGTGTACTGTCCCATGGCCTTCTCTAGGTAACGTTCGACGTTCTCTCTGGAGATGTTGGGTGCGAGATACATTGTCATGACTATGATGTTGTGGTTGTCAAAGTAGATTGTAACGGCCGAGTGCTCTCCGTTGTTTTCTTGGCCAGTAGGTTGTAGATCTAAGACTTTTGCGTGGAGATGGCGTTTGACGTATATGGCGACACCACCGGCAGGACGTTCTGCCTCTTCAGTACACACGATCGCTTCGTAGCCGTTGATCGTCGGTCTTGGGGCGTTCCACGTTTCTGTGAGACACAGGACGTCCGCTTTGGTTAGGACGCGATCACGTTCGATGTCTCTGGCGTGTGCGTTGAGGGACCGGCTGTTTAGCAGTGCTATAGGGAAGTCTGTTTCGGGGTCGACGTCTTCTCGGAAAGTGCGGAGGTAACGCTGAGTTACGGTGTCGAGACGATGGTTGTTGAGGCGTTTGAATTCGTCGATCATGTTCTTGTCCACGTTGTCGTTCTTGTGGTGGAAGCGATGGTCACCTGCAGCGTTAGTGAGGTAGAGGTTTTGAATGTTGGTGCACCTGCTTAATGCAACGTAGACGAGTTTCTGTGGGTGCGTCTTCGAGTATTCGTATACAATGGAAGTGTAGGTTCCTCCCTGGGACTTGTGTACGGTTATGGCTCTCGCCTGGACCAGGGGGGAATCGTGTGCGTTTGCATGCGGTACCGCTGTTGCGGTAGATCGTCAACGTGACTGGGCGCGGCTCTATGGGTATCCACGACATGTGAACATCATAGCCCAAGCGTTTAGCCTCTCTGATTGCCTAGTTGGAGCGAAGTCGAGCGAGCTTCCCCGTTGTGGGAACGTCGAACTGTAACCACAATCGTCTGGGTAACGCGTCTTCTCCGTCTCCCGTCTTGTGGAAACGCGTCTTCTCCGTCTCCCGAGCCCGCAGTTCAGGTTCCTCTTGCCGCCGTTCACATTTCGATTCGGCTTCGCGTTGCCGCGCCGCCTCGAGATCCGCCGCTCGACGTTGACGTTTTCATTCGCTTCCCGAGCCCGGAGTTAAGGGTCCGCTTGCCGCCGTTCGCGTTTCCTTTCGGCTTCGCGAGCCCGAAGTTCGGGATCGCCCCGTCGCCGCTCCCCGTTTCGCGGCAGCAGCCTGACCACTCATCTCGTCGGTGCACAGGAAATTGGTTGATTGATCCTCAGCTACCTGGCGCAACCCACCGCGGGGATCGGCTATAGGAGAAATAATGAGGCGCGCGCATGACCAGGATTTGGGGACATTTGCACGTAGCGCCCTCTCTTGTCGGTGACAGCGGCGGCCTGCCGTAACTGAATGGGAAGTCGGCGAAAAAAAATATCTCATGAAAAAAGCTAGTTATCAAAAACGACTCCCGATTCTACAAAACAGAGACTTAATTAAACATTCTGTCAAAATTACAGTGTCGCACTACAAACCGCGTGGCTTCCCGAGTGTTTAATAGTTAACAATGGGTCCCATGTATTTCCAATGGGGGTGTTCAATTGTCTAGGGAAGCCACAGGTTTTGTAGTGCGATACTGAAATTTCGCCACAGTGTCCCAGTAGGTCTCTGCTGTATAGATCCCGGAGTCGTTTTTGATAACTAGCTTATTTCAAAAGATATGATTTTTTTCGCCTATTTCCCATTCTGTTATGGCAGGATGCGGCTGCTGCCGCCGAGAGATGGCGCCACGTACGAATGTCTCCAAATCCTGGGAATGCTCCGTCTTCTTCTTCATACCGCGGAACTACCGCTGCGCCCCCCAGCGGAGTATGCAGCTGTCGCACCACGTGTCGTGCGCCACTCCGTACAGTAGACGAAGAAGAAGCTCTATTTCAATCCACTCTTGGCCCTTCCCCCGGAGTGGGTATGAGCCATATCAAAGCAAAAAACAACAACAACCAGGACCCAGAAAATTCCTACAGGACGGAAAGGGCGCGACCGTACGAGAGCAGACGCGCAAAGGAGCGACGGACGAAGCCCCCGAAAAGTGGGTACCTAGCCATTGCTAAGCAGCCACTCTGTGCTCTCGGCCATAACTCTAGTAACTGTAGCGATGGTTGACGGCCTTATTGTATTACAGTGTTATCGTTCACATAATGGGCGCTTCCCTACTTGATGAAAGTGACCGGACGCGGGACGCGGGACGGGGGGACGCGTGACGCGGGAGGGACGGACAAAGCCCCGAGCAGAAGATGCTTCGCATCTAAAAGAATCGAACCAGGGCCCTCTGCGTGGCAGCCCAGTACTCTACCACTGAGCTACGACGCTGCTTGAAACTACCTTGCGAACTGACTCTATTCAGGCTTCGTGTCGGGTAAGGAATCGCGTTAACATGTGTAATAAAGCATTTTAGAACAGTAAAGTAACAACCAGGCGTAACACAACGCCAATTGCGTGACGAGTGGGTCATTGAATACTCCAAACCATTACAAAAGCCTAGGGCATAATTCATCTTCGGCAGCCACAGCACCAAAAAAGGGCACATAATGACTTACAAGTGTGCAGCGGGTACCACGCTTTTCCGAAGAATGACGAATGATGGCGTAGTGGACGCTTCCCCACTACACAAAAATTATCATGATTAATGGCGTAGTGGAAACCATGTAAGTGTGCTTGTAGTAGTTGCCCCAAAAGTGTTAAATAAGGCTTCAAGGAAGGCCGCTCTTGCAGCTCTCGCTGTGACTGTGCTGCGCGTTCCGCGCAGACCTGGCGGTTTTTTTTTTTTTTTAATACTTCGGTGGTCCGGCGCGGTGGTGTAGTAGTAATGGTGCTCGGCTGCTGACCCGCAAGTCGTGGGTTCGATCCCGACTGCGGCGCTCGCATTACGATGGAGGCGAAATGTAGATGGCCGTATACTGAGCGATCTCAGATGTTCGTATTTTTCGGAGCACTCCACTAGGCGTCCCTCATAATCATATCGTGGTTTCGGGGACTCAATACCTCAGATATTCTTATTAGTTTTACCGCGTATCTATAAATCATTACTGACTAGTTGACGCACACAGCGACGTGATCAACAACTACAAAGAAAAACAAATAGTAGGCAGCTCAATGCATCGAGATAGCATAAGCCAGTTCTGGTTTCATAACAGCTGATATCCAACGTTAGGGCTCATTTAGCCGTCACTAGCCAACTTCAACCGATGCTGACTAGTTCTAGCAGTCTGAACGTAAATGAGGTGCTTAAGTTCCGCGACTTCCAGCTCATTCCCACTTGTGATTGGCACTCGTCTCGCGACCAAATTAGTCCCAAAGCGATTGGTCCCAGGTGACCGTTTTGGTCTAAAAGTGACCTCTTTGATGAGCAGTCTTCACTGCTCGATTTCTCAGTCGCGAAACTGCATTCGCACACCTCTGATATATCTGGGGTTTTACGTCTCAAAACCAAGATATGATGCTGAGAGACGCCGTAGTGGAGGGCTCCGGAAATTTCGACCATCTGGTGTTCTTTAATGTGCACTGACATCGCACAGTACACGGGCATCTCCATCGAAATACGACCGCCACGGCCGGTATCGAACTCGCGACCTTTGAGCAACCAGCCGAGCACCCTAACCGCTTCTCCACCGCGGCGCACAGTCGCACACCTCTGTACCAATCGAATGCGCAGGAACGACTTCACCGCATTCTACGAGCCAATGACAATGCGAGCAAGCGCGAATTCGGAATGGCGACGCGCAATCGGTGCTATAGACGCCAGTGTAAATCAGCCTTTAGTGAGACGCTTTTTTGAACTGAACTTCCATTTGTGAGAAATCTTGCCTCGTACACTGTGGCTGAATGCGGGTCAAAGAGACCAAAAAGAACGTTGTGCTTTTAAAAGCGCGACTTAAGTTCGAGCTATCACCATCCTGGTGCGAACCATCACGCGTATTACAGCGGAGCTGTGAGTTCGTATCTGCTTCATTTTGCGGCGTACGTCCGTCTCCCACGTGCGTAAACTGAAAACGAATCCACGTTATCACCTTACAGCGAGTGCTGAGGTCGCCTATCACTGAGGTAACGTGGCTACATGCGTCACATGTCATAAAGTGACATGTCATCATGACATGTCACGTCATCAGTCAACTGGTATTATAATGCTGACGGCGTTATAATACCATTTAAAAATATCAGTTATTAAGCTCATTTCATCTACCAGCCACGAGTAAGCGCTGCATATGACAGGCAGAGATCTTCTAAAAGCTCCGCTCGGAAGGGACACTGCCCCGCTATTGCGCAAGAGTAGTGTTGCTTCGATTGCATTTAGCATGTACACCCAATTTTTGCCTCGTAAGCGTTACGCACTTTCTGAAGCCCCGTGACCGGCAGGAGGTTTTAGCGCACACCAAAAGTTTCTGGCCTATATAGCGAAGACGTAACGGCGACGAAGAGGCGTTATCAGAATAATTTATTATACCGATCTCACACGGTCACGTTGGATTGCGAGCAGACTTGACACACATCGAATTTCTTGATCGTGATTGGCGCATTTACGCAGGCTATAAAAGCATCTATGCCCTATTAAGGGGATGCAAGGATGACCGCCGCCATAGCTCAGTTGGTAGAGCATCGAAAGCGTTATTCGCAGGTCGCAGGTTCGGTCCCTGCCGGCCGCAAGCAATCTTTTCGTCCACTTTGCTTTACTAATAACATCCCCTATACTTTCCTTGGCATCCCTCTCTGTTAGTTTTCATTTGTATTGTCTAACAATGAAAAAACGAGCCCTCAAATTTACACTTCTTTCCTCCATTCGTGCGACACAGGTATCACATCTGCCTAATGTTTCATAAGCGGTCATTACGAGATGCGCTTTTCTGCGACGTTCGTTTCATCGCGTGATACACGAGAGCTGTGGGCGGGGCCCGGCCAGTGATGTTCCGTGCAGGGAATTTTCCCTTTTTCAGGGAATTTTCGACAGTCATTTTGGACGAAAGGGAAAAAGGGAATCTTCGCGATATTGCAGGGAATTTTTTGGGGCGGCGAAATTTTTTTTTATAACGATCGAAAGACTGTGGACATGAGGCTTTCGCATGTCGCAATCGTTTCTGGCGCATGTAGCGCGCCAAACCACAGCCTCTAAGGTTCGTTTTTAAAGACCATAGTCTTTAAAAAACCAGTCAATATATATTGACTGGGTTTTAAAGACCGAGTCAATATATATTCTAGTCACTTCACATTTATTTATTTTTTTCTTTACGGTAGTTTGCAGAACCGTTCCTAATCAAGTCAATAAAATGTTAAATACCACCACAAAAGCTTGTTTTATTTCACAATATTTAGTCACCATTATTGAAAAGTTGACGTGCTTTTTGTACAAAATATGGTGCATATAGAGACAGAGCGTCTGCTAGGCACATTAATGTACGCAAAAAAAAAAAAAATCCAATAATAAACTTTTCTTCTTATGCAGTGGCCGTGTGCATGAGCATGTACAGCATTCCTTCCGCATCGCATACCGCTTAAAGGGAGCTCTAAGGTAGCTCCTTCGTAGTATTAAAAGCCGATCTCAGACGCGATGCTTTGAGTTGGGCAGGAAAGAAGAGAAAGCGATGGGAAGAGCCTGAAACACGTCGAACACTATATATATATATATATATATATATATATATATATATATATATATATATATATATATATATATATATATATATATATATAAACGTTTTTTGGGTAGGGAAATATGCGGGGATTTTTGGCGATGTATGCGGGGAAAAATGCCGGAAATGGGGAATTTTCGGGCCTCGGAAAGGGAATTCTTCTGTCCAGGACGGAACATCACTGGGCCCGGCGTCCATTCATAGAACGCTATAGAGGCGAATATACAACAAGAAATTTACGTAGTAGTCTTACGTTTTACCAGCCCAGAAGACAAGACTGTAAATTTTCGAACAAGCTACCGGTACATCGCGGGAAAATATGTAAGCACCGCAAGGACAGGCACACACGCTGTTTGGTTAGCTCAACGTGAATGAACCAACTAGACCAACCAGTTATCCTGCTTAGCTCCCTCCTGGTTTCTTTGAGTCAAGTGGACATAGCAAAATAATGGTCAAGCAACACCGAGATTCGCAACGAAAGCGCCATCGAAGCTGCTTCAGTGAACGCAACTCTCTGTCGTTCGAGCGTTGTGAGCGATGTTCATTCAATTACGTGCTACTGAACATATCGCAACTCCTCGAATGAAGCAGCTTCTATGACGCTTTCGTTACGAATTTGTGTTGCTCGATTTTATTTCCATTTCCCTGTCCTTGACGGGGTGTTCTTCCTGTGTCAAGTTTATACGCGCTTTTCATATACAGTGTGTCCCAGCTATCACGCAGCGCGATTTAAAAAAAAGAGGAATGGCGTTACGTGAAGCAGACCTAGTGCATATTGTTCCCAATATACTGTAGTAGCCGCTACTAATTTTTTTCGTGAATGAGAATTAATTAATTAGTCATAATTAAAATTGTAACTCCAGAAATGCTCACCTAATTATCAAAGTGTCAATGAGGCAAATGTGGGCATGTTGAAATGACATCTATCTGTGCTACTTTCAACAACGTACTAATTGCTAGCTAATTTTTTTCTTTCGGATTCGATTGTTGCTTCATGCATGGCCTCCGAGATTGTGCACCGGCGCGCGACCTCGGAGGCCATGCACGAAGCAACAATCGAATCCGAAAGAAAAAAATTAGCACGCAATTAGTACGTTATTGAAAGTAGCACAGATAGATGTCATTTCAACATGCCCACATTTGCCTCATTGACACTTTGATAATTAGGTGAGTATTTTTGGAGTTAGAATTTTAATTATGACTAATTAATTAATTCTCATTAACGAAAAAATTAGTAGCGGCTACTACAGTATATTGGGAACAATATGCACTAGGTTTGCTTCGCGTAACGCCGTTCCTCTTTTTTAAATCGTGCTGCGTGATAGCTGGGACACCCTGTATATAAACTGGTACTGCTGCGTTCTGTAATAGAAACAAAGGATCTGCACATTTTAATACGTTCAAATATTCTGTTACATAATAGCGAGTTGTTCGCATTGTATTGTGCGTGTTCTTGGTGAGGGCACTTCGCCGAGCTCACACGCGACGATTTCCGGACCAATTTTCTTGCCTGCTAGATTTCGTTCCCTGCAGGCACAAAATATTGCGATTTACGTATTCGTTGTTTGCATATTCCTTTCTTATTTCCCGCGAGTTGCATTACTGTAGTTAACGCCGTCTTTTTAACGTGGAAGATTTGGAGAGTTCGCTTCGCAGAAATTTCCGCGTCGGTGCCGGCGCCGTTAATTGTGAGCAAAAAAATCTGCGTTGCCCGTGAGCGAAAAAAAATCATGATGGATGCAAAGGCGGCGAAAGCCATTTTTTTTTTTTCACTCGACGTATTGACCCACCCCCCACCGCCCCCCCCTCCGAAGGATTTCTGCACCCAATGTGGTTTGCACTGGCTCCAAGATGTCACGGTGACACCCAATGGTTACGTCATCACGTTAGGCGAGACATTTAACTAAGGCTTTCGCCTGAATAATAAACATGAGGCCGAGCCGGAATCAACCCATACCTTATGCGTGACACTACTTCGAACGTTTTTCGGAATAACACCCTATACATAGTACCGGGAGTCTCGTTATCGAATATAATATTGCGTGGCAAGAACATAGACTCGCACCAGGCGCGTTCCAAGGCCCGCTCGTTAAATAGCGCATCGGCATAATTATCATCAGCCACAGCGTCAACAAAGCGTGCAGCAGCTTAAGTGCGCGTATTGCCTTACGGACGCGCAGTCAGTACGCTGGTTCGCAGTGTGATGAATCATGACGTAGCGGGCACTTCACAACTGTACTTAGGCTTTCTAGAATAGTTTATAAGGGCCAATGTTACGCATACGGGCGTACCTTTTCTCGCGGCATGGTTGAGGTGTGTGCACCGAGAACCGAAGCCTGGCTACTGAATGAGAAGTAGATGCGAACGGGGCCCAATTACGCTTGAGGCGAAGCTCGAGCGTCCTCCATTTCTTCTGCACGCACTAAAGAAGAAATGGAGCTGTGTGTGTGAATAAATACTGAGCTGTGGTTTTGATTGTTTAGTGCATATATTTCGTCACTGGGGTATGTAGTGTATTTTAATAAAGTACATTTAAAAAAGCGCGTCCTAGCTGCTGCTTTCGGACAACCGTAGCTATATCATATACGTAAATTGTTTTTCATTTCTTTCATTCTTTTGTCTTGCCTAAATACAACCTGTCATTGCACTACAGTTTACCACTCTAGTGCAGTCGAGTGGTTTTATCATTTCCACGGACAACTGCGCTGACGACTCGCAGACTGGCATTCTTTTCTTACGCTCATTAGATGGACAGCCAACTGTACAGGATTCCCTCTAATACAAGTCTTGGTGTCTTTGCACGTCTGTCTGTGAGAACTAACGCTGCTGTCTTATTGGGCGGGCGTGCATTTCACATACAAAGTGGCACCCTGGCATTCTAAACGCAGTTTCGCCAAAATGCAACTGAAGAAGGACTCGGCGTTCGAGGTCTTCCCGACCTTTGAAAAGACCGGCTGGAATGTTCCAATCATGCTGACTCTCTACACGCCCCCCCAACCTCGTCGCTGTCTCCAATGCGGCGCCGGATGGAAAGCCCACAACGTGAGTTATTGTCTCATGCGTTTTCGCCAAAAAAAAGGCCACCTCTGTGACATTCATGTTGTTTGTAAGCGGTGAGCCAGAAAGCATTATTGCAAATGAGTACAGCGGAATACCGCGAGGTGGTGGTCGCAAGTATATCTCGGAAAGCTTCTCAGCTGCCTAAAAATTCCTTCTGGTCCTGCGATCGAAACCGGGGCCAACGCCGGGACCCACAAGGGTTTCCTTGTGGCTTGGTGCTGCAGACGAGCTTGTCAATTTCTCTTTAGTCCGCCGCGGCAGTGTAGCGGTCAGTGTGCTCGACTGCTGACCCGAAGGTCGCGGGTTCGATCCCGGTCGCGTCGGTCGCATTTTGATGGAGGCGAAATGGTAGAGGCCCGTGTACTGTGCGATGTCAGTGCACGTTAAAGAACACCAGATGGTCGAAATTTCCGGAGCCCTCCACTACGGCGTCCCTCATAATCATATCGTGGATTTGGGACGTAAAACCACAGATATTATTAATTTCCCTTTACCTTTCATGATATATAATACATTAATACAAACCCTTTATGCTTAACGTACACATTATGGACCTTAGGACCTAAACTTTATTGAAGTCCTGAAGAAGTCATCCCATAACTAAAGAAAAGCAAGATTTGAAACCTAAGAAAAATACCTCGATTTTCACGGATCTTCCCGGCGCGTTTATTCGCGTCTGTGGTGTGCACCTGTCCGTGATTGACGATCCGCCGAGCAACACCTCACCACGACGCCGTGAACATGCCCCGCTTCGAGAAGCTCTCTGCCGTTCTTCAGATTAGCTACTCGGAAGAAAGTATTTATACCTATCTATATATCTGTATATCTGTATATACATCTATCGGAACCCAAACTTTCTCAGAACCCAAATGTAATAATAAGTGGCACACTTTCCAGTGCCATGGCTAGCAAAACGCGCGCCGTGACAAGCTGGGCTGCACTGCTTGAAATCGGCGCAGTGAATACAGTGCCGCTGCCGCTCAATGGAAAACCCTTTTTCATTCAGCGGTCAAGACAGTGCAATCGCTGGTGTCCCCTGTTTCAATGCCGCATTAGCCGGAGGAGGATAAGCTGTGATCGTTTAGTGAGCGAAGCGGCCCGCGCTACACGCGCGCAGTTTAGCTCAACGGGCTCGTCGCCTCCATCTTGCCCCAAATCATACATTTTATGTTGCCACGTTCGACTGAGGGTGCGCGAGGTCTCGCGAGAAGCAGTACACGCGCTCACAACGCGCTTCTCTGACGGCTGCTAACAATTTAACGACATTTGAAAGGAAACGGAAACGCCTCAAGCGAGGCACCAAAGCACGGCGCCGTGGATTGCCGCCGCTTGCGTCGTCTGCTCCCGTATCCCGTCAAGTTCGCTGCCATGGCCGCTTTGGCGCTGGAGGCACCGCGCGACTGCGGCGGCTCCTAACGTGTGCATGCCTATATACGCATATCGCTTTGCATGTTGGGGTAAGTTGCCACGTTACTTAATTTCTGTGCAGAGAGAAGACATTCAGTGTGCACAAGTTCAAAGACACGTTGGCCATGGCCCCCGACATGCTTTCCTGGAGCGTGTTCCCCGACACTCTGAAGTCACTCGAAGCCGTTCCAAATGTATGTATCAAATCCGGGTTCCTGTTTTCATCAGGATTGTGCAACTTTTGACAACGCAAGAGCGATGAGACGTGTTCTTACTGGGCGTATTGTCAGCTCTGATTCGCAGTTAATGTAAATAGCGAAAGCTCATGCTCTCGACCTAACGACCAGCGTTGTGTGGACGGCATTCGAACTGCGCAACCGGAAGTCCTTACAATATTTGTTTAGAGCGTGGGACACGTTCATAATAAGCTGTGCAGCATATGCTTTTGCATTGTAACGACAAATTTACTTTAAATGGCTGTTCGGGAGGTCAGTATTAGATCTGTTGTAAGTGACGCCTATATGTTATCGCTAGATGGTCACATTTAAGTTATCCAGCTTTCAAGATATCGTAGAACATTTATTCATGTGTGAAGCTCCACAACTTATAACACTGTTCCATTGATTGACATTTGCCTCTCTCAGCGAATGCTAGTTTTTTTTGCCTGGGGCTTTCACGCCCCTCTGAAAGCGCAGTTTGCTTTTTCGTCAGCATTTATGCTGCTCTGCAATTCCGAATCCTTAGGAAATTTTTAGCCAACTGTGCTCTGAGTGCGCTGCTACGAACCGAAATTTTGGTTTCCGTGATCGAGTCGCCACTTTTCGCGTACAATTCTAAACTCATTTTCCCTCACATTTTCTACGCAACTTAATCTGATGTTGAAGCACTCTTCAAGTCACAGCCTTTTTGTACACTTTACGCCGGTACATATTGTAACTTGGTAGGACATTATTGATTATGGTATAACACGCATCTCTGCTACACGAGTATTCGGCACTAGATACAGTGAAACCTCGGTGATACGAATCTCACGGGACCACCAAAAATATTCGTATCATCCGAAATTCGTATCACCAGAAAGTGTGAAAAATTAGCATGAGACAAAAGAAAGCTGGCGTACATTTTCATTTACTGTTTTTCAGGTCTGCAGCAACAACAGGAAAGAACTCCGAATGATTGTCAGTTAAGTTTTTAGATGTCGGCAATCATATCAGCACTCCTAAATATACGGCCTGTACGCGCGTGTTTAATTAATGAACCAGGTGTGTTGTGACCCGCGGCAGAAGTAGCCCCTTCCAAATTTCAGTATGCTTTTTCGCATGGCAGCAGAGTACTGCGGCGAAAGTAACAGAAGAAGCGCTTTGACGCGATAGCTCAAGGCCACAAAAATTTCAGAACCCCGGTTCTATGTTATGAGTTTATTATTGCGGAGGTCCTGGGGATGTTCTTTGGGAGATTTACAGCCGTGCCCACACAAGCGAGACCTCAAATATCACGTATGTTGACACCGCGATTCTGACGATTTGGCGGTGGGGCGCGCATGCGCGCACTTGCGTTCCCGCGCTCGCACGTGCTTGGCGCGTATTCCGCGACAGCGTGGACAGCACCTCTTCGTACCTGGGTGGTAGCGTACGTTCGTATCAAACGTCACGGGGTGAAAATCGGTTCGCAACATCCGTACTCCATCACATTGCAGGCCAATGGGCCTTGGCCGGGACCAAAGAAAAATTCGTATCACCCCGAAATTCGTACGAGCTGTGATCGTATCACCGAGGTTTCACTGTAATTGTTATTATTTTTATTTGCTTTATGGATAACGTTTGCGCTATATTGTATTGTCTCATCTGCCCTGAGACGACCAGCCTTATCCCTGTTTTACCCATCACCGAACGACTCCTCATTAAGCAAGGTGATTCGCAATACGACAATACTAGCTTATGGACAAGAGCCCGTATCCACGAAAACGTCTTACCCTAAAAAGTGTTGTAGGACAATCCAGCCGATCACGATGTGGGACTTGTCATTAGTGAAGTCAGCTGGCCACTGGGGAAACGCCCTTACGAAAGAAAGTTTTGTGAATTTGGCTCAAAGAAGAGCACAAGGACGGGCGCAGACTCGCGAATGGGTTTTGTTCAGCAAAATATGTATACTTATATATCTTACAAATTCATCCTCTGATGCTTGCCGAGGCATTTTTGTCATAAGGAACAAGAAATATGAATATATCAGTGATACCTCTCTCAGGTTGCATAAGAATGAAAGCAGGTTTTTACTCTGTGCGTAGACGGTGAATTCGCACATATTTATGTATAAATATATGTATTATTCCGAAGAAAGCTTAGTCGCGAGTCTCTCATTGGCCGCTTCTCTTCCATTTTGGTACTACGTAGCACTTTGCTTAATGATGTACGTCCGACTCACCCGACAATCTGCATTATTGATTGCGACTGCGTTCAGGATTTCCTGAACTGATTTTGCCACCACCTAGTGTGGACTTCTCACCTTAGGTCAGTCACGCATCTGTTCAACGGAATACTCAACGCGATCATGTGTGCAATTATTAATCGCGCGTCAAGTTCGCGATATGCCTGTTCTTGGTTATATTCGCAAACATATCCCCCCGTGCTAGTGACCTCTTTTACGAATATCGCTAATTCAAGGCAGTTTAGCCCCCCTCCTGCGTTCAGCGAGCGCGGCTGTGATGGATACATCGCCTCGAACAAGTCCCGCCAGTGATCCTGGGGTTCCATATACTTATCCCGAGTTCGTTTCCATTTTTGCAGAAGGTGAATTTGTACATGAAGACTCAAAATGCGGACCTGCAGAAAGCTGCCAAGACTGCCTTCGAGTTTCTCGCCAAGTACTTCCAGGATCCTGCTCATGAGCACGTCGCCAAAATCGGTGCGTGCTTAACCTTTACTCTGCAATCGTTTGAAACTTATTACCTCAAGAACGAAGTTATTTATTTTATATTTTTTTAACCCGTGCTTCCACGGTACAGTGGGCACGTAACGATTCTCGGCGCACGTCGTATGGCCGCGTACAGCGCGATTCCGTTCGATCATAGAGGACGCTGCATTACAAGAGGGCACCAGGTTCGCGGCTCTTCCGGCGGTGTCCTTGCACGAGTTATGAACATAAAACGAGCGAGTGGTGAGCCAGTTCGTACAACTTCTGAGAACATCTCTCAACAAGCCGCGCTGAACCAGAAGGCGGCGGCGTGGCAGTGATTGCAATTCACGAACTGCCTCAAACGGGGCGAAAAAAAGAAAAGATTCGGTTATTGTCGCTGAGGCCATGGGCTCTTTACATCTCTGTTGCATCAGTTTTGCAGCCTTCTCTGAATACAACCTCTGTCCGCTCTATCGCGTTAGCCGTCGTTCGTTTCACATTTACTGAGAATATCTTCAAAGGAACAATTTTTATCTTGGCAGTATGCCGACAGGTACAGGGTGGTTTTTTGAGAACTGGGCTATTTCATCGGGCTGCAGTTTTGTTACAAATTATGCGATTTTAATGCGGCTTGCGGCAAAACATTAAGGAAAGGCGAAAAGCCCATGGCCCATCCAGTTTCTTTTTTTTTTAATGTAATAAATGCGAAAAATAAATAAGAAGTGACAAAAGCTGCTACATTCCACCAAGTTCTATACAAGAAAAACGCTGGGCGCAAATGCGCATGCGTCAAGCCGATGGGGCGCGGCGCGCGCGTGAGACCACAGAGTGTTTGGTTTTAGCATAATAATATCTGCGGTTTAACGTCCTAAAACCACGATATGATTATGAGGGACGCCGTAGTGGGGGGCTCCAGAAATTTTGACCATCTAGTGTTCTTTAACGTGCACTGACATCGCGCAGTACACAGGCCTTTACCATTTGGCCTCCATAGAAATGCGACAGAGTGTTCGGTTTTCTCGTCAACGTAGTGTGAGGAACCTTGCCTCAACTCCCGCCGCCGCTGGCTGACGCGAACGCTGCGCCAGAGTAGCCATCCCTCCTTGTATAGCATTTCGCGGTTCTTGTTATTTCCTATATAATCTTTCTTTTTGGCATCACGCATCAAAAAGCGGGACGGGCCATTACATGTTTATCCTTCCGCAATGTGTTCCTGCAAACAGCATTAAAATCGGATACCTTGTACCAAAGTTACAGCCCAATGAAATACGTCAGTTCTAAAGAAATCGCCCTATATATATATATATATATATATATATATATATATATATATATATATATATATATATATATATATATATATATATATATATATATATATATATATATATATATATATATATATATATAATAGAATCAGGGTTCTTATACGTAAAAGCAGTTTACGCTAGAACCCTTCTTCATAAAGGAAATTGAAGTCAACCTTGAGGCTTGACATTCATGAGCGATGTTGAGGTACATAGTACCATTGATTGGACGATCAATGGTAAAATGTACCTCAAAATCGAAACCTTCAAAAACTATGGCACACCCCATGAGTTCTGGGAATCGGTTTCATGCGAAGCAGTCGGCGAGTAGTTGTCTATGCTGCATTATATAGCTTCGCACCAAGCGTTATTGAGGTAGACCGACGTGTTTTTGTAAGTGTGGTAGTTGTGTGCACATCGTCGGCTTACTAGGAACGTCGACTACACTGGCCTTTAACACTTTCCTGTCCACGGAAAAATGGACCAATTTCGGGTACTCTAGTAAACAATTTTTCCACTGCCATACAATCATTAGTGCTATAATAAATGGTACGGATGTTTAGAACAATGAATGCGCTTTCTAACGGTATTAAATTTCAAGCCGACGTTGATAAACGATTTAAAAAAAGCAAAACAGGAACACTCTGTAAACACATCACTGTTGTTTTGCACCAAATAAATACAAGAAATTAAATTCAAAATATACATTTTGACCACCAACGTTTACGCTCGTGGCTATCGTGCCACCGCACAATGCAATTACGTCATGCGGTTAGCACAGTTTCGCGTGGTGTCTGGAGCATGCATCCATGCATATTTATTAGTTGTGATTCACATCTCGGAGATTATTTCTGAGGTAAATAACAGCACGAACAAATCGACGGCTCCGACAAAACGTCGCGCGGCTCTACGGAGCGCAATGCCGAAGTCCAGTGCGGGTCGCCCTCTCGCGCTAAGGGACCGTACACGGGCTTTCCGCACAGCCGCACCGCACGTGCCGGGACACCTGCCGCACGCAAGCGGAATGCAAAAGAGCGTATCGGCGACGCTCTTTCGCCCTCAGCTTGCGTGCAGCAGGTGTCCCGGCACGTGCGGTGCGGCTGTGCGGAAAGCCCGTGTACAGGCCCTAAACTCCACTCGTTGAGCAGCCGCCGTGAGTCTGTCCGGCCCAAATGGTGCTGACACCCTGCAGATAAGAGCTGTGACTTATAACCTGCCGGACATCTTTAGAACGGAGCGCGGCAGCGACGAACCGGTTCGGGGATAAAAACGAGTTACCGGTGGATACCTGTTGACGTTCCGCGGCTGTTTGACGCCCCTTCACTGTCTGTACTGAAGTGCGATGAATCAAAATCATGTACTCTCTTCGCTCCTGCCATCATAAAAAAAAATTGTGAATCGGACTCATCGGAATCCACTGACATTTGCTGTTCCCGAAAGGCAGGTGCGCGCGATGTCGGCGCCATCGTTGAAGCTAAGCTCTCGGCCTCCTCCTCTTAAAAGTCATTTCAAAGCTCTCTCTGCAGCGGAAAAAGCTGCCTCTGCTTTAGTACTGCTGCCTTAGCCTATGATAAGCGCGTTAATTCTGTGCCATCGTGGTTGGCAAAGTAGACCTCGCTCTTTTAGTTTTTAGCCTGCAAGACCTGTATTATCTACTTCATTCATCATAGCGATATACCGTATGCAGTGCGCATCGAGAAACTCGCGGAGCTTAAATGTTTTGTGATTGTGGCGACCTAACGAAAAGTAACAATTGTGATGTTGGGCCAGTTGTTGCATAGGTATAAAGTGGCTTAAACTGCACTGCTGAAACATCCCAACGTTTCTTGGTTTTCCAAAACTCCTTGCAGACATCGTGTTCAGCAAGCCAGCGGATGCACAAGACAGCCTCGGCCTAATCATCCTGGACGACGCAACTAAGCCTGACGATTTGTGCGCGAAAATGGCGGCTCAGGTGAGAGGTCCAAGCGTATCTGGTGTCTTCGTGTCTGACCTGCGGCGTCTATTATGAAATCGGACGAGCTGGCCCAAACCCCAGTTCATGCGTTGTGACGTTGTCATTATGGACAGCGCGCAAACTGTATTTAGCCGCCTGCTGCTGCTCTTGAATCGTCCTCGAAGAGGCCGGATTTGGTAACGTACAGTATTTCAGCACAGGCGACAGGTCCGAATATTGCACTCGTAACTATACCGTCCGGATGCGATATGCCCATCAATATTCAGGCATACTTCATGGACCTAGAAATTGCGATATAGTTTAAAAGAGCGCCTATGATAGCGCCACAGAAGCACGTCCTTGGCAATCGTGATCATACAGTACATTAATACACAGCGCTTCAAATTACACACGCAGTCACGTCATTGCTTCCGCATCAGTCTCGACGTGTCCAACGTGTTCCTCGAAGCACCCAGCGCGTTACTACATACATGTGTGGTAACGTTGCATATCGAGTCGGCACACTTATGTTTCGCCATTGTTGGGGCCCACGATGCTCGTCCTATGAGCTGGCCACCGCCAATTCCTAGTACTAGCATGCCGTAGCGGTGGCGCTAACCATGGACATCTGATGATGACGATGATGGTCGGACAGAGATAAAGCGAGGACGTTGGCGTAAAACTCTTTAATTTACAACATTGAGAATAGAAGAAAAATGGAGAAGGTACATAAATCACTCCCGAGAGCGGTGGATCCTGTGCAGCTGGTTAAAAGCGGCTCTCGCACAACAGCACTGTCCTTCTGGCCAGTCACAGGAGTCCTTGAATCTGTCTCTTTAACTGCCAGAGACCGGTTATGTGGTGTAGCAAAGGGAGAAGCCACACACATGATCTGTCAAGTAGCGGGCCGCAGTGATGACAAGTGAAAAGGGCGTTCCCCCCCTCCCCCCTCCGCACCCCGCGGTGAAGTCTTCCTGGAACACAACCTGCAGGATAGATGGAGAGGCATCTGCAGGATAGCTGTAGCAGCAACACTTAACAGCCTCTGGTCGATTAGTCCCGGCACCCCGCATTAGTCTCGCAGAGACTCCTTGGAACGGCTTTAGGCTCCTATCCAAAAAGGCAACCACGATGTGTTCCGGAAGCTATTTCGTTTCCTGGAGATCCTTGCCTGTGCCGTCGAACAACCAACCAAGAGGATGTTTGAGATTACAGGTTACACACTTGAGATGGCAGGTTAACGAGGCGATTCCGCGGGAGCGATTCACAGCTCCCCTCACAGCACCGTTTTCGCGGCCTGTACAAACGACGAGAAAGGAGAGCACGCGCGAAAGTAGTAGTACACGCGTGAAAACTTATACGCATCTGAGAATTTAGCCTGCAGACTCCTGAGAAACACTTTGTTCGCTAATGATTTACTTTATTCATTTACACCGCAGCCTGACACTGGGCTGTAGCAGAAGTATGACAATGACATCATTGCATTGTGAAATTAATTTACAGGAGTTCGACTCTCATAATAAACCGCTCACAGGGTATTCGAAAAAGAAAACGCGAACAAATTGCTGTGTAAGGTACATGCGCCATGAAATATCGGGAATAATTCACATTCTTAGTGGCATAAAGTATGGTTCTGGGTAACTGCTGCAATTGTTAAATGGCAGTACTTTTTCTTGCATTTCCCCGCGAAGTATTTCTCGTTCGTTTATGCTGGAGTTACAATAACGGAGAGCTGAGCTAGTTGATAAGCAATGACTAAAAGAAAAGGCGTGCAAACACAGACACAAGAAAAGTCAAGACACAGTCAGTCAGGTGGAGTTAGTTTCTGTGTGCTGTATAGGCGGTGCGACAATCTCGCGCGTTTTGCCGTTATATATGCTTGATTGAAGGTTGTCATGACGTTAGCACCCGGCAACAGTTTCTTGCGAAGCACCTCAGATTAAATAGGGTTGTCCATGGTTTCCAAAAAAAAAAATTAAACAGGAAAAGGGGTTTATGGTTTATATATGATACATGGGATACAGGAGCGTAAGTTTACTAAATAACTAAAATTAATTGAATGGTAATACGTGCAGATGGAAACTGCAGAATAAACACTGGTTCACCCTAAGTAAACGTAGGAAACTGACGTTTGCTGGTTTCGTAGTGCCTAAGCCTAAGGCTGCGTAACGCGCGTAGAAGCGGCAACATTAAGGGCCTATACGGAGCCGATAGCTAAGTTCCCAGTACAGTTAAGAGGAAGCTTTTTAGAGGTGTTCGTGCATCCACAGTTAACTCGTAGTCGATTTCATAGTCCACGTCTTAGTAAAATGGGATGGAAAGGCTGACGTCACTCCCTTAGTGTGCGCCTCGCCTTCCTCACGCTCCGCGGAGCTCGCGTCGCGCGCGCGTGCTTGGTGTCGCGCTATACACTCTGTGCACTGCGACTGGCACGCCGCCGCGCGGCCGTCAGAGAAGACAGTCGTTGAGAGCCCGAGCAAAACCAAACGCTGTGCCACGCCCGCTGGCACGTAGTTTGTCGCAATCAATTAACTGCTGCGTAGTCGACTGTACCAACAGGTATACGTCGTGTCTCGCGGGGCCGACGTTTCACAGTTTCTCGACTCGTCCCTGCTTTATTGGGCAGCGACATAAGTGGATCACGGCTGTGCGACGAAAAAAATGTTTGGTTCCCGCTGCCTCAACCGTCTCGCGTTCTGCCGCTGCATGCTTCGAATTTGCCTGAGACACCACCTCTACAGGTGCAATGATCTTGCGTGATGTTCCTGCTGCCATAGAGCTGGTGAGAAAAAGAAACGTATGCAAGGCATTTTATAAAATGCCTTGCATACGTCCCATCATTCTTCAGCTGAATTATAATTCAGCTCATGACTAATGGAACATTTTAATGAACCTTATTACCTCGCCGTCTACCCTTCGCAGTTCTGGGGTATGAAATGCGAGGTCAAGTATCCCAGCAAAGCACTATAGTGCTTTGCTGGGTTGATAGGACCATCAGTTAAGGGGCGAACTGAGTTACGTAGCATATTACCGTAAACACAACTAGCCGCCCAGCAGCGCTACGCGTACTTGGTAGGATCAAGCTAAGACGCAGAGTAGCAGAGCTACAGGGTCTGTACGAAAAAAAAACGAAGCTTTGCGAATACTGTAGTGACGGATGTGCACGTCAGTGTGTTTCGGAAAGCAACATAAACAACGCAAGAGGTTGTAGTGAATGACCGACGTGATGGTGGCCGAAGTGACCGTGCCGTCGTCGTCGCCACTTTACAAGGTGAAGTGAAAGACGAAACGGAGCTTCGGCGTCCTTTCTGGCCGAAATCGTAGCACGTTCTGTTTCTCGCCCGCGCCTCAAGCTCTTAGCATGAGCAGCGCGAGCGGTGAGGTAAAGACTGTGATCATGATGAGAGATGATGATGCCGCGACAATTTCAGGCAAAGCACACTGCGAGACTCGGTGACTGCAAATCGCCGTGGAACGAAGCCGCAACAAAGGAGCACGCCGCCCGGCCACTCACCGTGATTTCCACGGCGAGTGGCCGCAGGACCATCGATAATTCTAAATGCTCAGTGTATTCTGCAAGTACGGGGGGTAGTGGACACGCACCAATAATATTCTAGGTGTCAAAGATTGACAGCTTACCGCGACAGTTATAGAGTAATCATTTTGCATTACACACACCTGACGCAATCATTTACCCGTCAGTACTGACGACGCGCAGCAAGGCGCTCACTAACGTGGAAAACGTGACAGTCTTTCCCTTTTATTCATGGTGGCATCGCGGCAGAGTGACGATATGTTTAAATTGAGCTCGACGCACTAACGCGCCGGCTACGGGCCGCTTGCACCACCATAGCTGTCAAAGCAATGAGGCGCTGCTGTCTGCTATGCTTCTCAACGTTGCGCGCCCGCCGCGCCACTCGTGGCGCTGCACGCGGTTTTCAAGGCGCCCCCCTATAGGTCCCAAACGGAGTGTATAACCATTCACGTATACTCGTAAATTAAGTCGAATGGGACGTGTCGCGTGTTGCCTTGCGTAATGCTTTTACGAAAGCTCGTTCGCTTTATAAGAATGCGTTAGATGCTCCGTAAGTTATTTTTTATTACTTTTACAACACTTGCCCTTTCCAGGGATGTACTTGGCAATGATTTCTCTACTATTGTCACAGTGGACAGCCGTCCTCACGCAGCCACCGGCAACTGAAGCTTGGCTCGCTTCAGCTGGTGTCAAATACCTGTGCCTACTGGCGTCAACAGACGAAAGCCACCTGGTGAGTCTTACGTTCTTTTGCTGGCTTCTCCACGAAGTCTACTGCATATCTATCTATCTATCCATCTATCTATTTATCTACCTATCTATCTACATATATATGAGAACTAACAGACAAAGATGCCAAGGAAAGTATAGGGGAAGCTATTAGAAGTAATTGTAATGTAAATGTGAAGAAAGGAAAGTGGACGAAAAGATAACTTGTCACCGGCAGGATCCGAACCTGCGACCTTCGAATAACGCGTCCGATGCTCTACCACTGGGCCTGTTGCCATTACGGCGAGTGTGGAACACTCTTTTTTTGCCTGTAGGCGTCACGTAGTACGTGATCTTATTACGAGAGGGCAGCTGACTAATAATCCCTCGCATACCACCTGAAGGCATCAAGTCTGCCAGAACGAGACCCTCGTTATGAATGAAGGAAAGAATTGTAAACTTAAGAGCTCGTTTGCTTTGTTAAACACAGTATTAATGAGAACTAACAGACAAAGATGCCAAGGAAAGTATAGGGGAAGCTATTACAAGTAATTGTAATGTAAATGTGAAGAAAGGAAAGTGGACGAAAAGATAACTTGCCACCGGCAGGATCCGAACCTGCGACCTTCGAATAACGCGTCCGATGCTCTACCACTGAGCTACGGTGGCGGTCATCCCCCGATTACTTTATAGGGTATAGCGGGTGTCCCAGCTATCTTTAGCCAAGGGTTAAAAAAATACTATATTTGAGGCAGGCGAGTGAAATCAGTTGAATATTGCTTACAGCCATCTTGCGCACTTCAGGCAATTTTTTTCTTTTGTAATTAACTAATTTGTTAATTATGATTAATTTACTAAATTGATAAATATTGACTTTAGGCAAGAAATGAGAGTTGCAAAGTACGAGAGCGTCTTCAGAAACCCCCATTGCATAATTTGCGATAAAGAATGTCTTACGCGTACTATTTTTTCCGTGCTGCAAAGAAAGCCCGCGAAATACAAAAAATACCACGTGACTAGCGACCGTGCTGCTCTCAGCCGTGGTTTGAGCGAACAAAATCAGCTGCGACCACGACCCGCCGGCTGCGTTGCAGCAGTAGGCCGTTAAGTTTACGGTGGTTTCTTCGCCCGCGCTCGCTACAACTTGCACAGTCACGCGCGCCACCTGGCTGGCAACGGGCGAAGAAACCACCGTAAACTTAACGGCCTACTGCTGCAACGCAGCCGGCGGGTCGTGATCGCTGCTGATTTTGTTCGCTCAAACTACGGCTGAGAGCAGCATGGTCGCGGCGCGCGAATGCGCTAGTCACGAGGTATTTTTTGTATTTCGCGGGCTTTCTTCCCAGCTCGGAAAAAAATGGTACGCGTAAAACTTTCTTTATCGCAAATAATGCAACGGGGATTTCTGAAGACGCTCTCGTACTTTGCAACTCTCATTTCTTGCGTAAAGTCAATATTTATCAATTTAGTAAATTAATCATAATTAACAAATTAGTTAATTACAAAACAAAAAATTGCCTGTAGTGCGCAAGATGGCTGTAAGCAATATTCAACTGACTTCACTCACCTGCCTCAAATAATTCTATTTTTTAACCCTTGGCTAAAGATAGCGACACCCTGTATATGTGTACATAAACGTGGGAGCGTCAGTCAGCGCCGCCTGTTGCCATTACGGCGAGTCGCAGGTTCGGATTCCTGCCGGTGGCAAGTTATCTTTTCGTCCACTTTCCTTTCTTCACATTTACATTACAATTACTTCTAATAGCTTCCCCTATACTTTCCTTGGCATCTTTGTCTGTTAGTTCTCATTAATACTGTGTTTAACAAAGCAAACGAGCCCTTAAGTTTACAATTCTTCCCTTCATTCATAACGAGGGTCTCGTTGTGGCAGATTAGATGCCTTCAGGTGGTATGCGAGGGATTATTAGTCAGCTGCCCGCTCGTAATAAGCTCATGTACCACGTGACGCCGACAGGCAAAAAAGAGTGTTCCACACTCGCCGTAATGGCAACAGGCGGCGCTGACTGACGCTCCCACGTTTAAGTACACATATATACCCTATAAAGTGGATGGGGGGGATGACCGCCACCGTAGCTCAGTAATAGAGCATCGGACGCGTTATTCGAAGGTCGCAGGTTCGGATTCCTGCCGGTGGCAAGTTATCTTTTCGTCCACTTTCATTTCTTCACATTTACATTACAATTACTTCTAATAGCTTCCCCTATACTTCCCTTGGCATCTTTGTCTGTTAGTTCTCATTAATACTGTGTTTAACAAAGCAAACGAGCCCTTAAGTTTACAATTCTTTCCTTTATAATATATATATATTGTTCCGACCCGGGGTGACGCGGCTCGAGATACAGGTCGTGGTATCCCACCGCTGGCCCCAGTTGTTGCGACCGGCCTTTGCAGGCACCGGAGACCCGGGAGGAAGATGCCGAGGCAGCATAAAGAGGCTGAAGGGAAACTGAACTGATGTTTAATTACATTATTTACAGGGCGAACATCTCGTGATACAAGACGAAGATTTCGCTACATCGTGACGGTCTCGTGGAAGGCCCGTGTTGAAGCTCTCCGAATCCCCTCAGGGAGCCCGCAAGGGGCTGATTTATAAAGTCTCTTTTCCCCAGATCCCTAGATGGGGGGAACAGCTCCAAATTGCGCCGTCCATTCACGCGACACACGCCACTTCCGACGGTGCCGCCCACACCCGCCCAAGTCCACGTGCCTGACAGGGGTGTTGCCACAGCATTGCACCAGTGGCACCAAGGTGGTGGCGTGAGAAGGCCGCAGGATGAGGGGTCCTACGCTCGCACTATGTGGCGCATCAAAGGTCCGCCGCTCGACACGCAATTGGCGGGACGGGTTGCCATCCGCGGCGACGTTCTCGTTGTCCCCTCAAGAAAGGTGTCGCGACCGAAAACCATTGCGCTCGTCTCACCGAACACCTTGCGCGTCGGACTGCATGGCGCCTCACTTCCCGGCTAGGAAGGACAATACACGTCTTTGAACGTCTGTCAGCGGGCCAGCAGCCTCTCGGAGACTTGTTCGTAGAACAGGGAACGCCGCTCCTCTGTCGGGCCAGGCGCCGGTCATAACACTATCTATCTATCTATCTATCTATCTATCTATCTATCTATCTATCTATCTATCTATCTATCTATCTATCTATCTATCTATCTATCTATCTATCTATCTATCTATCTATCTATCTATCTATCTATCTATCTATCTATCTATCTATCTGTCTATCTATCTATCTATCTATCTATCTGTCTGTCTGTCTGTCTGTCTAACACAGATAAGCGTTCTTACACCCCCCATTTCAGAACGAGCGTGCAAGATACGCTCATCCTGTCGCGTGGGATTTTTGTCGGCTCTTCTTATTTGCAGTTATTTATTTTCTTTTAATTTACTATTTCGATGCAGGCACCTGTGTTCATGAAGGATTTCAAGGACTGCATGAAGCCAACCCCATCCCCTGGCACAAGGGTGAGCGTGCCGTGTGCTGTTTATCAGGGCTGCCTCGGACAATGTACACTTGGAACTGTCCTGAGAGCCGACGACGATATCTATTATAGAACTGGTTACGCATGAAACCTAGAGGTTTCTGGGGAAGTTTGTTATTAGATATTCTTCGAACAGAGGCTTCAAACGTTTTGGGACCCAAAAAGATCGCGTCGAAGCCACCGCGCATGCTCGAGATCTTAACAGAATTTGGTTTTTGCTTTGGGCACGCTATTTCCCGTGATGAACGGGAGACTCTCCATAAAAGTTTGCGTCAAACACGGCAGCGTCAATTGAAGGGCGGCTGCCGGCCAAAACCGAACTGACCCGATCGTTGAGCAACTAACGACATTATGAATAAATTTGTGTGGGTGCTATATCGCTTTCTCCCATCTCGCTTCTTAACGGCGAAGCTGTTCTAGCTAGCCGTGATTTCGACCCTGTCACAAAACCTCGCTTCGCAGTCGCCTTAGCAACCGCCGACGCCACAGCTGCGAGAAGACCAGGCATAACCTCGCGATCGGCGCAGTGACGTCACGCCAAGCCGCGCATGCGCATGCGCGGTAACTCATGCCGCCCCTCGCTAAGTAGTTACCAGTGTTGTACGGAACGGCGTTCCAAGGAACGACGTTCCAGGAACTAGTTCCTTTTGGCAGGAACGGAGGAACGCCACCGTTCCATTCACGATTGGCGGAACTGTAACGGTAACTCGTTACGTTTAAGCAGGAACGATGGAGGGAACGGCGTTCCTTCTTTAAACGTTCCACGGCATTCAACAGGCGCACGCACGCAGCACATCATGCAGAACAGGTGGATGACCGACCGTGTGAGGCGCGAAAATGTAGCGCTCGCCTATCACGTGACTACGATGCATCCTGGTTTTTACTTCAAGGCACCCTCCGCGGGCGCAGGGAAGCTAAACACGTCGAGGCTGACCACGTGCGGGAGGAACAGGGAGGAACAGTTGGATGTTTTACAGCAGAGATGTTATGCTCGATGTCTCCATGTGTCGTAGAAAGAAAATTACCATCATCATGAACCGGCACGCACTCTCTTCGTCATGGCCGTCCTCTTCGGCTTCGCTCCCAGAACACGGGCGCTGATTTGTCCGGCGCGGTATGCGATTACTCTGATGGGGCGAGAGAACGAGTACAGAAAGAGCGAAAGAAAGGGATATAGTGAAAGAGATACATTCTTCGCTACAGAAGGCTTTCGGCGAGGCGAGATTCGACATCGTCTGTCGACGATGTGAAGGCGAGCGTCGTAACCACTCTGCTATATAGTTTTTCATTGTTTTATGGTATTTATTCAATATATACATGGCACTTTGAAGCAATTAAATACATGAGAATTAATATGTTCATTTTGCTCGTTTCGCGACTCAACGACGAACACATAGTACTGAAGAATCCGCATTCATCTTTAGAGCGAATACATGAAGTAACGGCATTTTCCAATTATACACTAGAACGGCGGTAAGGAAAAACACCTCACCAATGCAATATACCATTCTGGCTAACTTTCCATTTGCTCGTGTATATCTCTTAGCGGAGTGACCATAATAATGAAGTAGGATGTTGAAATTATTGGCTATGCGTTTTTGTACAACATTCGCGCGCGCTATCAGCGTATAGCATATCCTTGTATAGTACAGTATATCAAGGGGTTGGGAAGGGGAAGTGATGGTGAGGAGGAGGGAAAAGGAGGAGGCGAAAACGAGTATAGAGAGGCAGAGAAAAAGAAAAAAAGATAGAAGGCGAGCGAACGTACAGAGAGAGAGATAGCGAAAAAATATATAAAGAAAGAGAAAGAGAAATATATAGAGAGCGAAAGGCAAAGAAGACAGAAAAAGATAGAAACACAGAGGACGAAGTATACAGAAATGTGTTCGCTGACTGCGAACAGGGGACTTTACTAAGGTGCAAATGTGTATCCCGAACATTATATTCTGCTCACACTGAAATATTGAAGGAGCACTCATTAACCGCCTACTAAGTATTGTCCCTTTAGATGCGATTTCCCGTGGAAGAAATTTAATTGTATTGGTGCATTAGTGGACATTTCAGTTTGAATATCTGAAGTGCAGTATACTGACTGCGCCTTTGAAGACCGACGTTGAAAAGTGCCACAAGTGTTGGACTTGAAATAGACGAGCACGAAAGTTGCAGTTAGACCTGTACGTAGTAAGGCCGGTGAAGGCCGGTGGTCTCTAAAAAATTTGTCTATGAGCGTTTATTTAGATTTCTTTACCTACTTATAACCTTCTGTCGGCAATGTTGAATTCTTTTTGATATATGTAGCTCAATAGGAGCTTTAAATTGCTGACTTTATTTCGCCTCAGGATTATCTGACACTATATATTTGTTAAAAACTCAAATGTAACGTTAATGTAACGACACGTTCCAATTTTCGAAATGTAACTGTAACGAGTTCCTTTTGCATTTGAGGAACTTGTAACGGGAACTCGTTCCGAAATTAGGAAGGAACGAGGAACGAGCTTTCGTTCCTGTTTTAGAGGAACGTGTACAACACTGGTAGTTACCATGGCCCGACCGAGGAGCCGCGCTTCGCGTAGCGGGGAAGGCAACGGCAACTCCTCGCTGACCCTGCATACGCAGCCAGGACGGTCGACAAAAAATCTGCTCTAATAACACCTTGAGTTGGGCGAGTTGGTACATACTCCGACGAATGCAGCACGACTTAGACAAACACAGTCCGTCTTCCAAACACTGAAGTAGGTGGCTTTGTGCACACAAAAAAAAAAAGTGCGCATCAGCGCTAGCATTTTCGTTCCTGTAAACATGCGATTATTTCTGCCTATGGCATCTTTGGTTGTTTTATTCACCGTTACTTTGTCAGTCGTATCAATGTTTTGGTAGATGTAGCCAAGTATGGCGCATAAAAAGACCTGTTGAAGAGCAAATGAACTCGGTTGTAAGTCGGCGCACGTCTATGTTTTATGTGTCTGCTTGTCTTCGTCTAAGTCGCGCTGCATTCGTCCGAGAACAAGAGTTTGTAATCCTAGGTGCCGATCAGCATGGCTGTGTCTTTAGCAATGCTCCTCCACAGCAAGCTACGCTTTTTTTTTTTCGGATAGTGTTTGCTGTTCAATTTGCACCGGTGACCATTCAAAGTATTCGAACTTCCGGGTACCGCGAAATCATCCGAAAATTAAGGCAGTCAGAAAAAAACGAATCCGTGCTTTTTTATTCCGTTCAAGCAATCAAATTGCGATAATTAATAATATCTGGGGTCTTACGTCCCAAAACCACGATATGATTATGACAGACGCCGTTGTGAAGGGCTCCGGAAAATTTGACCATCTGGTGTAGTGCACAGTACACGGGCCTCTACCATTTCGCCTTCATCGAAATGCGACCACCGCGGCTGGAATAGAACCCGCGACCTTCGGGTCAGCATCCCAACACCGTAGCCACTGTTCCACCGAAGCGAACCAAATTGCCATAATTGTTGCCAAATTGTTGATAACGCCTTTCGACGCGAGCAATCACAGTATTAACGCTGCTGGCGTTGGCCTGTTCTCTAAGACCATCGCCGTTGATGTTCACGTCCCGTTAATACATAGACCTGTGATTCCACCCTTCCCTTCATTTTTCGCTCACGGACCAGAGGATGATTTTTCGCTCACAAACAATGACTCCGACACCGACGCCGACGCCGGAATTTCTGCAAAACAATCTCTCTAACGCTATCACGTTAACACGTCAGCACTAGTGTACCTACAGAGCGGTACTTCGTCGTTGTAAGACTGGTGACACGCGCAATGGTGTCACGGCTTGCCGATCCCACCGAGCAGGTGTCCTTCCTTCACACCATAACTGCACGTTATGCTGTCAAGCAATAGTGTTCTACAATGCTTAAACTTGGTATCTAATATTTTCTGTATTTGTATATCGTTTGATGTATGGTTGGCGGAATTTTTTTTTTCGAAAAAGTCAGCAGATGTACCATTCGTATTCGAAAATATTAAAAATGATCGATTTGATTTGCACTTGCTTTGTCATTATTCGAATTCACTTCAAAGTTGAACATTTCATAGACGCACAGCATGTATAATTACCTTCATTACAGGGGCCACCCGAGTCCAGTCCTTTGTGTGTCTGAGGGATCGTTGCATGTCGATTATTTCCTGAACAGCGACATTTTATCTCGTGCTCGTAATCTGTACGTGACGTATGATAGGACACAACGAACTCTTCAATGGAATTCATCATCTGTGCAGGAACTGCTGGTGTTCCGAATGGCGCACATCATTCTCGGCGACGCTGCCTTCCAGAAGGCTATACAGGTAATTTCCAGCTGCAATGGTCATGCCTGTTTACTACTGTACCGTGAGACTCTAAGCAAAAGCACACCTTCATTTTATTTCTTATGCCCGCAGAGCTACGTTACCAAGAACATCTTTAAAAGCATCACTACTGACATAGACCACGGTGCCTTCGCTCCGGTGAGTGGTTTTACCTGGCAGGCAGTTTTTTCGGTCATTTCTTGTAAAACTAAGCGCCAAAAAGTAATTGCCGTGCCAGCGCGCACATGCGGTGAGCTCTTTGCACGTATGGTGATTATGGACAGTGTACTAAACCACTGCTTCAAACGTCTTGGTCACTCGACAGTTTTTGAGGGAATGCGAGCTTAATTCATAAACCGATTATCAATCGTGGTTGTCGTCAGTCGAAACTCGCTCCGTTGCAACACCAAAAAACATGGTTGATCCCTCCGTCATAGGAATCGGTATAACACGAAAGTGAAAGATGTCCTTGAAGAAGTAGTTGAATGCTTACTGTACATTGATATAAGAGAGCTTGCACAATGTCTATTGGTGCTTGACAGTTACAGCACCGTTTAACGTGGATGCATCCACGCTGACGCTCGGTGGTGCATCTGTATCCCGACGACTAACGTCCATGATCAATGATTAAACAAACCCTTGTGGTCATAGATGCTTGTGGTAGCTGTACAGTGAGAGCGGAATCAGAGAAAGTGGTGTGAGAACCAGAAGAGCGTCACTCCGCACTTGGGCTAAGCTGCCTACTCGCGCCATGTTAGTTATTGAACACCGCTTCCCGTCCAGAGGGAAACGCAGCGCGCGTCTTGTCTTCCCCGTTGGCCGGCTGATTTTTCGCGGGCCGAGGGTAACTCTACTCCATCTCACAATTACCTTGCAGCACTGCCGAAGCTACGAGGAGTAAACAGGCAGTGCCCTTGCGCAGCACGTAATATAGTCCCGGGCTTAACTCTCATTATCAATGAGGTGCAAGTGTTTTAGCTGTGCTTCTCGCATGAAGCGTTACGGCGCTACGTGGCACGTTAGGCCCTTCACGCATGCACTTCGAAATTTCTGAAATAATGAAGAGATTACCGGCTCGTAGCCGTAATAACCACCCTAACCTCGGTGACGTACAGCAACATGGCAGCCCCCATACACCCCCCGACCACCCGCTTCGATCCGAATTCGTGCTTTTTACTGGCTCCCTGTCCGGACAGCCGGAAATAAGTGGCATAATCTGTCATCGTTTAGTCTAATCTAACGCTGAGGGCAAATAATCAGGTATCTTCTTTCGCAATTGTTTATATCGCACGTTTGTTTTGGTGCTGCTAGGACTACTGAGGCGATGCCAAGCCGTAAAAATGGTTTGATGTTAACTGAGCAGATGTCGCCACATTAGCGTCGGTGATGCGTTGACGATGCGAAACACCTTGAATGTCTATATTGTTTTCTGTGCCAATGATTTGCTGTTCCACTCAAGAATGGTACGTGATTGCTGTTGAAAGGGCGTCGACCGTGCTGACAAAAAAGAACTCGGTGAAAACGCCAGTATGAACGCTGTTATAAAAAGAACCGCGTTCCTCACAAACGCCAGCGAACACGCCCTGTACGAGTGGGTTTCTGAACATAAGGAAAGGCGAGGTGGCGTTCCCGCAGAGGTTTTTGCGTTTTGTACAAACTGGAGGGAGTAAGTATCGACAAGGTAGGCGAGCCGACGCCAAAGAGACGACGAGCAGACGACGCGACGCGGATGAACACGTCTCGAGGGGGGCTTTCGCCTTTACTATTGGCTAACAAGCCCTGCAGCTTCCACAGTGCTGCAAGGTACTTCTGAGATGGAGTATAGGAACGCGAGTTGCGGCCACGCGACGCAGTCATGCGTCCATGCATGTGCCACAGAGCTATTTTTGGTATGGATGGATGCTATGAGCGAGGCCGACGCTGGGGGTAAGGTCGCCACCTGGCATTGTGTTAATGCGTCGACTAAAGTGCGTCGACCAAGAGGTCGTAGGTTCGACTCCCGTTGACGGAACTTTTTCTTTGTCTTCTGATCATGTTTATTTTATCGACGTCATTTCCGTGACGGAAATGCGTCACTGAAATCTTGGTGGACCCCGGCATAAAACACTTCGTGTTAAAAAATTTGTGGAAAGGCTAAGAGGCCCACTAATACAGATAATGCAGTAGTTCTCAAATTCGGTTCTGGGAACCCCAGGGGGTTCACGAAGCCATTTTGGGGGGGGTCCGCGAAACCCAAAAGCAAAAACACGCGCTTTTTGAACGCGCACTCTATCCCGTGACAATGGCCCCTTCCGATTGTTTGCTATGCTTCACCGCATAAGAGTTGCGCATTGCGGCAGAGCTGATTATCGTATCCCCTTTTTCATGAGATGCTCACGAACATACTTTTTCTAGGCTTGCATACTTGAAAAGCAAAACGCAGAAGAGCAAACACAATGTGGCTGCAGGCCGCACAACTTATTGACAAGCTGTTGAGATCGAATTGGCGTGACACTTAAGTGTGACCATTCTTTGCCAGGGAGAAATAAAAGGCGCCTATTTCACGCTGTGTGTTGTGTTAATTTATGACCCCCCCTCCCCCTTTTCTATCAGTGCAAGGGGTCCCCGAAACATCCGTGGCTGAGAACCACTGTACACGCAAGAGGCCGGCCGGCCTCTTGCGTATTCGCCTTGAAGGGGGAGGGGGTTGCAATCTTGCCGCTGTTTCCATATCACCAATGACTGGTTGTTTTGCTCGCCACTAGAGGACGCGAAAAGAGGCTGTGGTTGCTCTCGCTCCCGCTTGAACGCGCTGCAAGCAGCCGCCGGAGCACGCAGGTCACGCGCTCGCATGTTCCCTTTCATAAAAATTCACAGTGTACATGGTCACGGACCGTGAACTCAAACGGACCTAATTAAGGAAGCTGGTCGCTTTGTCTTCCACGCAGATTTTTCCTCGGGGCGTTTCTGTTCGTTATTCTTTCTGGGTCTTGAATAGTTGTCGCTCTGATCGATCACTGGCTGATTCCCGCTCGCCCCATATTTAGTGATTTTGCTGACACAATGACTGGTCCTTCGCAGTTGGTCCCAAAAGAATACGTCGCCCAATGGCTCAAGGAAAGCTTCGAGGTAAAGAAACTGGAGAGGGATTTTACCACAACGAAGAATATCAAGTGGACCAATGCGTAAGCGAGGTTTTTGCCCGTCCACGGTAATGCTTTGCTCGTGTACACCGTCTCTTACACGGTAGCGTCAGGTACTTAGAAAGTCGAGAAAGCGTTGTGTGCTCGTGTGCGTGTGTTTCTGGGATTCGGTGAAGCCGGTCCGAGGTAGGCCTACACAGGCGATGTTTAAGACATATAAAGAGTTAAATGTACATATTAAATAGAATATTCAAAAGCTGTACAGGATGACGTAGACGCGTATGTGAAGGTAATAAGAGGTGAAATATGATAGCATGCATTGACTCACCACCTCGACATAAGTGGTGCCGACCGGAAGTAGCTTAAGCACACAACGAAGCACGCAACGAAAGTTATAACTAGAGACCGGATTATAGGCAAATGCCTATTTTTTTCCTTGCATTCCTATCGCGCCACTTTGATATATGAGCATGAATTAGGGGTAAAGGAGGGCTTTTATAGTGTTTTTATAGTGCCTAAAAATGCCTATTTTCGGGGTTTGTGCCTAAATGTCTATAAGTGCCCATAAATGCCTATTTTCAAAATTGGTGCCTATATGAACGCTATTTAGCCTCAAATTTTGCTTTCCAGTACAGTTTGAAACCGTAATTAATGTTACCGGGCAAAATTGACGTTTCGGAACTTCTTGGGGTGCAACAACCTAGTTCCCTAGTTCAACAAACATCCGGGAAGCAACCGGTAGCAGCAGTGAAATGGGACGCGCCGGCCACCTTACCCCACCGCACTGACATGGCGCGAGCGGTTGGAGCAAGGGAGAGGAAAAGGCGCTATTTCTGCAACCCTAAATGGGAGCACGTCCCAGCGTGTACAGTGGAATGGGGAGAGGAAAATAGAGGCGGGAAGAGGAGAGTGGCGTCTATGGCTGAGGACGTGGCGGGCTGCTTTTCCCGCCGGTTTTCCAGTCCAGTGCTCCCATGGAATTGAAGCACCTCGAAGACTTGGGCGTGGTGGGGGGGGCAGAAAACAGGAGGTGCCTCGCGCGCAGCAGCAGGAATATGGAGAGCGAATACGAAACCATGGAGTGCCGTCAGGGGAAAATAGAAATTTGGTAAAAAAAATCAGATGTGCACATGGCTTTTGTTTCGTTTGTAACTTACTCTTAAAGGGCGCTTCACCAGGTCACATGAGAAATTTTAGTCAGATACTGGAAGTGTTCGCGTGCCCAATGAAGAGCTTTGTACCACAAGAACTTTTTAATTGGTTCATTACGAGCCGCGAAAGCATGATGCCGGTAGGTGAGCTTGAAACCTTTGCCACTCTCAAGCCGAATTCTTTCCCTGCCCTCTTCGGTATCAGAGAAAGTCGGAGCCGGAAGATCACACGACGTTGACGCATCAACACGCCATACGCACGAGATTACACTATGTGCACATGATATGCCCAAGCCAGGTCGTGCGCACAAGCGGTGTTGTATCGCTTCGGCGTTCTCTCTAGTGTACTGCCTGTTTCTATGGGATGGAACCGTCTATACGTTTGGAGAAGCTGGCATGGATCCTGTATCCTTACCACGACACAGCGCGTCGCACAGCTGGAACAGCTGTAAGGGACGATGCACCAAAAACATGCTAAGCGTTGTCAGGGGCTGGCGCCGGCACGACGCGGGAACGGCGACAACACGAACACAAAAGAAATATAGGCAGCTAAGTCTCGCATCGCTCTCGATTCTAAGAAAAAACTAAAGAAAAGTGCGCACACATTCCGTTTGTATGTTTTAATATTTCTATTAACTTTCAATCTTCTATTCAAGCAACTGATTGCACAAATTACACATGTAGCCTCGAATAATTCTCGCAGTTTCATGTACTACTGTGACATACACAGGACCATTCCTTGTTGAACTTCACCTCCCCCGCATTGGTGCGCGTGCCCGTGAGATCAAGGGCAAGCGGCGTTTATTCTGACATTTAACCTCCTTCCGGGGAGCGTATCGTTGTGCTGCCCTTCCCAGCCATGCCTAAAAGAAGCAGACCCAGGAGCGTGTTTATTCGATGGTGGACACTTAATACCATTCTGGACAATAAAAAGAGAGACCATGTTCTGGAAACCGTGCCCGAAAAGGGACCATTGCATGGCTATGTTAAATCATTAACGCCTTTGTACAATCATAAAATATAACATTTGTTTGCTTTCCTGTTGTAGACCAGGTCGCGCACGTCCTTATTTGAAAATTTGAGTTTTTGTAAAAATTTATTGTGCCTATATTTACGATTTTGGGGGGCCTAAAACTGTGTTTTTCCTGCCTATTTTTGGCGCCTAAAACACGATTTTTAGTGCCTAAAAATCCGGCCTCTAGTTATAACTCTAAATGTCCAGATATAAGAGTAAGCGAGAATTGAAAGTGAACTTGAAGGGGTCCTCAACACTTTACAAATAATCATCGAAAGGCCTTACCATTGGCCCCCTGTTGCCTCACGAATCTACTGCCATAATCTCATGCCACGGCCCCTGTGTGTAACATAATCAAGCGACCCTAAGGTAAGGCTAAGCAAGTCACAAGTATTGAAGTGAAGTAACAGAAGCCAGCAAAAAAAAATTACGGTAAAGTCACCTTTGGAGCAAGAAAGATGTAAATGCTAAAGCATGATTACGCATTAGTAGATGACGTGCATGAGGCCGCTTCAGCTATATGGTGTGTTTTGGTTTCCCTCTGGCAGGGGCACCACCAACACGCCCTTCGCCAATTCCAGCGCCAGCGACACCATCAGTCTGCGGACGCCCACTGCTGTCACTGTTGAGTGGTTGAACAGCAGCAAAGGTACGTGGAGGTATCGATCGACAACTGTCCACGAAACGGAGGCAGCTGCTAATCGGTGGCCACGTGCTAATATCGCGGGAAATTCCAACCTTTACGGGACAAGACTTAAGGAAACTCAATACACCATTTCTTCACTGATGTCAACAGAAATTTGACCCGTGAATTAAGGAGCTGGTGTAGGTCGTCAATAAATGCGTAGCTGGAGTAGGTCGTAGTGATGCAGAGCTATCGATAAATGGACTATAGATAGTATCGATAGTTTTTTTTTAAACTATCGACAGTGTAAAGAAACTATCGATAGTACTACTATCGATAAATAATCGATATTATCGACAGTACAATCTATAGTACCATCAGAAGTATTGCTGCCGTTAGTATAATCAAGAGTGTAGTAAATAATTCTGCTGTTGTTGGGCGGCAATAATTTGTCATAGTGTACTATCAACAGTACTCAGTTCACTCAATTTTTTATCAATTTTCAGGCGAAAGGAATAAATTGCTGTGGCAATTAAAATGCCGGAATATGTCCATAAATAAATTCATATTAAAAAGTAACCAGTTACACCTTACAGTTAAAATCTTAGCTTTTGATATTTTTATTTTGAAATCACGAAATGTAATATGGGTTTGAAGCCGCGCAGTTCCGCCACAAGTAACGGCTTCCTTTATGCTAAAGCTTACCAGTTAAGCTTAATAATCATGTGTGGCAGCCAATCATTCAGATGAAGGAACGCAAGCATGTATACTTTCTTGCCCTTCTGCCTGCTTCTTCTGCGCCACCATATACTACCACACGCTCGGAGAATCAAGTTTATGCTGGAATGAGTTCGCGCGGTTCATTTTATACTATCGATAGTACTATCAAATTTACTATCGAAAGCGCTATCGATAGTTTCTTCTACTATCGATAGTTCGATAGTGACTCAACTATCGATAGTATCGATAGTACCCTCGACAGTTCTGCATCACTAGCAGGTCGTCAAAGCGCGACGCACTATCGTGAACGTTTTAGCTCCGACTGCAGTGTAATTATCACCTTGTCCAAGATAAAAGTGTCGACTGGGTGCATGCGTGCGCTTGTATAACGGTGGAAGATTTAATTATCGCAATAATAGTGCGTTGGAAAAAATCCTTAAAACAGTGGTTGTGTTCTCGAGCCGACGTTTCGACAAGTGTACTTGTCTTCTTCATGGCTAGTAGTGATTTAGGAGCTGGAGTAGTCAGTCAAAGAGTAGCAGCTGGAGTAGGTCGTCAATCAAAGCGTGACGCACCGTCATGAACGTTTTCAGTTCTAGCCTCGAAGAAAAATCCACTTGTGGAAACGTCGGCTCGGGCACACAACCACTGTTTTAAGGATTTTTAACACGAACGTGTTTTATGCCAGGGTCCACCACGGCTCCTCTGACGTATTTCCGTCACGGATATGACGTTGTAAAATATAAACTAACACATTGAGATCAAAGAAAAAACTAGAAGAAAACGTTCCGCCACCGGGCGTCGAACCTGTGACCTCTCGCTCCGCAGCGCGTGGCGCGAAACCACTCGGCCACGGGAGCGTACGTACATCAGCTTGCTAACGGCAAGCTGTTTATATACACCATATACCGTTGGCGGTCCTCGGAGCTCATCGACTTCAGCGCGTTTTCGTCATCAGTAGCGAGATGGCGCGAAGGTGGCACGGAGTGCGCGCTCTGAAGGTCGCCGTGCCTCTCGCTGCGGTGAGCGCGCGCCTCCACGGGGCGTGGCCGCTCGTGCGCACGCGCTTATCTCCTGATCGGGGCATTGGGGCGCTTACGTCTTGTGCTTCCACCGCAAGTTTGCTATGAAGATACAGTGGTTAAAGGTGCGCGAAGGTTTCTTCGCTCACCGCAGCGGCCGCGTTTACGAAAGAAGCACGCTGCTCACACACAAAGTAACAATTGTGACAGATTTTCTCGCTCGTCCTGTGTATACTTGTGTGGTCGTTTCGTGCGCCTTTCTTTGTGTTAGAGCTGCGTGCTTTAGGTGTCGAGCTGTGACAGTTCGTCCGTGCTCGTCCTGTGTATGCTCATTTCGTGCCTCCTTTCAGCTTGAGGGGCACGCAGCAAGTTTCAAGCTGCTTGCCGTTCTTCGCGTGACATTTCCATTTGTTGATGTAGCATTCATTCCTTCGCCCTTATTGTGAAACAATGCTCAATAAACGCTCAACTACCTCTGTGAAGACACGTTGCACTTTCGTGTTATACCGATTCCTTCGACAGAGGGATCAGCCATGTTTTGTTTTTTTTTCATCGCAAGCTTCCATCTTTCCCTTCCTACCAGTTTTTTGCAATAGCGCGTGTTAGGCGTAGGCATAAATTAACGGGAGGGTAAAGCGTGCGCTCGCCCTACCCTCTGCGTCATCTTCCGTGACGTGCCAAGAAAATAGAGGTGGGCGAGGAGAGGGTTCTCTTCGCTTTCCTTGGGCAGCACACCTGAGAAGCCCTAATTGCATTAGCAGCCTCAATCCCTTCTAAGAGTGGTGGAATAAACCGTGCGCACGCGCACTGCCTGATTTCGGCCATTACGATGGCCGATTTACATTGTCGTTTAGTTTTGCGAAGAAAAGTTCTGGGAAAGGAGAAGGCTTCTAGGTATGAAAAATAATTGAACTAGGCAATGTGGCGGGAGCCAACGTTTTGACGAGTGGAATTCGCGTTTTGCTCATTCTTCCCCAACCTCGATAGTGGAGAAGAGAATGCATTTGCGAGAGGGTCCCAGAGGAAAATTTGTAGGGGTCGAATGGAATGCATGTGCCTTACAGGGATTCATTGTTGTATAGGAAGGGAGCAGGAGCAACGAAAAAAATTCCTTGTTCAATAATTTGTAATGCATTTCATGTTTCGGTTTAGCAGTTCCATTCTTTTTTTTATAGACACTAGCGTCCCCCCATTGATCAAGGCTCTCTAGGACCAGCCACAGTGGTCTAACGGGTTATGGTGTTCGACTGCTGCCCCGCAGGTCGCGGGATCGAATTCCGGCCCCGGCAGCCGTATATTCGATAGAGGCGAAAATGCATGAGGCCCGTGTACTTAGATTTAGGTGCACGTTACTGAAACCCATGCGGTCGAAATTACTGGAGCCCTCCACTACGGCGTTCCTCATGATCATATTGTGGTTCTGGGGTTTTGAACGCCAAAAATTACATTTATAAGGCCCTAGATGGCGTAGAAAATGTTGGAAAACAATATAACGTAAAACCGCAAATTCTTTCGCTGAACAGCTACGCACCTTCACGTAAGCGAATATGATGCTGTTAAGGCATATATTTTTAACAGAAGCGCTACATAGGCAAGGTGACCGATACTTTGTCAAGTTTTTGTAGCCCGCATAAAACTAAAGTATATCACCGTAAACGCACTATTGCCGCCCTCACTTGCCTGCGTCCGAATGACAAGCGTCTCTGGAAATTCAACAATTCTACAACAGCAGATTATTTACGACAAATGTTGGGTAAATACAGGTGAAGTGGCCTATTCTGTGGCACTTGTGTTTATACAATTTTTATTGCACATTGTGCGTCCACCTGTCCCCTACTTTGGCGAATAGTGGACAAGCAACGAGATTTCCTAAGTGATATGCAAGCTCACTATACTCGGCGACAACTTATCTTGACATTGGAGCGAAGGCTACGGAGGCGGGCCTTCCGCACATTCGTGTTGCTCCGCAAGTAGTACACGGCAGTTTGCGGCTAAATTCGATTTTGCTGGCTCGCAAAGGTAACGCGTTTAGAAAAAAATGTACACAAAAATGTGAATGGGAGAAAGATTTGGATGGGTCAGTGTACATTTTAGTGTCAAGTTAAGGACTATTTTTCGGCGTGGTAGCAGGCATGCACTTTGGTTCTGTAGCTTCCACGGTGCTGTCAAGAAAAGTTGTCGCCAATTGTAGTGTGCGAGCGCCGTCTGCTGCGCTGTTTGCTTAGAGATGCATGCGCAGTATCAGCATTACCTATAGGCGATCACGTGTTCAGAAAGCCGCTGTGACGCTCACTGTTGTATTTGCTGATCTCGTTGCGTCTCGCCGCTATTAGAAATTTCCGTATCCTGAGGCCGACACTCGCACGATATTAAAAAAAAATTGCAAGGGTGTATACCTGTTCGAGCGCTATAACTAGATGGCGCGCAATTCACAGCGAAAGTTGGAAGAGCGGCCTTTTTAGAGCATTGTTTAAACTCTTGGGGCTACTACAAGCACATTTGTATGGTACCGACTACACCATTAATTATAATTTTTGTGTAGTGGCGAAGCGCCCACTACGCCATTATTCTTCATTCTTCGGAAAAGCGTGGTACCCGCTACACACCTGTAAGGCATTATGTGCATTTTGTTGATACTGTTGCCGATGACGATGGAGAATTATGCCTGAGGTCTTTGTAATAGGATGGATCATTCAACGACCCACTCGTCACGCAATTCGCTTTGTGTGACACCTGGCTGTTACTTTACTGTTCTAAAACGTTTTATTACACAAGTTAACGCGTTTCGTTACCCGACATGAAACCTGCATAGGGTCGGTATGCAACGGAGTTTCAAGCAAAAAAAAAAAAAGACAAAAACGGCGTAGCGCAGTGGTAGAGTACTGGGCTGCCGTGCAGAGGACCCGGGTTCGATTCCCATTCTGTCATCTGTATGTTTTTATTTATATAGCTTTTTTTTCTTATTTCGCGCGATAGTGGTTACGGACACCTGCGGCGGCGGCGGACAACTACGGCGTTAGAATCGGCCCTTGTTGGGATCTCATAACAGCTATCGCTGTAATAAATAACGAATACTTTCTGCGTCGCGCTCGCAGCCGAATTCCCGGTCACTGCCACGGACAAGACAGCCTTGTACGTGAATCCGTCCATGATGGCATGCTACGGAGTTGAGCTGGACACCTAAGTCGTGGCAGCTCATCGGCGAGGACATGGAGGCGGTGAGGGCACCATCGTTTTTTTTTTCTTTTTCACGGCTGACATGTTTGTGGACGACTTGAAGCTGCACATCTGATATATTAACGCTTTATTAAGGCGAATGCCTCAACTTCCTCATCAAACGCGAAATTTGGCCGTCGGCGTCGGTGTGCAGCGTCGGTGGCGTCAGCGTCCCGCAGTGTCAGAGACGAGTGACGCAAAAATAACACCACGTGATTACGTCAGCATATAACGTCACGATAACGTCACAGATAGCCAAAATTTGTTACGTCATCATGAAGTCACCGTTACGTCATAGGGATGCCATGTGACGTCACGTCACATGATAACGTCATCACATGACATCGTAGCTTGGTCCAAAGTGGTCCGATCACGGAGGCCATGTAAAACCAGGTGAGGAGCCTCCGATTTTTGAGGCAGTGCCAAACCACATGAGATGCTCAAAGCTTTCGAACGGTGGCGGGGCGAAGTCAATGCATCGACTGAGAAGAAAAAGATGGCGTTCGCCTTCGAGTCATATTAAGTGAAATCATAAGAGACTTTTTAATAACAATTCGTGCCTAACAAAGCAGCTTCACATAAACGGGCAGTAACTGGCTGTCAACGGGTACATTTAACTGCGTTGGAACACTTAAGCAACATCCTCGTGCCAATTGGAAATAAGCTAATACTGTCGCGGAGTTATGAACCAAGATGGTCGCGGAATCGAATCCCGGCCGCGGCGGCCGCATTTTCGATGGAGGCGGAAATGCTCGAGGCCCGTGTACTTGGATTTAGGTGCATGTTAAAGAACCCCAAGTAGTCGAAATTTCCGGAGCCCTCCACTACGACGTGTCGTCTTTCATAATCATATCGCAGTTTTGGGACGTAAAACCCCATGAATTATATATCATCGTTGAAGAGTTAAAACAAGCATCATAAAGGGACGCTAAAATTAAAACATAAATTAGTTTAGACTGATAAATTGCACTCTGAACACTTTAGAACATGTGTTTACTAAAAGATAAAAACCACTGTAATACGTATCACTTTTGACGTCGCGGACGCCGTCAAAATCTATGACCTCACGATGGTTGGTGCGGGAACATGGAGGGGGAGTCGCCCCGCGCATTTTCTTTTTGCTCATTTTGTCGCTTCCCAAACGTCTTCTGGCAGCAAGCGTGGTGTTTGTTTTTGTTTGTTTGTTTGTTTTGGGGGGGGGAGGGAGTTGCGCACGTGTGATATATAGGCCTGCACATCTCTAGAGCATAAGGAACGTATGCATGGTCCATGTTGGCTTACTAGGGACTTGATTGATTTCTGTATTTCTTTGTTGTGTATTTTGATCCAGCGGCCGTGAATACGCATAGCAATAGCCGGTAAATATTATAACTATGCTAAAATACTCTCACGCAACTGCTGCTAGTAATGCTGCTAGAGTAACTTCAAGTTTGTTCAAGCCTGTCGCGCGAAAAATTGGTCTAATGACTAAAGAATTTTTTTGTAGAGACAATCTTTCTTCCTGTTTCTATAAATCTGATATATCATGTCACCTTCTTGATGTGTTGCATCTTCCACTATATTTAGTAACGCTCAAACACCGGCCTCCACTATCTCAGGCTCGGATGTTGACCCGAGAACATAGGCGCGCGCACGTATGGAGGAGGGGGGGCAGGGAGCACGCCCCGCCCCTAGTCACCTAAGAGGTGGGGGGGGGGGGGGGCAGTCTGCCACATACCTTGACTTAGTAGGGGGGGGGGGTGCGGCCATGAACCGTCGACCCCCCCCCCCCCCCTTTCAGAATGAGAACCCGGCGCACGCCTATGCCCGAGAACTTGCCACAGAGTGACGCCGCTTTTTGGGCATAGTATAACCGGCCACGAATCTGGGAGTACCTTTTCAATTCTGGTGCTCTTTCATAGCGAAACTGTGGCGCGGCGAAGTGCGTGTGTTTTATTCAGGACATCTTCGCAGAGCACTGAAATGTCAGGCATTCCGTACTCACAGTTTCGGGACCGGCAGGTCGAAATACCCAATTTCTACTACTTTCCGCTAATTGTTAACGCTGCACTTACAGAAAGCACCGGACGCCATCAACGGTTGGTACCTTCTGGGCCAAGCGGCGAAGCAGTTTAAATCAATGTAAGTGCCACAGATCTCATGCAACTGTAATTGTACTATTTTCTTTGGCAAAAACAACCCACCCTATCCTCGCCTTCCAACAATAGCATGAGAGAAAACACTCTTTTTTTTTCTTTTTTTTTCCCTCTCATAGGATAAATTTCCTGAGGTCAAACTGCCCTCGGTAGCGCGTTTTTCTTCTTTGCCCAACAGAACAGCAATCGAACATATTTGCGAGCGAAAGAAAGTACGCGATGGAGCACTGCGCCACTCAGCCAGCGTTCTCATGACCACTCTTATATGAAATCTCTCCTTTCGCCCTTTGTCTTCAACTGTCTCTGCAAACGTTGGCCTAACGTGTCAACTTGCGCCCGGCGGTTTCGGATTCCGGTAGCTTTTAATTGATGTTTAATTGCTCTGGTGCTTCACTGACGTTCACTCTGCACTGTTCGTTCAAGTAATTTCCTTCGTATTCAGTCGCTTGCCGTAGCTTCTGAACTATATGGGAGCGAAAATAAACGTGGACACAAGAAATGCATACGAAGACTTATTGTGCCATTCTTGTGTGATTCTATGCGAGTGCGTCAACCGCACGCTGCTGTGCCATATGGCCCGCTGCTGTGGACATATGCTTGGCTAAGAGCTGTTGTGCGGCACACTGGACGTGCGCTCACACATGTAAGGTGCACGTACCCTGGCTTCGTATACGTGTCAGCAAGCTCCCTCCTTGTATTGTTCTTCCTCCATTTTTTTTAGTCAATAGATCTTTTATACAAGTTCTGTGACATTTTTTAGAAATCGTAACAGTTGCACGTAGTTCGAGATATTCATCACGGAATTTCAACGGTGAAATCGAAACCGGGCGGAACACCGGAACGACACGTGACAGGGCAGTGATGACATTTTAATGAAGGCGTGCCGAAGCAGGATCTGGTCTGAAAAATCGGCAAGCATTCTGAACTACACATAAACGAAACGGTCTGTATTTTCTGAAGAAAACACCCTGGGTATAGATCACTTCGTCTCCAAGTAGACGTAGCAAGTAACCGGTATTTCTAAAGTTGCAGCACGACGCAGTAGTCGCCTCATAGAGATTTTATTATGTAAATACAGCGTAGAAATACGAGTGGAATGAAGTGAATATTTATAACGTGACTAACACACTCCTAGCCCAAATACAGAGACACTGCTTCTTCAAACATCATTTTCCATAGTTTTCGTTCGTCTTGGTCCCACAACTCCGCCAGCGCCAAAGGAACCACCAACAGGATAAAAGGCTTACAATACCGATAGTAAAAAAATTGAAGGACACGTTGTAAATTCCAAAGTGTATTCAGCGAAAGCCTGGGGCCATTCGATTGACTATGCAATGTCTGTTTTTTTATTTTTTTACACTCTCACAGCAACCACGTGGTTGCTGAGAGAGTGTAAGGGGAAGAGGCCAGAGCTGGAACCGTTCCAGGGCACGGACGGACGGACGAACGCGAGTATGAGTCATTCAAGGCTTTCGCCTTAAAATAAGCGTGGCTTCAGATGATGTCACCAAGCATTCCTACCGCTTTCCTGTATACCAGTTTGCGGATACACATAGTGCTGTATGCACTGGTACGCATCAACGCTAGCTTGTTACGTTTAACTTCAACGAACAACTAGCCCGAGTTTATGTCGTTCCCAATTCACCTCGCATCGTCATCTGCCCTTGAAAGTACCGACAACTAACATGTATTTAACCGTGTTTTTATGTGCACCTGGAAGTTTAGCAGAAAGAGTACCGCATACTACTGCTGCGAGAAAGAGATGGTCGTGCAAACTTTTTATCGAAAATAAAGTCGCGACCGTTTTGGCGCAATCCGCCTGTACTCAGGTTACGGTGAGAAATGAGCACAATAGCGGTGCTTTGCCAGAATTGGTAAGGAGTAGGAATCCACCCTTGGCCCTTTGTTCTCTTTTAATCTTTCAAATGATTTTTTTTTCTTGATCTGGGAATGCCGTTGTTAATAGTGAACTGTGTAACGTTTTGGAGGCGGCTGTTTCTAGTTTCATTTTGGCCGGCAGCCACAGCCGCGTCACCTCTGTCAATTGGAGTTCTTGTTTGGGTCGCGGGAATCCTATCGTATGAATCAGCTCGAAGCAGTGTGTTTCTTCCATTGTGCACCCCGCAGCAAGGCGCCGAACGACTTCACCGGCTTCATGTGGATGTGGGCTGTGCTCAAGTCGGGCGACAAGGACCTGTGGGACGACCACGTCCAACAGTTCGTCGACACCGAGAAGCAGGCCCACTCCATGATAATCAAGGCAGACGCCATTGAAAAGTACAAGGTGGGTTTCTTTTACAAGTACTGGCAGCCACGTTTGTGGATGGCAAACGCAGACCGTTTTTCTACAGAGCACACGGTGACGACGGCTTTTGCAAATTATTACACCGGTGATCGCGCTCTAGAACAGCCCACGCGCTCTCTCTAGATAACATTTCGCAGCGACCACGAGAAGGGCTCACATCGCGTCACTCAGTAAGTTGCGGTCAGTATTTTTATTATGACATAAAACGGTAGGCCTGCGCGGAACGCGCAGCACAGTCACTGCGAAAACTGGAAGAGCGCCCTTTCTAGAGACCTTTAAACACTCTTGGGGCAACTACTACAGGTACACTTGCATGGCACACACTGCGCCATAAATCGTCATGGTTCTCGTGAAGTAGGGGAAGCACCCACTACGCGGTTATTCGATCTTCGGAGAAGCATGGTACCCGCTACGTACCTGTAAGGCGTTATGTGCGCTTCGTTGATGCAGTGGCTGATGACGATAAAGAATTATGGCTGAGCCTCTTGTAATGGGTTGGGAGCAATCGACGACCCACTCGTTACGCGATTCGCATTGTGTGACGCCTGCTCGTTACTTTACTCTTCTAAAATGCTAAAACGACCTATTACACACGTTAACGCGATTGCTTTCCCCGATATGAATCCAGGCATAAACGTCAGTTTGAAAAGCTTTTCCAAGCACCGGCGCCGCTCTGGGGTAGAATAATTGGCTCCCACGCAGAATACCCGGGTTCCTATTCCATTCTCCCCCCGCATATTTTTTTTAATTTATTTAGTTTTTTTTCTTTCTCGCGCAGTCCTGGCTTTTCTTTTTTTTTCTTCTTATTTCGCTCGATAGCGGTTACAGACACCGGCGGCGGCGGCGGACACTCGTAACAGCTTTCGTTGTACAAGGATGATTATAGAGCATAAAATATACAGACGAGGGTCCCAAAATACAAGGCTGCAACAGGACGCTCGGGGACGGTTACAAATAAATAAAACAAGTATTAACAGCTGTTTGCAACGTAAAAACAAAACACTCAACACACAAGCCAGAAGGAAAAACAAAAAAGCATGAACAAAAAAAAACGATTTGATAAGTAAATACAGTATAAAGCAACGCAAATCTGGTACAACTAAAAAAGCGCAGATCGAAAATTTAACAAATATTCTTTTAATGAATTTTCAATGAAATTAAAGATATTACATTTCAGTGATGTGGGTAAATTATTCCATAATGAGACGGTACAGAAGTGTGTGGGTTATTTACCATAGTTTGTACGAACCTTAGGAAGCAAGAAGTTATTGGTAGCCGTAAACCTGGTAGTGTTAGTATTAACGACAAGCTCAGAATCAATGAAATTAGAGGAAAGTTGATGTATTTGTTTATGCAGATGCATCATTACATTAAACCGAAATAGATTGTTAACAGTTAAAATGTTATTGCAATGTTATTGCAAATTCCGGCGTCACTCACAACGAAATCCCGTAAACTGCTAAGTATGTTGTGACAGAAGGGCAGGATATTTACCTAGCGTGACCGTTTAAAAGGCGGTCAGTGGCTCTATCTTACAAAGTTTTACTGGTCAATGGTTGAGACAGGAGAGAAATGTTTAGATTATCGGTGGGGGAAAACAGATGTGACTGATATAGTGGCAGTTAATACAATAAGTAGCAGTTTGTTATATAACGTGCAATGTTATGTAACCGTGCAGTGGAAGACTGAACCCTTGTGTGAAAAGAAGCTTCCAATCCACGCGGTCAAGGTTGTTGGCCGAGCGAAGCTGTAATAGCACCTCATCGTGGCGTAGCCTTAAACAATTAGGCAATGCGCTGCATGACGTGATTTGCGGTGAGACAATCAAGTGCACTGCGCCATCGTGTTCACGCTATACCTCCGGGACACTCTTAATCGGGTACTGGTTAAATCCTGCCTATATTCAGGAAACCAGACGAAAACTGCCCGGTTTCCTGGCTATATCTAGCACTTTAAGCGGGATCTGATTAACAGTGTATCCTAACTACGCGTGGCCTTCCCATTGAGCTTAGCAGGACTCTGGTGCGGGTTAATGGGTTCCCGATCTTGCAGGGGCCCCGCAACACTTTTCTAAGAAGCCATGGAACGTATTCACTAAAGGATCTTATTGCCTCACGAATTGACCGCCGCAAAAATTCTAAATATTTGTCATGTACGAGCAGAGTTAAAGATTTGTCAATCACAGCAATTGCTTTCTCTCTTTTCTCTTCCCCACGAATGAGCTGCAAGCTAAACAGGGTGGGATGGCCCTGGGGTACGTCACGCGCGCCTCTTGACTGAGCACTTTTTCTTTTATTTTTTTCTTCGAACGCGCGCCTTTTCAGTGAGATCGTGCGCGCACGCGCGGACACGTCGTGGCCTCCCGCGGTGGCCCTAGCAACTTCAGAGCGCGCCGTGCTGAAATCAGCCCGTGGTGTTATACATAGGTCTATGGCGCAGTGATTTTTGAGTATATATATTGTCGAGAGAAGAGAAAGCGATTTTTAGCGGACTTTGAGAATTTATTGTAAATTCCAGGCCGCGTGCTGCGCTGTATTTGCTCTCGTGTTCTCGGGAGCCTCGACGTATACCGATCGGCAGCGTTTTCTGACCACGCTCTAAAAGTGGTGCAGGGCCCCTTTAAGCAAGTTTTCCAGCGCGAGACATACTCGAACGAAAAAACATACCTGACGGAAAGGCGCACTTCGAGGAAGACGTCAGACTTATGAGAACACATTTTCATCTTAAAAAGTTCGCTTATATTTGTCTGCATCGATGGCTCCCGCATGCTCCCGTTTCTTGCTATAGACAGCAAAAAAATATATTCCAAAAACGACAAGAAACACTATTAGAAAAACAACTCAGCGCGCATAAAAAAGCGCAGCAGACGGCCGCTTCTGGTGCGGAGTAACTTCCGACGGCTTCACAAGCTCGCGCCTCTGGTAGCGCTGATGCGCCGTCCACAGGAGCGTAGCCAGAAATTCTTTTCAAGGGGGGGGGGGGGGTTCAACCATACTTTATCTGTGTTCGTGCGTGCGTTTGTATGTGTCCGTGTATATATACGCAAGCAAAATTGAAAAAAATTCGGGGGGGGTTTCAACCCCCCCCCCCCCCCCCCTTGGCTACGCCACTGGCCGTCCAGCTTTTCTAGTGGAGGTCACTGTATTCGTCAGACGAGCCGACGAGTACATTGCCTGTGGACTCATGCGTCACTGAACGCCACAACTAAATTTTGACTTCTGGGTGGTTTAGGCGCTCTTTAACAATTGCAGGCAAACGGCATATCTTTCGTGGCAAGTCAGGCATACAAAATAGAGCTCAGCATTCGTTCCAATAAAAAAGAAACAATGGGAACACCCTCCCACACGTTCCCAGTAAAGAATATGTTGCAGCTGCTTTGTACTTCACACGAGGGATTCGAATGACGTCAAACGGCCCTTCCTTCTCCCTGCGCGTTTCCCGCTTTCATATATAAAAGGGAGACACGTCTAGCAACTCATTCAGTTCACTACGAAAGTGGCATGGGCAGACAACTGGAAATTAAGACACCAGAAGACCAGCATGAACACAATGCTCGACGAAAGTAACAAACTCGTCTCGCTGGAAATTGTCGCGGAACCAATCACGGTGTACGACAGCTACTACAAAGCGATTATCACTACAATTGCTCTCAACACCCCCCCCCCCCCCATCAGCTTGTGTGTTTGATGCAGCTTCGCTGGACACGTTCGCAGGGCGAGATGGGGGGCCAATTTTTCGATTGGGGTTTCGCCTTAATTTTCATTACAGTGTTGTCACAACGTTGTTACTTGCACCTTAATCGAACGCCGAGTGCGCAGAGTATATAAGACAGTGGTCTCAAACTCATCTCAGGCAGCGGGCCGCAGACACAGAATTTAGTCCCGCAAGGGCCGGGTCAGGCAAGAAGGTAAGATCGGGAGGAGAGGGGGTAAGGGTTAGTTCGTACACATTGTGAGCAAACGTTGCCGTTGAAAAGAAAACCTTTAACCTATCGCATATACGGGTCATTTCTGATAAATATTCGGGACCAGGATTCCATCCAACAAAATGTCAATACCGATCCCCAGAATGAGTAAAATATGGACGCCGATTCTGAAATAATGTTTTTGTTTCACGTTTATGTTTCAAGACATGGTGAGCCCATGGGGTGCCTCACGAAGACAATCCTTTAGACCAGACATGCCAGTGTAGCTGACGCACATGCTTATTATGAAAAAAAAAAAATAGTGAAAAACATAATACCCTTGTATGGGCCGCGGTCCTCCAGCGAGAGGTCGTCCGCCTCGGTGGATCAGTGGCTAGGGTGCTCGGCTGCTGACCCGAAGGTCGCGGGTTCGATCCCGGCCGCGGCGGTCGCATTTCGATGGAGGCGAAATGGTAGAGGCCCGTGTACTGTGCGATGTCAGTGCACGTTAAAGAACACCAGATGGCCAAAATTTCCGGAGTCCTCCACTACGGCGTCTCTCATAATCATATCGTGGTTTTGGGACGTTAAACCCCACATATTATTATCCAGCGAGAGGTTCGCGGGCCGCGCGTTTGAGACCCCTGATATAAGGCGTTGATCTCTTCGCTCGAAAATCGGAAAATCAGATCGAACTTCGAATGTATCTGCGCCACCTAAATTCCTTTCAATATCCAACGTGACATTGTCTGTACGCAAAGGTCGGGGCAGCTGGACAGTGTGTTCGATGTCAGGGAATAAACAGAGGGAAGGGTGCACCCCCCTTCCCATATTTTATATCATATTAGACTAAACGTAGCATTGATACTCTAGAACGTATCCAAGGAAAGGCTGTGAGATTTATGTTTAACAAATTGTGTGCGTTTTGACTGGCCCTCCGATTTAATGCAAGCCAATGACATTCCTTTACATGGCGCGAAGTCAAAATTTTAGATTAAAATTTCTTTCTCAACTTTTGAATAACAAACTAGCTCTAGATCCATCCCCGTATTTAACACCCCTTAGCTATCAGGCTCAGGAGACACCACCAAAAAAACGTCCTAACACCATATTTTGCTCAGACAGCAGCGTAACGCTCTTAAGCCTTTATTACTCTGTCATTGCTACACCTTTTGTATTCGTATTGACCACCCTGCTTGGACCACGGGTCCTCAGTATTGAGTAAATAAACGAAAAAAATATTGTAAATGGTCCGTCCCTGAGCTTCTGTGAGTTTTCCATGCATGTGAGCTCTGGCCAGGCCCGTAGCCACAAATTTTTTTCAGGGGGGGAGCCCACCTGTTGAAAACCTTGAAAACCACCCATTTTCATTATTTATTCTCGGTAAAACACCCCCCTCCATCTGAATTTCAGAGGGGGGCCCGGGCCTCTAGGGCACCCCCCCCCTCCTTGATACGGACCTGGCTCTGGCACTCGTGTTCAGCAATGACCCGAATCCAAGAGCCTCGTTTTTCGTATTGCAGAAGCGCGTCGAGGCCGTGATAAAGGACTCGGCTTGGCAGCATCACGGTGGCCGACATCACCTCCGCAAACAAGTGAGTGCTCAGTCATGTCCTCAAGATCCGCCCATCTATAACGCCGTACTTCGAAAGTTATTCGTCAATTGAGATAGTAAGGTGCGTGAATCGTGCAATTTTTGTGAACTGAAGTGTCTCAATTGATTCACGAATATCACTTTTCTGTTTTGCTTTGGTTGCTGCAATCATAAAGGTTGCAATTCCTTTTGTCGACGGGCTTTACCAGAATTAATGGCGCTTCGGGAATAGCCAAGCCGACATTTTCTCTCTTAAGGTCACATGACGAATGGGCTTTCCTGCACTATAGGCTAGATGATCTGCTAACAAAGCTTACGTTCACTTGAATACATCTATGCATGCCTCTATTATTTACACCAACCTGTACTGATTCGGTTATGGCATCTGCTACAATCTCACTCTTATCATAAATTTCATTCTTATAAAGTTTCAAACTCCTTTTTCTGAAACAATTGCTGCTGCGCCGAATGGCGCTCAGTCGGTGTGTCGGCATAGAAGTGGCCAGGGTGGCCGCTTTGGCCTTAGAACGAAAAATGTGCAATCGTAATAACATTTCCTCACACACTGAACACTTTCTTGTTTCCGCCTCGTGAAGGCTTTGAAATGTTTGTCTGCGTAATAATAATTTCAGAGGTTTATGTCAATATATGGGGCGGAGATTGCACCCCCCCTCTCGCCCAACCTGACCCCCCCCTACCCCCGTGCGCACGCCTATGGGCTTACGTGCTTACAACGCGAGCACAAGGAGAGAGACGCACAGGGCGAAGACTGGACTTAAACTGAAGTTTATTTTTTTTAAATGTCTTAGAACACCGCCACGCACGCGTAAAGGATCGAAAGCAGTAATTATGCTAACATACAATCTAGCACGCTCCACTTTTTTATCTTTTTAACCGGGCCTTAAAACATGACCTGCATGGTGAAATTAGCTTCTTCGAGATATTGAAATTCCTTATCTGTGACATGCACCGAAGGTTCACTGACACACAATACCCGCAAGTTAACTCAATGGCCCACGTAAATTAACAAAAGGGCGGTGAATGCTATATTTGAAACCAACACAATCTCATTCTAGCCATGCGACAACTTCAGAAAAAATGTTCCGCTCTTACTGCTGCATAAATCAACTAATCCAAGGAGAGCATGGATGATGTCGTTCGTTCTTTATTGGTGTGGTTGTACATATGGCATAGATTATGGTGTAATTCGAAGACTGTGGGATCGGGCTAAAGCGATGGAAACGCTGTTTCTTCGTTCACTTCAATTCATTTGAACTTTGCGCAACAATTACTTCGCGACAGTTGAGGAATAACAATAAAGGTCCCCTACGTTTTTCTCAGTTTAGCGGTCTGTTGGATTCCTTTGTTCTAACGAAGCAGCGAGGTTTTCGAAAAATTCCCCTTATTTTTGTTATTCTATATATCGTTTATAAATAGGCAAGAAAGGGCGCAAATAAGGGTGGCGCCGTCTCCGATAGATACGGGGAAACGTATCGACACAGTGTTGTACACCATATGAATGTTACCAGCAGGACACACAGCGTACAAGCATTACCGAAACGCAACCCCTAACCAATTATCCCACTGCGGTCCGCCGAAGACGCTCGAAATTATTAGCTACGGCCACTGCAGTGCAAAGGCTTCTGCCAGGTATCTCCTGTTCACCTGGTCCTGAGCATGCTGCAGCCACATGATCCCCGCAAACTTTTTAATCTCATCTGCCCGCGTAACTTCCTCGCTCCCCCTCCAGTACTTGCACTCCCTTGGAATCCAGTCTGTTGCTCTCAATGACCGGCGGTTATCTCGCCGTCTCGCTACATGCCCTGCACATATCAATTTCTACTAGTATGTCCTGAACACAAGATTGTTCTATGACCCACTCTGCTCTCTCCTTGTTCCTTACCGTCCTCAATTTGAGTTGAACCCTTTCCGTAAGCCTCCAGGCGTCTGCCCGTACGTAACTGCCGGTAAGATGCAGCTGTTGTATACTTCTCTCTGAGGGGATACTGGTGAACTACCATTCATAGTCTGAGAATACCTGCCACATGTCCTACACTCCATTCGTATTCTTCTAGTTACTTCAGTCTCATGTATGGTTCGAACTTGCCCGGTTCGGACTTGCCCTAAGTAGGCCTATTCCTTTATTACTGCCACTCCCCTCGCATGTCTACACTCGCGGTAAACGTAATCCCAGATTTTGAAAGACAGTCAAATCTTTCTCACGAACTGGCATGTCACGTGGTAATCTTTTGTATTTCGCGGGCATCTGTAGTAAGCAGAAAAAGACATTAACACTTTCTCGCTGGAATTTTTTGCGTAGCTTCATGGTTTCAAAGTTATTTAATTATATTTGCCTAATTAGCCAATTAAGAATAGAGAAAATAGTCTGACGTACTCAAGGCAGTAGTGAGGAACGTGCATGTGGTCGCGTCGTCATAGAGTGCGTCGGAATATTTTTAAGAGCATAGGTCGGCAAAAAAAATTAGAACTCACTCAGGCACACTCAAGAAATACATTTTGCTCTGCGAGCTCGCTGGGAGACTCGCTAAACATTTTCTTAACGGGACTCACTCGGACTCACACTCGCCAACATATTGCTCAGCCAGACTCACTCAGACTCATTGGCTTGACCTGTGTCTGAGTGAGCCTGAGGCCTGGGTGTGTCGACTCATGAGTCCGCTGGCGTAAAATTAGCTTTTCTGATCATGGTGTAAATGCTCTTTAATGCCAATATCTCACATAATCGGTGCTCTACGATACGCCCTTTTTCATCTTGTAGGTTCAAATACGAGTTATCATTGGTTGCAATCCAGTACGGACGTTTTTGTGAAATATGCGACTCGCACGAGATATTTCTATCAAGAACATCCCGTGAAAAGCGTCTGTGGGGGAAGGTCTTGCACTCCAACACCCCCCCCCGTTATTCACGCCTCTGATTAACAAACATTAAGGTGGGGCACGAACGCTAGTGCGTTGAGATATGTGTGGATAGACTTGAGTACAAACGTAAGCCGATATAAGGCTGATAATAATTCTGATAGGACCATATACCAGCAATAAAAGGTGGAGCTCGCTCACTCACTCAAGAAATACACGTTTCGTTAAGGCCTCACTCGGACTCAAACTCGCCAATATTTTACTCAAACGAACTCACCCGGACTCAGGCTCAATAAAATTTTCCTCAACCGAACTCACGAGTGAGTTTGCTGACCTGTGGACTAGAGATAGCAGGGGCACTCTCTATATGGTCATAATATTTGCAGTTAACTAGTCAGCTATCGTAACATTATTTCGGGTGCTCACCCGTTATTGCTTACGTCCGTATTTAATCGCGGCTTTCTCACCCGTTATTTATGACGCCCGCATTGAATGGCACTATTTCCGTCAATATGCCATTCGCGCCTATGGTGGTAATCGACACCCCTGACAATTCCTGCAGAAATCTTCGTGTGTGGCATTGGTGATACAAACTTGTATTGCGTCACATATACGTCAATAGAGGAATGATTCTAGCACAGGGCGAGCCCCCCGGAAATAACATTTCGACAAGTAGCCCTTTCTTCGAACCAACAACCGATTTCCTGACCATGGTTGGACTTCATGTAGTTCATGTAAATGACGTCACGTTGCCCACCGAAGTGTTTTATGTCTGGGTCCACCAAGACTTCACTGACATCATTTCCGTCACAGAAGTGAGGCCGTTAAAATGTACAGGAACAGATGACAAAGAAAATCCTCAAGTTTTGTTGGGTTGTATGACCCTGGAATCGAACCCCCGACCTCTCGGTTCGTGATGACAGGTTCCCGGCAAGCACCCACTGCGCCCCGGACGCACATGCACGAGGATTTACAAGCGCGCCTTCTGTCTCTCACACCTCCCTCTCACGGTGATGTTGGCGGGGACGGTGTCGCCGTCTAGGAGCGGTGAAGTGAAGCACTGCATCATGACACGAGTGCCGACAGGGAGCGCTTCGGTAGCTTCAGCGCCACGGAGGCTTTAAATGCATTACTGTAGAAAACTCTTCGGTCAGTGCAATCAGGGTTGCCGTTGGGTAGACATGAAAAGGCGCCAGAACTCGCGCCAAAAGTAGCCAAAGTAGCCATGTCATTCGATATTATCGCTGAATTTTTAGCCAAAGAGAACAGAAGCGGTATTATAAACAGTGTCTTTACTATTGATGAATAAATAAAACCATTTTGAATAAGTAAAACCACAAGTTTAAAAAAGAGCCGTGGCGCCAACTGGAAATTTTCGTCGCCAACGGGGTCCAAAAGTAGCCAATATGGCGCAAAGTAGCCACCAACGGCAACCCTGAGTGCAATACGCCGCACGCAATTGGTTCGATTTGGGGATGACGCAGTACGTGCTTTGCCTTTCGCGTCGTGTTGGCGTGACGACTCGTTGACAGAGTAGTGCAGCTTTCACATTCGCCAACGGCGCTTCTCCGCCGCCTGCTGCTTCGAGTGCGAAAGCACCGACTTAAAAGTGCTGCATTAAGCGGCACAGAAAGGCAACGACTTCGACGGGCGAATCTCGCTCATGGAGTGATTTGGTGGAACGATAGACGCCAGCAGTTAGTTGAACTAAAGTTCCCTATAATCTAGTACACTATAGTTGAATAGCTTTCCCGTGTTCCCGGTTCAAGCTCTCCCTCCCATGTTGCTCAAGCGCAGTGTGATAGTGTGTGCATGAGCACAGGCGTAGCCGCGTAGGTTACCCTTTTTCTGGGGAGCGCACGCCTTGGCGCTTGTCTCGTCAGATGACGACGCGTTCATTACGTGCTTTTTGATGGCACCTATGCGCTGGATTCACCCTGTGCTGTATCCGGGTCAGCTACCATAAGGGTTAAGTCATGATTATGGACGTTAGTCCTAGGGATGGAGATGTGCCATTAGGCGTCAACGTGGGTGCATACACGTCCAACGCTGCTGTACCTGCCAAACACCAATAGACAGTGGGCAACCTTGTGCAAGCTCGCATACATCAACGTACAATAAACAAACGACTACTCCTGTGAAGACACGGTTCACTTCCGTGTTATACCGATTCTATATGAGGGAGAGATCAGCCACTCCTTTTTTTTTCCTTTTTTAAAGAGAGCAATAAATGTTTGGCACCTTAAAAATAAACAAACCTGGTTATTTCTGCGTTTTTCAATAGGTTGAATCCAATAGTCAATTCCGCGCCAAATGTACGACCACACAAGAGAAGAAACACATAGACAGGACGGGCGCTCACTTGCAACTGTTTTGCAACTGTTTTGCAACTTGTTTTGAGCGCCCGTCCTGTCTATGTGTTTCTTCTCTTGTGTGATCGTACATTTGGCGCGGAATTGACTATTGAATTCAGATATGCACCAACTAGCCCAACAGCGAGTTCTACTTTCAATAGGTTGTTCGGGATCTCTTAGCGTATCATTGTTTTCGTGTCTGGGCCTACGCGATTAGCTCCGGTAGCGCGTAGCTGAACGCAATTGTGGAGGCCAGATTTACAACGGTCAAAGCTAAGCAGAATCTTGTTGACCGAACTTCTTGCATAGCTTCACGATCATTGCACCTGATGTGTGAAATGAAGTGTAGCTCAAGTTCCTGTCCTTCAAAACTCCTGCCTGTGTCGAGGTTCACCTTCGCGGATGCACAATTTGCCAGTATTTGCGTCCATCTTCGCGATGCTGGTGTCTACGCGCAGCAGAGCCCAGCTTATCTGAAACTATGTGCCTTGTCAATAGGTTAATTCGAGTTATATCTTTGTCTTCCTTCCCTGCAGACACAAGACGCCCGTGCTCCTCGCCAACCTGGCTTGCCACATGGGGATGGCTGAATGTGGAACTCTGCTCCCCTCCACTGTAGACGAAACCGGTGAAATCGACAAAACTTTTAACGCGTGAGTAAGAAAGCGAGCGCTATGTACGAAGCATTGATTTAATTTCCTTAATAATAGGCGGCGAGAGATAGATCCCATAAATGCGCGAAAATTTACAGCGTTAGCGAGAAAACTCGATGAGAGAGAGAGAACTAACATTTGCACCCGTCGAGAATGACGAGGGAGAAAGGCTTTGGCCTCTGCCCCCGGCCTTCCCCTAGCCGTCGGCCGGAATCCCTTGGGACTCGGTGGCGTTCAGGGCGAGACCCAGTAGCGTAGCCAGAAATTTTTTTCGGGGGGGGGGGGGGGTTCAACCATACTTTATGTATGTTCGTGCGTGCGTTTGTATGTGTGCGTGCATATATACGCAAGCAAAACTGAAAAATTTCGGGGGGGTTTGAACCCCCCCAACCCCCCCCGCTTGGCTACGCCACTGGCGAGACCGATAACTTTACGCTGTTCTTCGGCGTCGTGGCTGCGTAATAAGGCCTCCCAGGATTCTACGTTTCTGCTTGGATCGTTGTAGGAAGGGCAGGTCCAGACCATGTGCACTAGACCTGCAGTGCTATTACAGTGCGCACATCTGGGATTAAACACTTCCGGGTGCCACTAACTGTATACAGGTGAGGGTCTGGAATCACCCCGGCTTGCAATTTTCTCCGCATAACTCGATGAGAAAATATCAATATATTCGAACCATATGGATGCGTTGCACCCACAGTGTGGAACAAAGTTAAAAGAACACTTTCTATGAAGGCTACGGTGCGTTTTGTGGTAGTGGAATAAAAGCCCTTTGCGGCAAAAAAGATGTTAAACAGGCATCTTCAAGGTAGCTTGATGCTATATACGCGTTTCGGTTGTCGTTCGATGCGCGTTCCATCGTGTTTCGCATGCGTGCTGCAGGGAACCTCTAGATTCCGCAGCGGTGGCCTGCTATCTCGGCTCTAAGGTGAAGGAAGACGATGATTTCGACAAGTTAGAGCTGCCGGCCACACCGTCAACAGGCACAGAGGCGACCTTGCCGGTACGCTTGGCCTTCTGCGGCTGTGTCGACAAAACATTGGTCCACAGTCAGAACATCTCGGGCCATATAGATGGGTAAGTGCGCCTGTTTAATGCCAGCAATACCCTTTCGTATATATATATATATATATATATATATATATATATATATATATATATATATATATATATATATATATATATATATATATATATATATATATATATATATATGTCCAAGCTATCTTTAGCCATGGGTTAAAAAATACAATATTAGAGGCCGGCGAGCGAAATCAGACCGCCACTTTGCGCATTACAGAGAATTTTTGTTTTGCAAGTAATTACTTGTTAATTAGAATTGTTTAACTAAATTGCTATATATTGACTTTAGACAAGAAATGGGACTTCCCGCGGCCGCCGCGGGATGTCGCCACGTACCCGCGCGCTCGCTTGCGATACTGAAAGTAAGCCGGGTGTTCGAAGAAAAAAAGTGCTCAGTCATCACGCGCGCTGGTGCGGGATCGTAGCTTCTTGCCCCCCTTTGTACTCTGCGTAGCTTTCAGCGCGATCGCTGGTACGAAAAGAGCGCACTAAAAACGTGCGGCTAATCCCCGTAGCCCTGCTTGCACTTGAGAAATTCTAAAAAAGAGTTTGCGGCAGACGATTAGTGAGGCACGAAACTCCTTTAATGAAGTCATTAGATAATTACTTAAGGAAGTTTTGCGGGGCCACTTAAAGTTCATTACGGGTGTGAGGGACATTTTGCCACCTACGGCGCTCACATGTAGAAAAGGCTAGCAGCACGTTATTTTTAGGAAAAGGCGGTAGTCCGGAATAGTGTTGTCTACTTGCAGCGTCTACACGGAGGCGCTGGGCCACGCCTGGGATGCCGCCACAGCCGCAGCCATACGACTACCACAAGACCTCCCGGAAGCAGCACTAGCGATCCTGTCTTCTGATGCGACTACTTCGCAGCGAACGTAAGCGACGGTGCCATGCAGTGCCATGCAGTGCCATGCCGTCTTGTTATATGGCTCGAATCAGCGCATCTGTTCGGCCGGACTGTCGTTGTTGGCCAGACTAACCAGACTCGGCATGGCCATCAGTTTCACTGCTAGGAGCAGATGCACTCCGCTGAGATGTCTTGCAACGTGAGAAATGTGTAGCCCGGTCGTTGCCGCGGCATTTCCAGTTTACGAGTGCTGGCGAGCTTATCAATGCGGCTTCTCATTCTCATACGTTTTATAAAGGACAGTGGCGCTATTATTTCACGGTGCATTGTTCCGGCAAGGGCCCTGAAATGGTGCGAGTGTCGGCGTTAGAGGAAACGCCTGAAAAGCCAAGGAACGAGCTTTGGCTCCGTTCCTTACACTTCGACGTAGTTGGTAAATACCAAACAAAAGAAGCTGCTTGATCTGAAGTGAATGAATTCGCTATTGGATCGCAAAATTTCGCAACGCACAGAAGCGAGAACAGGGTTCCACGGGTGCTTCCAGTACTTTTGGTGTCCGCATTCGGTTTGTTAAACTTTGTGCTGCGATTATATGACTAAAACACCAAACATGCAGCGAGGGAAATTTTACATGCCAGTAGTAAAGTGTAGCGCTTCGAATTTGCATCGAACGGTCAGCTGACGCTTGTGGGGCCCTACAACTGGGGCTCCATGAGATTCTATGTCCAAGATCACCTTCTTTTAAATTATCATCTTCTTCCTCACCATAATGTGTCGCCATTTCGCAATTGAAAGTACCTTGCGAGGTAGATATCCTGCCGTCGCGTTACTCCTCCTGGTACGTGACAAGTTTCTGCTGGTAGGCAAGCTGTATTAAGAAATGAAATCCTCAACATTATTATGTTGTTCTGCAGACCTGACGAGTACAAGAAAGTGCTGAAAAGTGCTGTAACCTTGAAGATCTTCTTCACAACTGAAGAAATGACAACGGTAAGTGCCTTAACAAAAACATGCGGCCTGCATGCAGCAAAGAATGTTTCGCTGTCAGGCTTCTATATATACATATGGAATGTATTTCTGAAAACATCCTCGTAGAAGCAGCTTACATGCGCGAAGTTTCCGAAGTAGGCGGTCACAACTTGTTTAACAATGCCCTGAAGTAAGCAAAAAAAAAAAATTGAAGGACACTTTGTACATTCCAAAGTGTGTTCGGCGAAAGCGTGTGGCCATTCTACTGACTATACCATGTCTTTTAAAGACGATAGTCTTTCTTGGGATACTTAAACGCAAAACTTTTGGTCTTTCTGTCTGTTTGTCTGTCACCCGATTCATCTAGCTACAGGCCCAAAGTTTAACTAATTTCTGAACGCCCAGCCATCTTGAACTGGTGTTTTCATTCATACTTGTGAACATATTCGATCAAAAAGCAAAAACTACGCATACCTGAGGCGCAAAATTAATATGTAATTGTCAGGTCGTGTGTTCTTTGATTAGAAAATACACAGATACGTAATTCTAAAGACCTTAGTGTATTTTAGGCTGTGCTGAAAATGCGAAGCTGTGCATGAACTGCGACGCTTTGCACGAAAAAGCGCTTTGCCGACGATAAAGTCCAGCCGCTGGCAGTGGGCCTTGGTTCAGCACAAGCTCATGTTTTAGATGTGAAGCATCTTATGGCGAAGTTTAATCCGGTGGTGGTGGTGTGCGGCGTGGCCTCCCTTACTGCGCATGCGCAAACCCTTTCAAAAAAAATGTATAAAACCTCCTTTCCCCCCTCTCTCTCCTCTAGGCATCCCTGCCCGTGGCGTCCACACTCCCACTGCGCATGCGCGTCCCCTCCTCTCTCTCCTCTCCTACGCTCCCCCCTCTCTCGCCTCGCGACGCCGACGCAGGCAGCGTCTGCTAGCGAGTTTCTTGGTTGAAAAAACCGACTGCTCGCGCTGCACAACCGTTCACTGGCCACTCCGTATATATGGGAATGGATTTTGACCTGCAAGGTGGTGCCGGTGGGAGATTTCTCCTGTGCGTTGTTGAACAACAAAAATTCGCAGCGTGCGCGTTAACTAAAAGCGGACTGCGGGTCTCTGTGTCCAGTCGGAGTCTTCTGTCTCTCATTGCCCATTAGCAGCGATTGGCATGTTCCAGTAGGCAACACCGCTCCATCACTGCGTGCTTTGCGCCTCCCCAGTTTTCTCTCCTGCGCAACGCTGCAATGAGCGCCAGCGTCCACGCCGCCGCCAGTGTAAGCGTTAGCGCCCGCTGCTTCACATCTACACATGGTTCCCTTTAGCGGGAGATGGTGTAATTTTTCGATGGCGTCCATACCTCGCGCAGCGCCCCCTCTATTTTATCCATGCCAGCCAGATGCGGCCAATTCAACGTAGAGTAGGCGCTGTCTGAGGCAAGGCAAAACATAGGAGTACGGCCGGCACAAGACTATCGTCTTTCGACATTTGCAGCGAAGCACGCAGATACGCGGCCAATTTTTTCTTTTACACTCTCACTGGGATAACACAAAAACCGAATGTGTGCATGTTTTCTTTTTTAATTTTTACGGCGAATCGCAGCGAGACGCGAGGCTAATCTTCCTCCATTCACATGCGTTAGTATTTTCTCGCGCTTTGCGCATCGCGCAAACGCCATCCGCGTTCCAGCGCTTAAATTGACGGACCCTTTGTAAATTCGAAAGTGTATTCCGTGGACGCATGTGTCCATTGAGACGGCGTCGGTCAGAATGATTGCAAAGGCTGGGCACAGCGACGTTACGAAAGCAAAGCGCGAGCGCTGTAGAGTCCGACGCGACCACCGTCCGTTTGCGCACCCCGACGGCCACCTGGATCCGTGCCAGAGCTCGGAAGGACGGACGGACGGACGGACAGACAGACAGACAGACAGACAGACAGACAGACAGACAGACAGACAGACAGACGGATGGACGGACGGACGGACGGACGGACAGACACTGGCGGCGGCGTTGACGCTGGCGCTCATCGCGGCGTTGCACAGGAGAGAAATCTACAAATACTGCAATCGATTAGCCATAGGCGTGTGCAGGCAGACAGACAGACAGACAGACAGACAGACAGACAGACAGACAGACAGACAGACAGACGGGCAGACAGACGGGCAGACGGGCAGACAGACGGGCAGACAGACGGACAGACGGACGGACAGACAGACGGACAGACGGACGTGAGCATGAGAATGCTTTCGCCTTAAAATTACACCATCTCCCGCTAAAGGGAACCATATGACCATCTCCCGCTAAAGGGAACCATGTGTAGATGCGAAGCAGCGGGCGCTAACGCTTACACTGGCGGCGGCGTTGACGCTGGCGCTCATCGCGGCGTTGCACAGGAGAGAAATCTAGGGAGGCGCAATCACGCAGTGATGGACCGGTGTTTCCTACTGGAACATGCCAATCGCTGCTAATGGGCAATGAGAGACAGAAGTCTCGGACTGGACACAGAGACCCGCAGTCCGCTTTTTAGTTTAACGCGCACGCTGCGAATTTTTATCGTTCGACAACGCACAGGAGAAATCTCCCACCGGCACTACCTTGCAGGTCAAGATCCATTGCCTATATATACGGGGTGGCCAGTGAACGGTTGTGCAGCGTGAGCAGTCGGTTTTTTAAATGCGAAGCATTTCTTAGCGAAATTCGGCGACTTTGAGCGTATCTATCTATCTATCTAGCCGCCTACGACTTTGTGCTCTCCTGGGCGAATCGTTAATGGGATTTATACCAAAATTGGTATGGCATAACATGACTGTATCACAAACATGAATGACTGGTCATGTTCAATCAAGAAACTCGCTAGCAGACGCTGCCTGCGTCGGCGTTGCGAGGCGAGAGAGGGAGAGCGTAGGAGAGGAAAGAGGGGGGAGGGGACGCGCATGCGAATTGGGGATGTAAACGCCGCGGTAGGGATGCCTAGAGGAGAGAGAGGGGCAGGGGACGCGCATGCGCAATGGGGGGTGTAAACGCCGCGCGAGGGATGCCTAGAGGAGAGAGGGGGGAGCGTAGGAGAGAGAGGGGGGAGGGGACGCGCATGCGCAATGGGTCTGTAAACGCCGCGGGCGGGAGATATACCTAGAGGAGAGAGAGGGGGGCACGTAGGAGAGGAGGTGCGTGGGGTGGGTTTGCGCATGCGCAGTAAGGGTGGTCAGGACGCACACCACCACCACCACCACCGGACGGACGGACGCCGGACGGACACCGGACGGACGGACACCGGACGGACGTGAGCATGAGACATTAAAGGCTTTCGCCTTAAAAATTGGGCGACGCTCGGGCTTCGCCTGAAGAGTAGAACACGATGGCGTCTCAACTGTGCCGCAAAGAAACGAACGTCTGTGCGTGCAACATTGCCCATTTCAAAGTATTCTAGAATTCCTGCTGTACGTAATGTTGGGAAGTGCTCACTACGTCAAAATAATTTAGTGCAACTACGTATTTCAGCATTCTCTCGCTAAATGTGACAGATGTACTTTTTTAGTTGTACTAAATCAGTGCATCTATCACATCTAGTGAAAGACAATGCTGGAATACATAGTTACACATCAGAAAAAAAAGGTATAACATGGCTATGATGTGCAGTGTGGTGATACTCTATATGATAAATTTTGTCGCATAGATGGTCCAACTGGTCACATGTCTAGCAATAAACAAATGAATTCGCAGTGCTCTGTCCAACGTGTTCAATTCGAGTTCCCTTGCGCCGGCTCAACGTGTTTCTTGCGCTGGCTAAACGTGCTCGTTTCATTTTATTACCGCAGGTGAAGGCGAGTGCAAGTTCGTACAGCGTTGCACCTGATGACACGGACTTGGAAGCTCTTGAGCAAGCGGTCGTACCCGATAAGCCGCCCCTCGTAGATTGGATCGATTATCCAGCAGCGGCGCCTTGACTGCCCCTCGCGCTGGGATGCCCAGCAGGCGTGTGCTGCCTGCCGCCGCGGCCGATGGGGAACTACCTCCAATAAGTCCACGCCTGCGAAAAAAAAAATAAATAAGACGGGCTGATTTCACGCCGATAGCGTGCCTTCTCGTGCAATAAATCCTTATACACATAAGGTTTGACAACGTGCTCTCTGCCGCCTTCAGTACAAATACTGCAATCGATTAGCCATAGGCGTATGCAGGGTTCTCCATAGAGGGGGAAAATTTTCCTTGGACGCCCCCCCCCCCCCCCCCTACTGATCGTTGGTCATGTCCAAAGGACAACGTGCTTCACAATGGATGAAAAAAAATGAAAACGAAGCAATGACGTGCTTTTAACAATGGCCTGCCTTATGTTCCTGGCTTTTTGTCGGAAACATGCGATAAACGTATAGGGCAAACGTTGCCCCCCCCCCCCCCCCCTAGGTAATAGCGAGTTTTAGTATAGCGGGAAACAGCAAACGCAAGGGTTTAGCGTTAGCGTTGCGTGCTCCACATTGAGCATGCGCAGAACGTAAACGTAGCCCGAGCTCTTACGTACGTACGCTATTTCTGGAATATAGCGTTCAACGCTAACACACGCAAGAGATTACGTACGTAGGGCAAGATGGCGGCGCCTGTTGAAGCGAGAGCCGTCCACTTCTAATCTTTCTAGTCGTCAGCTGCATTATTAAGCTCATTCCCTCCTAAATAATGCTCGTATTTGATTTAGATTTGAGTAATGAGGCTTTGCCAGCCGTTTACTGCCGATAAAATAGCTGTTTTCGAGATACGTTGCCGATTAGCGGTGTAGTAGGCCTAACAAAATTTGTTTACGAGGTTCGCTCATGTTTTTGGTAGCCGCGCAGAGATGGCGACGCTGTATTCATTCACCTGTTTCCAAGATAAGGCAAAGACGGCCACATGTCAATCCGAGACAGGTTACAGGGTCTTGAAGAATACTCCATTGCGGTATATATCGAAAGAAAGTGATGTGTTTCGGGTCGCCAGACACAACACTGAACCAAATGCAGCACGGAGACGCAGTAGTGGCGACTTTGGATCCTGAAGCTCGAGTTAGTGGCGCACTTGTGGATTCTACAGTGCATTTAGTGTTTTTGTCTAGATGGCGCCGTATGCGCTTGCGTTAGCGTTAGCGGGAATGCCTCCCGCTGTACTAAAAGACCACTGTTTGCCACGCAGCGCGTTCCGTTTTAGCGTTAGCGTTGAGACTCACGCTAACGCTAACGTAAGCATTTCCCGCTATACTAAAACTCTCTAATTAGGCGGGGGGGCACTGCCCCTTCCCCCCCATGCGCACGCCTCTTTACGTTTAACGTTCATGTTTAGCGGGCACCATTCCTGCGGACAGATTCCTGGGAACCTTACTGACCAAGGTGCGAGGGCAGTTTTGAGATAAGGTTGCATAATTTCTGCGCTTCTCACCTGCAAAACGTCTTTCTCTCAATGCAATACGTGCGAATTTGTAAGAATGCTCAGACGCCCATTGTGCACAAGCGGATAGAAGCACGTGAAGCAGGACATCAATTTACCGATACTACCTTGACTATCCATGTCCGCAAAAGACGCATCCCGAATGACCTTTTCCCATTCATAATCGGAATTATTGCTACAAATGTAGAAATCTCACATCTATGAGGCCCCAAAGTCTGAAGGCTGTATTAACCTCCTGGCAGCTATATTACAGATTGCTGAGGAAAAAAAATTATTCGAACACGGGTTGTCGCTGGAGCCGTTTACAATGCATTGTTTAAAATGTTCAAAGCAGCAGCAGCTTATCTGTGAGATATCGATAATGACAAAACATGCTTATAGCGTATGAACGAGTAATAACGAAGCACGCTTGTTCAGCTTGCCATTGAAGCTGGTGAGCAGAACGGCAATCGGAAGATCGGAGTTCGCGCTGCCATCGGACCCAGATACTCTGCGTGGCAGTCAAGTATTCTACCACAGTGCTTGAAACTGCTTCGGAGAAAGGCCCTATACGGGCAAGGAGTCAGGTTAACAGATGTAACACTCCGTGGCAGTGGCGTCGAATTGCACGAGCCGTCACACCCTTGTAAATTGCTTAACGAGTGGATGGTTGGTCGAAACCGGCCAGCCCATTACAAAGGGCTGAAATGCGATTAATCATCAGCAGCTGCAGCCAAAGCATCAACAAAGTGTGCAGCTTCTCACGCGGCCTGTCAAACTCCGAAAACGATTTTTCTTCTTAAAAAGTGCATTTCGCACCAACAAGTCTGACGCCTCTCTCGTAGTACGCCTATCTGTCGATACACTTATGCTGGCTTTGCAGTTTTACTTTTAAACAACGCAGCTGTTCAGTCGATGCTTTCATAAACGGGTATTATCCACAGAAATTAGGTAACTACCACTACATACCACTGGTCCAATGAAAATGAAGGCAACAGTTAGACCAACAAACGGGTATGTGCCACAGACGTCTCTGTGGCCTTTCAGAAAACTATCGCCGTCATAAACGTGTATGTGCCATAGAAATTGGGTAAATCCCGCTACACACAACTTCCACTAAAACGGAAGAAGGCAACAGTTAGCCCAGCGAATGGCGTGCGCGTTACCATAGTCACACCACTGTCACGTGATATTTTTAACGCGAGATCGTTAAAGAGCTCGTTTCGCAGAAATTCCGGCGTCGGCGTCGGCATCGTTGGTTGTGAGCGAAAAATTATCACCTTGTCCGTGATCGGTAAATCCAGAAAGATGCAAATAAAACAAATAATACAAATTTCCGGGTCCGAGTGAGGATCGAACGCAGGCCGTCTGCGTGGCAAGCAGATGTTCTACCACACAGCCACACGTATGCTTTTTTTTCTTTCATGGTATTCATTACAGGTGTGCGTAATATACATCCCAGTGAACAAAATACTCAAGGGCACCTCTACAAGCGTACATCAGGCTTTGCACTGAACGAAGTTTCAAACAGCAAAGTTTCAAATAGCAATATCTTCTAAAAAGGAATTGGTAATACATTGAAAATAACTTCCTCTGCTTGGAAATGCACTGAAAATAGCTTGCATGCTTCACAAACACACGCGTCCTGTATACATACGTCGCAGTACAACATGTAATATTGCAGAAATAGTGCGTGGTACAATCGTACATTGCCACCGGGCGTCACAACACGTGAATATCATAACGAATTCGTGGTTTAAAGCCGGCCACCCATTACAAAAGGCACACACGTACTGCGCGTATTCCTTTAACACCACGTAGCGGGTGCATAGCAAGTACTCACCAAGTGATTGAAGTACAGACTAGGGACAGGATATCGCCATCCCGTTCAACTCTTAAAAGCTAAGCTTAAAGGTCCCCTAATTTTTTTTTTTGTTATTAAAGGTGGGGGGCTATACTACCACCTCAAAGCTTAACAAATACTTTAATAAAGAGCAGGATACACAACGCATCTGAAAGACTTGCAAATCATAGAAATGCGATAGCCTGTTGAAGGGAAGGCCACCAGTTTCGCTTTTTCATCAGTATTCGTGAAGCGGAGATGGTTGCATTTTCGTTTTATTTATTTATTTTTTTTTTGTCACAATATGTGCAGTCATCTCATTTTTACGAGGCCTAGATTGACCGATAGCTTGTATTCTGGGTGTGGTTCACTGTCAGTCATTTTAGTTTTTCTTATGGTTGAAAAGTTTCTGAAATTTCGCCCTGTCTGTCGCCAAGCGCACACGCCTTAATACAGCAAACAACATTAAGGATAATGCAGTTCGAGCTCTTGAAAGAAAATAGGAAGACACGCAGACAAAGAAAGACAAAGGAAAAGAACAGCAAGAACAGTTTTTCTCTGCCTGCTTTTTTTTTTCTCTTCCTTTTAAGCGTTGGAATTGCGTCAAACTGCAGTATTCAAACTGCCCCATTAAACAAAACAGGAACATAAGTGATGTAGCGTTTTAGTGACCTTAGCTTATTTCGTAAGATAAGTTTTGTGGTTGCAGAAATAGAACTGTAGGGGGGATTCGTCAAAAATGTAGAGATTTGTAACAGGTTTGCCATAACTCGTTTTTAAAAACGGTGGGACATTTCCGGAGGTACGTATTACCTCTTTATGTTTTTACAGCTTCAAAGCGCCCGTAAATTTTACGTGACTGGTGAGGCTCTAATTAGTTAAACACCGCTGTGTTCGTGCCTCGGAACCAAGTTCGAAGTTCCCGCTAAATGCCGACGGCGAAACTACTACTGTCCTCGAGGATTGATTCCGCTTCGCTTCGATCTTTGAGGCAATGAGCGAGCCCGCTTAGAACTTGTTTTCGACGTTAGATGTCGCCACCACACCAGTCGGCGTAGGGTTGCTTCGTTTATAAGGGGAGCCAGTGTTTTGCTAAAGTCCTCCTTTTTCTCATCCGATATTAGACGGTAAAGCCATCTCTCGTTCGCTCAGGCAAACGCATGTGAAGGCTTTCAGGTGGCTATCGCACGTTTACTGCCCTCTGTGTTCCAGCTCTGAAGCTTTCTCTCTTGTGACACATATCGTGGTGTACCGCGACACGAAACAACGCGTCGTGCTTAACGCCAGAGAAGTATGCCTCCTTTCCACAGTGTCAGTCAAGAACTTTAATGAAAGGTCCTGAGGAGTTTAAGCCGCCGGGCTTTCGACAGTAGGCGAAGGTGGTATGGTAATATGTTGGGACGAACAGATACATCACGTTGTTAGGGCGCGATGCACTTCTTCGCTCTGGTATTCTCGGTTTCAGATGAATACTACCGAGGGAAAAAAAGAAACAATTTCTGGACTGCAAGCTTTTGAAACGCCTGGCAATCGTGAAACCCATGCTCGCCCCCCATTTTGCCCCTATTTTTATCTCTGAAACATGCTCTTTTGGGGTGGCCAACGCTTAAAGATTAAAGTGGTTTTCTCTGTTAATGTAAACGCTTGCTAAAATATAAAATAACAGATCGTTGATCCCGAAGAAGTATAACATGTCCAAAGATGTATCGATGACTTTATGTGCAATAAAAGCTCTCTAGAAAAGGGTTGCCGATTAAAACTCACAGTTTGTGAGGAAAAAACACTCCGTTTTTTTCGCTGAACAGTACTTTATCGTGCCTCGCCTAACATGATAACTGCAGCCGAAATTTTACAGCGGGAAGTTCATCTACATTGAAGCATAATTTCCACTTCAGAAATTCTTTGTAAACCTTCTTGTATACTACAATGACTAAAAGGACATTGATATTCAATTACGACATATCTGATCGGTGCATAAGAGGGAAAATTGACATCTTCATTGCGGTAGACAATGAGAGTCACAATAAACGTCTTTATTTGAGGATATAGATAAAAAGGGGCACACTCAGTCCAGGTTGCCTTGAGCTGGGGTTGCATCGTGGCCGGGACCCGCAGTACTGATGCTGCCGTAATCAGTGTTTGCCGCATTATGCGTTCAGCAAAATATGAAAAACCAAACTTTATCTCACCGGCGGCACTGCAAAACGGTTTGATGCTTCGACTACGGGATAAATCAGTTAGCCGGTTATGGTCACCACTCAGCTAATATCGGATGAAATAAAAAAAACAAATGTCGTTTCAGCGAAGCAGTGGCTTGGTCAGTTTTTATTTTTTTTTTCGCTTTTGTTGCTGTTCTATTGGAGAGATAACATACTTGTCTGGAGAAAGAGAGATAGGAAAAAGTAGAGGGCAGGACAAGCTGGCGTTGTAGCGTGTCGTTTTATGCAGATATGTCATGGTTATTCCTAAAACGTTTCACTTCATTACTAATTGTTCATTTTCATTACTAATTACATTACATTACATTTCATTACTAATTACATTGATGGAACCTCTTAAAAATTACATTAAAAATCACAGCTGGCCGTAGGTTTTGACATTCGATTACTATTATTCGCCAAAACCAGTGAAATTGCTTTGAAATTGTTTTCAACAAAAGTTCATCATTCATGCGCAAACTGATGTACAGTCGCGCCCAATATGAGTTGCAACATGTCCGCGCTCAATGTAGCACCAACACAGCAAAGTGACGCCACCATTGCAAAAATCAGTGAGGTAAACACTGTTTCAGCTACTGGTATTTGCTAAACCAATTTAACGTTTGCCGGTTTCACCGTTCAGGCTTGGGGCCCCTTCAACCACAGCCACAGTGTTTCAACTCATATTGAGCGTGACTGTACACTTCATTTACTGAACTTATGCATTTGCATTGAAAATTCAGCGATCTTTGTAGCATCGCGCAAGTAGCTCGTACTCGAATTGATCATCAAAAAGGTGTCCCCGTTTAAAGGAGACAGAGTCCTTCGCCATGCGGAAAAGTCACTCCGCTGGCGTGCATGAGGGCAAGGCTGTGTTGATCATCAAGAACATTTTCCTCACTTTTGCTTATGCTTCGACGACAGCCTGCTCAGTGATGCCGCTTCTCCTACAACGCTGGAGCTATCAGTAAATGCCAGTGTCTTTTTGTTCCTTTGTGTCCTTTTCTTCTTCTTTTTTTTTTTTTGTCACTGTGCGCCTTTCAGTTGATAGTCGACGATTGTGTTGTCTCCTATTCCTCAGTGACCACTTTCATGGTGATGGAATGGCTGCCTTATTCATCACCTTTAACCCGCCACACTAATAATATTCATGATGATTGTATGCTCGCGGGGCGCGACCAAGTCGGCAACATTTTGGCACAATCCTTGGAATTCGTTCCAGCACATTTCTGCTCAGTCAGAACTAGGGTCTACTGCTTCATTTTTTGGAACGCATTATTCGTACAGCTACATTGCTTAAGCCGTGTTCCAAATTTTGAGCACAACTCATTCGATTGTCAGTTTTCGCTTTGTTACCATCGACAGGCATTATCTCGCACTGTCAGTGCATAAAGTCTGGTTTATGCATCGCCGCTGCATTTCGTGTTAGGTGTACTGATGTGCAGAAAGGTCTTTTCTCTGATTTGGCCAATTGAACTTCAGGGTTTGAAATCGCGCACAAGATGTCGCATTCAATGTTGTCACAATTTTCGACGTCACTTGCTAGTTCCTCAAGATGTACTACAGTCTCATTACTCTGGCGGTCTACTTTCTTGGAGTCCTGTCTCATCAATACGAGAGTAGGCGTAACTCCTTGAGCATACCACTTTTCGGTGATCGAGATGGAAGTACTGCATCACTTTCTTTGATGACTTCTTCGATTTCTGCACGCAGTGACCTCCGCATTACTTAGGGCTGTTTCATGCTCTGGTCTACGGCCCTTTCTCTCTCCTTCGGGCACGCCAGTCCACAGTTCTTAAGCGACAAAATCAATCACGTTGGCGGGGCGCTATCTGATCCGATTGTTCACGTTTACTAACATTGAAAGGCTTTAGCGTCCCAACCTTGGCAGCCTTGGGCTGACTATTGTAAGGGAGCACAATGGATCGGCAAGTGAAGAGCCGGTACCTTTGAAGACTGGGCCGTTAACTACTACGAAGGCTGGGCTGACAGATTGTGACTCTTCAACGCAGGCTTTAGGCTAGTTGTTGGTAACTGAACTTGTACATCGAAATCACTCAAGGAAGAGACACGTAAACAGGACGGGCACTAGTTATACCACAACCCGTCCCGTCCTGTGGAACCTGTCGGGGATCTTTTGTGTGCGTGTTTTACAACACAGCTACGCTCTGTAGTAGAACACCTGCTTGCCACGCAGAAGCCCTGGTCTTGATTCCCACACGAGTCAAATGTTTTTTTTTTATTATTTCTTTTTTTTTCATCTATCTCCCATATTCGCTCACGGACAACGCTGATTTTTCACTGCCAACCAACGAAGCCGACACCGACTCCGACTCCGGAATTTCTGGGAAAGTAGCTCTTTAACGTTATCGCGTTAATACAAAATCAACGGATGATCGCTATTTCTGGCTATTCTTGGAACAATTACATAACGTTATCGAGCGACCATGGTCGCTCACTATGCCACCTGTAGAGCAGTATACGAAAAGCCGCCAGATCACGCCCCCCGCTCCACTCGGCCGGGAACGTACAAAACATTTAATCCTACTGTCTGTAATAAACCCTCAGTTATTTGTTCCCTAACTCAAGTGCTAGGTTGCCTTCATTTCTGACTGCAAAATGTTAAGTACATAGCAATAATGAAGATCGTGACAACGACAACGGCGGCGATACCGACGCCATATATGGCTCAATGCTTTCTTGCGAAATCAGTCGCAGTATTACATGGTTAGCCAAGTTCCAACATTATTGTTTCAAGCTTAGTTTCAGTAAAGGCTAAGTTCTAGGTCTGGATACTGTTTTCGGCTCGCCTCCGGTTCGAACCCTTACATTTCGTACTTTCGAAACAACTTGGTAGACGTTTGTTTTTTTGCGTGGCAAAATTTTTTAGGTCTTTTTCACTGATGAGGTTTCTCTGAAATGAAAAGGACCCTTTTCTTTTGTACGAGCCGTCGGTAGCTCTACAGTGCCACATATATTATGCAGGATATTGTATGGTGTGCCTCCGAATCAAGCGCAGTAAAGGAGTTGAATGAAAGAAGGCGTCTTCTGAGCGCATATATACTCTGGCCTCGTCTTCGTGAAGGTGTCCTACTCTTAGATTCTTCGTAAAAAAAAATAAAAAATCTGTCACCCAAGCTTCATGTTGGACATATCATTAGGGAAGGTAGCTCACAAACAGAAGACAACGCTTACAACCAAAAATCGTCGCGAATGCGGCCCCCTAACCATCCAGGGAGAGATAGCAGAACAAATCTATCCGAATTTCACGAAGTGAAAGCGATTCCTCTCACGTCGAAGGTTATCACTACCGTCACTCCTGCACGGCTCTGATTTCTCAGGCGAGAAAGTGTGTGAGCGTGAGGTCAAAGGGTCATATAGACGTGCACGCCTAGATAAAAGAGACCAGGCAGCCGTGTTTAGGCGGAACACGTCTCACCTCTACGAGCCATGCATAGGTCTCCCTATTCGCTTGACGGTGTGTTTTGTTTCTTGCCGCGATCGCGTCACGCCAGAATGATGCTGCTTGGCTTCAACATGACTGGCCTGCACATGCAGTGGCCCCCCACGGACGTGTGGGGCGCTTGAACAGATAGATGCCTCAGAGTGCAGCAAACCACTGTCGTTTCGCGAAGTCGCCGGCACAGGGATTCGAGTGGTCAGGTTTCTGCCAGCCGCACAACCGAACTAACTTAATACAGCGCGCTATTGCTCATTGACTTTATTTGAATGCTTTACATTTCAATTTGCAACAGGGGTCTCCTCGTTATATTTTCCTGTGTGAAGCACTCATTTTCTGTCGAATGTTTCTTTTATCTTTTTTTTTTTTACCAATTTCGTCTACACTGTAAACGGCTTAACCGTTACTTCGAGTGAAATCACCATAAATAACCTTAAAATATTGTGCTTGTTGTTTCATGATTTAACAAACCATTCTCATTACTTCAAGTGGTTACATTCGATATGTCTTTGGCGTCTCGTGTATAGCCAAAGTAAGACTACCTCGCCTTCATGCTGGCGCAGGAACGAATCGTGAGGGCATGCAGATAAATATATATATATATATATATATATATATATATATATATATATATATATATATATATATATATATATATATATATATATATATATATATATATAACAAATTGACCGCTAAAAGTGCGTGCCTGTCTGGCATAAAGCCCATGTTAGAAACCATCGATCGAGTGCCGACTATCTTGTGGAAAGTTCCGTGCTTCGAAAGAAGAGGATGAAGAGCAATAAATTCTGCGCAGCTTCACTCAAAGCGAATGCTGAGGAAGCGCTATGCACGCCCATGTTCCTGTTTTTGTCTTTTCGAAGAATTTTTTCGCGCCCCGCACCTCGGGATCGTCTCGATTCCGCCGTTTCGCTTGTGTTTCTCTGGCTATCACCTTGGAAATTAGCTTATGTTGCCGCTCGGCTGCTGTGTCCGGTTTTCCTAAAGTAGGGTTGAGCAATCGCGTATTCGTTCTTCATCTGCTCGCTTAGTCCAGACGGCGGGATCCGCTCTTCATCGGCACTGCCGTTCTCGGGTGTGCGCATGCTGTCGTTCTCTGCGAGCCTCTTCAGCGGCGTAAATGGCGGGAAACACCCTCTGCCAGCCAGCGCCTTCCTATTGGCTGATGGGTGGGATCACCCTAGCGGCCATACCCTCAGAAACTTTTCGATGATGGGATGGTGGCGTCCTATCTCGGCCGAGCAGCGAAGCTCAGCGGCCGTTTCGCTTGGAAATGCGTGACCACGGATGGACGCCGCTCGCCTTTGGTCTATAAGTGCATTGCACCCAAAATAAAGTCCCGCAATATGAACATATATGTTTACTCAACATATTTTATTGAACCGTACTTCATTGCCCGTGTTCGCCAACTATGTGCACACACTAGCCACACGCAGTGCTCTCTTAACGTTCGCATTTCGAAATGGAACTCAATTAAATTTTATTTGATTTCGGTTTTTGTACAATGCTTGCAACCACTGAGTGGACCCTAGCCGTAGGTAGACTTTGGTACAACGATAACTCATTTGCAATGACACTGCGGACAAGCTAAACAAAACTAAATAAAATTAAACTGTCAATCCACAATTAGTAAAGGAATAATACAGCAGATTATCAGCAATCACATAAGTAGCCACAAAAGTGACTGCTCGGCCCTTCGTTAAAGAAGATTCTTGAGAGAAATGCAGACATCTCCGATAGCACCTTTTTTTGCGAAAATCAAACGACATCGTCACTAAACTTATGGTGCTTGATTCATCCAGCTAATAATTTTCTATATGCCCATTTCGGGATCCTTGCTATTCCTGCACGGTGAACAACATGCTAAGGCCAGAGATCCCTGTGCGTATCGATATGTCGACTTAAAAGCTGTTACGTTGTATCAACAGCCATCTAGCATCATTTTCTCATCTCCAGGATACATGAACATTTTCACTTATTACTAATCCTAAATAAAGAACATATTTTTCTTGGTGCGAACGCAGTTACTGTAACAAGCCGGACTAGCTGTCACAGTGTTGCTCATGAGATACGTGGGTTAAACGGGTTATGCTGCTCATATGATATGATGAAGAGTGCGACATAGCTATAGCTAATTACAAACATTACAAGCTGTTTGAAGAAAGCTTCATATTTGTCACCCACCCTTCGCAATCCACCACGACGGAGGCAGCATTCCAACGGTACCAAATGCGACACCGCTCATGTACTTAGACGCCTGTTCAAGAAGCCCGTCACAACGACGCACCTCCTAATAATATCATGGTTCTGACATGTGAAACCGCGAAAACCAACTCTTGGCGAACTACTGTTTATCTCCAGGGAATGTTAATGCCGCTTTGTGATCAAGAACACGCCTTCGTAAAAAATCTGTTTTCAAATCACTTTTTTTTTCATTTGCATATGCATACTATCCGAAATCCAATCACCCATTAAAAATGAGCAACTGTTAGTTTGTACGCGACTTTATTGCAGTTCCCTGCCATGGCCACGCACTGTATTGTTTCTTTCCTTTTTCTTCTGTTCTACCAGGAAATTATTATCTAATTTTAAGCTGATAGACACACGTTTAGAATTAGTTATTCAAATATAATTATAAAACCGATTATATTAACTATGTCATGCCTGTAGACACGAAGAGCAGTTTCGCTGGCGCTGAGTGGGCTAAAAATTGAATGATAACGACAAGGCACTAGTGCTCAACATCCCTTGCAATCGTACGCCAAGTTTTGATTCCCGATACGGTAGATCATATGACAGACTTTATTTTCTGACCTTTTGTTGTATAAGAACAAAAAAAAAACGAAAGACAACTTGCGTCTTTTTTATTCCTATGCACTCGTTTGAGAACAAAATTCTCATTTGTCCTCAAGATTCAGCTGCCCTGGAGTCCTTTTCTCTGTTTGATGTTCACTGAAATACCTAATAAAAGTAACAAAGTCGAATGGAAACATTTTAGACCCACTACAAACAGTCGCACGCTTCAATTTATTTAGGACACTGGATTTCTTATAGCCGTTTTTATAGCCGGAGCTTTCAATCCTCGGTACAACTCAGAAAGGAAAAAAAAACTTTGTCGCTATACATATAGTTTAAAACACAAAGCACGTTACGTGTGTTAAGGGGGCTGGAAAACCGAATCCAATTAAAGCTGTTTTGCGCAGCTGCAGAGGTCACTGCTGAAATTAAATTATCGAAGTTCCACAAGCTGGCTCTTGAGGTACACGTATCGGTGGTTGTAAGTGTCTTATTTTCGTTCTTCCAGGAATTAGTATAGTGGTGCAAATGAGAGTGAACCCTTGAAATATGCTTGGCACGCGCTCCTTCTAATAAAGGAGCGTGGTGGAGACAAACAGAAGTTTTGCAACTTCTTTACTTGCCTTCGTTATAGGAGATAGAAGACAGAGGCTGGGTTCAACGTCGGTTCATTGCATCGGGGGTCTCTGGCCGATTGCCTTTCGTTTTGAACACCGCGAGCTTGCCTTCTTTTCAGCGCGCGTATACGGAATACGAGTTCGTTTGGTCGACCTCCTTTTCTTGCCAAGTAGTACGGTGCAGAAAGAAAATGTGCGCGTCGTTTTTTGTTATTAGACATTGGCAAATACCAATATCTCCAAAAGTACATGCGATACGGCTGCCTGTAAAAGCTATGCTTTCCATTGCTTTCTTCCAAAAACCACGTAACTACAAGGAGGATGTTAGGATGCTAGCGTTGAGATTTGGGCTGCAGTTGGTTCATGCCTATAACAGGGAAAAAAACAGCGCCAAATTCTGACACGACACAAGACGAAAAAGGCACGACAACAACGCTGTTGTCTTGCGCTATTTTTCTTGTGTCCTGTCATTTGGCGCTTTGTTCCCGGTTATAGGATGTTAGCGACGGCACGGGTTCCCAAGTCGCCTCAACAGTTACTACACTCTAAAAACTGAAACTCCAGCAGCAAGAGTAAAGAAGCTTTGTTACTCTCTCTGCAGAGAGAGTAAGAAATTATACTCTCTCTACAGAGAGTCACTTTACTCTCTCTGGCCAGAAGGAGTGAAAGTGGGGGCTTTCACTCCTTCTGGGAAAAGAGAGTAAAGTGCCTGTTTTACTCCGGCAAACCGCAAGAGAGTTCAATGCCTGTTTTACTCCTTTACCATACGACAGCTTGTTTCACAGCTTGTTTTACTCGTCCCATTCTCCCCATTGGAGAAGCTGCAAAGATAAGTCCGCGCAGTCTTGTATCTCGGACTGTCGCTCAGTCGAGAGAGAAAACATTTTATTTTAAAATAATGACTGCGGCATAGCTCGGCTAGGCCCGGTTACGAAACACCAGGCCCCTAAACCACCGGCAGACGCTCGCGTGCTCCTTTGCTAGGAAATGCTCGCGCTCCTTGCGTTTTGACCTTGGACGCTGAGGAAGGCCATTCGGACAGACAAGCCGACGAACGCGTCCACTGTAACTTCGTGCGCATCTGCAACGCCACTAATAATTTCGAGCGGCTTGTCACGGGGTAACCGTTCTTCGCTTCAAGGCCACGCGCTGATGCACAGCGTAACTCACTCAAAAATTATAAACTAAATAACCTGATTTTATGATAATATTTTATTCATTCAATCAATCCTGCGGGAGGGATCGTCCTGGGTCCTGGCGACACGGGCCCGTTGAACGCCTGGAGGCTCTCGAGAAGCCCGTCGCATGCTGAGGGCATCACCCCACATTTTAGTGCGGAAGGGACGCAAGATGACAGGGAGGGGAGGCAACAATTTTTCGGCGCACTCCACCGTGACGTGGAAAGCCGTTGGGGATCTGCCGCAGGCCGGGCTAGAATTCACGTAGCGGTCTGGGTTCTCGATGAACGGTCGACGAAACATATGCCTTCTCAACGTGTCGTGTCGAAAACCGCTGACATGCCCAAAGAATCCGGGATCGTAAATGCACGCGATTATGTTCACTCGTACTGAAACACTCCCAGCGCTCCCAAACATCACACCTGCGTTTTCACGACCACTTGTGCTCGGCAAGCTTTGCTGACACTTGTATTTGCGAGCGCAAGGCGAACGCCAGTAGTGTTTCGGTGACTTCACATCCCGGCTTGGTAAACATGCAGTCCCATAATCTGCTACCTAGCTCTGCTCGTACTTTAAGCGAGTTATCACAAGCATTTGTGCCCGCGGCAGTTCTGCACCGTTCTGTGCAAGCACAGGGGTGTGCTTGTCAGGGGCCGAGCGCCAGTAGTCGAAACAACACGCACATCTCACTCATATGTGCACCCCTCCGTAACACGCAAGAAATAAAATGCTCATTTTTAATCAGTTAATCGTTGGGGTTTACCGTCCCAAATTGCAAAGTGCAAACGCGCCTCTGGCTCCTATATTTAATTGCATCTAGCACGAACTTTCGCTCACGGTAGAAGCTGCTTTTTCGCTCAAAACCAAACATGCCAACGCCGCCGAAACCAAGCTGTCGCGATAGGGGGGAAAAAAAAAAAGAAAGAAAAAAAAAAAAAGACGCGACTTGCATCAAGCGGCCGCGAAACGGCGAGAGAGAAACGCCAGAAGCACGATAACAGAACCGTACGACGCATGCGCGCGCGAGGAAAGAAAAAAGAAACGGCGAAACAGGGAGAGGAGAAACGTGCGCGCGCCCGAAGCAGCTGAAAGGCTGAAACCCTGAAACTTTGCCGTCGCCCGTCGTTGTCTTCGCCATTTTGACGCGTTGTTCAGTTGTTGAAGTTTGGTGATTGCTCAGCTGCGTCGGCGGCGTGTGTACAGGCGTGAGCAAAAGTGTGCAGACCACGGGATCGCGTGGCCGAATGCATCCACGCGCCATCTAGCGACGTGACGCCTGCTGCGGTGCGCATGCGCGTCCCGTCATATCAGTTTGCCTCTCATGCCGCTCTGTCTGACGCGGTTACGGCGCTCGTAGCCAAAACGACAACTGTGTGTCGCTTTCTTTGCTCCATATAACGTGTGCCGTTCTTTTACGTAGCTGCTGCGACGGGGCCAGTTGAAGCGCCGGGCTCGCGTCGTTTTCTACACCGGTTCATTAGCCGAAGTAAGCAGAGCTAGCATCGCATAACCTGATGAAACCAAGCACACAAAATAGAGTACCTCGGGTGGGCTTCGAAGTCCCACACATCAATCACTAATAATTATAATTAGTGTTAACGCTAATTACTTTAATTTAGCTTAATGAGACTCGACTCGTTCAGGAGTAATTAGTATATTCCTGAGCTTCGATTCTCTGAGCTCATGAGAATTCGATTTCAATTACTTTAATTGGGTTTAATGAGACATTGCTTAATGAGACCTAATTATGATTAGATTAGTTTGATGATACCACGATCAACCATGCTTAATCAGATTTATCTATACTTACCTTGGCGCTGCCTAATTAGCTTCGTTATGCCTAATTAGCGTAATTATGTCACGTGTAACTCCATTACCTTGGGTGTGTTCGGTTGAATCTCAGGCTCATTAATCAGGCATAATTAGTATTCGCTTTAACTAACACTGATTAGACGTAAATGAGCTTAATTAGTTTGGTGTTGATAAGGAGTAATTAGCATCTTCCTGGGCTTGGCTTCTCTGCGCTCATGGGGAAGCCGACTTGCATTAATTGGCCGAGGTTAGGTTTGCCTTATTTAGGCTAATTTCGCTCGGCTAAATTAAGAGATAGCATGATCAAGTACGCTTAATTAGATTTGGCTATACTTACCTCGACTCATCTGGGCTCATCTAAGCTTAACTTCATTAATATGAAAACAGCGAGCTTGACTAGGCTTAATTAAACCTACTTATGCCGGACTTTATTAGGTGATACCGTGCTCAACTATGTTTGATTAGTTTCGGCTATACTTACTTTGACTTAAATAGGCTCATTTAGTTTAACTTGGCTTAATGCGACAAAGGCAAGCTGGGCGGAGAGAACTTCATTTTGTGTGCGTGGCTTCATCAGGTTATGCGATGCTAGGTATGTTTAGTTCGGCTAATTAACTGGTGTAAAAAACGACGCGAGCCCGGCGCTTGAACCGGCCCCGTCGCAGCCGCTACGTAAAGGAACAGCAAAGATTCTGTGGAGCAAAGAAAGCGACACCCACTCGTCGTTTTGGCTACGAGCGCCGTAACCGCGTCAGACAAATCGGCATGAGAGGCACACTGATACGACGGGACGCGCATGCGCACCGCAGCAGGCATCACGTCGCTAGATGGCGCGTCGATGCATTCGGCCACGCGATCCCGTGGTCTGCACACTTTTGCTCGCGCCTGTACGTGTGTGCACGACTGTGATCTCGACGCTGGACGTGAATCGCATTTAGCGACGGCAGTGCAACATCCCGTGCTGTGTGCGCGTTGGTTTTGTGATGGTCTGCAGACTCAACTGCGTGACTGAGTGCCCGGCCAAGAACACATGGTTCGGCACAGTCGGGAATATGAACGGTAAGTGGTGCTTCTGTTTTCTCTGCTTCGCGTCCTATCGTCGTTCAGACAGATGTGTAATAGTGCATGCTGTGTCGCCTGTGAAGTACAATAAATAACATTAGGCGCACATACGTGTGATGTCTGATGCGCATTTAAAAAGCTTTTGTGAAGGCACAGACGTCGCACGGCCAGTCTATCGAAGCTCGCATGCGCCTCGATAAAGTCAATTTGTGCGTTATAATTTATTTGCTTCCCATAAAGCGTGAGTGCGGCAGCGTACGTTTTTGCAGAAAATATACACTTACGCGAAAGCCCGCGGTTATCATGCCGTAATAAGTGATATAAGGCCAACTATATTTTCTTTTGATTCAGTTGTCATTCTTGGCCGCCTCAGTGGTACAATGGTTACGGTGTTCGGCTGCTGACCCGTAAGTCGCGAGTTGGACCCCGGCCTGCGGCGGTCGCATTTCGATGGAGGCGAAATGTTAGAAGCTCGTATACTCTGCGATGTCAGTGCACGTTAAAGAACAGGCTTCTGAAGTCTTCATTAAGGCGGGCCTCATATTATAGTTTTGGCACGTGAAACCCTCAATATTAATGTTATTATTAGTATTCATACTGGATGTGTTTGTGCTTTTCTTCAGTCTCAGTGTCGACTTGTGTGCGTTATTAACCTGTGGCATCACCCGGCGCTCTTGTTTTGACAGAATTTACGCTGGATACAGAGTGCACTGGGCGCCCTTGTTCTTCCGCCGTGCAACTATGGAAATTTTATCGAGGCACAGAATATTAGTGAGAATGCTTTTCCATAACATTTTTGCATTACACTTTTTTTCCGTGTCTGAGACAAAAAAAAAAAGCATTTGCATCAATATCGCAATAAAGTTATTTTCCTTCCTTCCTTTGCATCATTATCATCATCATCATACCATGGTCTAATGACGTCATTAGGTTGAGTTTAATTGACTAGTGGGAATAAATTCTGCTGCAGGGATATAATTATGGCGAAATGTGACAGTCATCTGCTAAGTGACAGCGTGTATGGTGAAGCACATGCATTTTACGGTATTGTCACTTAATTAGTGACATATATCAGCACTGGAACCTTCCTGGATTTCATGTGAATATTCTCAGCCATTTGAAGATCTGTGAGCTGTGCCCGACTAATGCAGTCACATCAGCGCAAGTCAGCTCAACGCAATCGTGATGGTAGAGGGACAATCGTAAATAATTGTCTTGCATAAGACTATTATGAAGTTCTGAAGAAAAAGCTAAGCAGCCATTAAACATTATGGCAGTTAAAAAAACAAATAGTGTTCGGCAAGGACAAGACATCTTTAGTCATTTGTTATGGTTTACTTCTGTAACCCACGTGTAAGCTTCCTACATTCATGCTTCTTGATGAATGTAAATATTGAATTTACTGCGGCGTCAGAAAGCAGTAGCACGCAGGTCACCAGATAACTCCATCGCAAATTCACAAAGGACGTCCTGTTGTGCACCTACTCCATGCTGTACCATGCTCTGTTTTCAGCTCTTTCATTAGAATGATAGCTGGTAAACAACCTAATTCATAAGAAACTCAAATGCTGTGCTTTTGACGAAATAGGTGTGGAGTGAGCTTGAACCTGCAAGTATTTGGTTTTTGGTCTCACCACAGAGGCAGTGCTAATTTGGTTGGCCATAGTGTGAAGTACTTAGGGCAAGAAAAACGCAGCACACAAGGAGATACAGTGGAAAACCGATTGTCCCTTGTGTATCTTCCTTGTGTGCTGCGTTTTTCTTGCGCTAAGTAATTTTTTGTCGGTATGCGCTAACTAGACCCTAATGAAGTCTTGTGTAGTGTGAAGGTTATCAATGTTTGTGCAGTTGGCAATGCTACACTACTGAACTTGATGTGTATATTTCGAAATGCTCCAAGACTTTATTTGAAAGAAGGAAAGGAAGACATAAATGGTAACACAGGCATGTTTGCCAGCTGTTAATCTGGCTGGCCATGCTGTGCAAACGAAGGGCGTACGAGGGTAAAAGATAACAGAGAAAAACTTAACAGGAAAGAATAGTATGACACCTTTTAAAGCCTGTCTCTAAGGTCACTTTGTGTAGGAAGCACAGCAATGCTTTTAATGCTAATATTAAATGGGAGCAGCAATGACAAAAATCTTACAGCGTAATACTGTGAAATATTTTTTCCCGTAGTAATAGAAAAGCCTTATCCACACTGTCAGTTTGTGTATTGTGTGTTGAATTAATTTTTCGTGTTCGAGTGCTTTAGGATAATAAATTTAAGAGCTAAAGAAGTGTTTCATGCATGGACGTCAAAGTAAATTTATGCCAGTTATCTGATATAGGTACTGCCGTGCTTTACAGCTGATCAGTGCGGCGTGAAATACTGAGTCACTTAAAAAGGATTGGTTCCATGCACCTCGTGATTCAAGTTATCACAGTTAGGAAAATTTTTGCATTCGTTTAGACTTGATAGTTATGTTTATTGCATGTCTAGTGTGTTGGCTAGGTGACATTTAAGTTAATATCAAGCAGTAAGCAGGATGGAAAATTTTCAGAGAATACGTATTTCATCATTGGCAGCAGCAGGATAGTGCATAACTTATAGGCAGGCGCTGTATACACTGTTGGTTTAGTCAGATACACGTGCAGTACTAACAATGTTGTCTAGGTGTTGCTTTGGCATTAGCATGGTTTTATATTTAGATGTACATTAAAGAATCAAGGGTGTGCACTGTGGCATGCCTCATAAGTATATATCTATATCTTTTCCCATCTAGCCCAAGTTTTAAAATAATTTATTTGGTTGAACTTGCAGTAAATTTTGAGGGTGAATGAATTATTTTTCTTGTAGGAGTTGCCTCCATGAAACAACAAGCAACACTGCACACTAGCCATCATACCTTGTTCTTTTGCTATGTGTATCAAAACATGGCAGAAATACATGGACAAGCAATGAGCTCAGTCTTTCTGTATCATATTGCTACATCTTTCAGATTTTATAATAAAAGCATGCTGCACTCGTTGGAGATCTCTCAAGGCAGCGTTTCAATTTTTGTATTTTTGTGATGTTTTTTTCAAAAAGTCTGCAGTAAGAGATGTCATGTTAGTCTTTTGTAGGGCATTCATTTGTATGGATGCAGAAAGCCTAATACACTTCTTTTATTTGATATCTTTTTTCAGGAAGACTAGACACTTCTGGCAAAGCAGCGAGAGTTCTGGCCCACCTGTTCGTCTACAGGACGGCCTGTTCTGCGAACACTCATGGGCCTTACAGTACACTATATTGACGATCTTGTACATCACTCAGCATTTAGGATTGCCAGCACTTGGACTCCTGCAGTGTGTTATGCACGGTGCTGTGTCCGAACTTTCCAATAAGAGTACACATTTTGAAAATTTTATATGTCTTGAAAAAGGATGTAAACTCATTTAGCTGACTGAACTTAATTCCTGGCTGTTTTACAACCTGTATTTATAGCCTGTTCAATTTTTGTGCAACCTCATGGCATATCCAGTCCTTGGCTCTAATGTGTCAAGCCACTGCCAGTATTGATAGGCAATTTTTAATTTAAAGCTTGTTATTGCCTAACGTAACTTTCCAGTCATGGTATTCGGATTCATTTTACATGAGGTAGTTTCGCATGAGCCATAAATTCAGCTATTAAAGATGGTGAACTACTTTACCGGTAGCAAATGATGGCACGGCACTAGCTGGCATGAAAATATTATAACTGTAGGTCTACTACTTAAGCATAATATTCCGGCGAATCATGGTTGTGAAATAATGCCTAGTTCCCAAGCTTGATTTTAGAAATTTGCATCATCATATGAAAATATGTGAACGAAGGCAAGCGTGTTTACAAATTTTGGCAGGTGGATCTATGGTCGACACCACAGGTCTTTATACAACAAAGTTGACTGCACAGTCGTGTATCATGTTTCACGCCTGAGGGCAAACTAATGCAATATAAAGAAATTGTACACTACCATGCCTATTCCACAGTCGCATTTTTCTCAAAAGTGTTGTAAGCCTTCATTGACTTATCGAATTGCCTTCATTTGTAAGCAGACACCAAGTCTCTTGTGCATGCCGTCTGTTTGGATTTAAATGCATACTGGCATTGCTAAGTATATGTGTCGTGCCTTGTGAGGTTTTTTTTCTGTACTTTCGGTTGTGCTGTGTATCTTGTTTCCTGTGTTCAATAATGAGCATACGTTCTGTACTGTAGATGAAAATGTGTATTTTTACATTGACATTATGGATGTTATTGTTTTGATTCCAATAAAGTACTACAATTCACATTTTTTGTATCAATTCATGTTTAAGAATTTCTAGTGCATTCAAACAAAAAAGAGCTTGTATTATGCAAAAGAAATTGTTCAAACACTGATGTATAGATCAGTGGGTCTCAGCCACGTATGTTTCGAAAACCCCTTGTGGAATGAACAGTGGACGTGATGAAGGTAGGTGCCATAAATTAACTCATGTATTGTGAAATAGGTGCCCTTTATTTCACTGTGCGAAAGAATGGTCAAACTGAAGTGTCACGCCAGTTTGATCTCAACAGCTTGTCAATAAGTTGTGCGGTCTCCAGCCACATTCCACCTGTTTCTAGCTATGCTTGCTCCTCAAGTGTGCAAGCCTGGGAACTGCATATGTCGCAAGATAACGGCAACTGAAGATCTGCAGCCATCTCATGGGGATGGAAAAACGTAAGTCAGCCCCGCCGCAATGCAAATCAGTTGTGCGGTGAAGCATACCAAAAATCAAATGGGGGCCCCTTGTAGTGGACAGTATGCCTTGAAAAGGGGCGGTTTTATCTTTTGTTCGAGGGGGATACTGTAGATAATCCTTGTGTTATACCAGATGGACTGAACAGATGATTCTTGCAAAATATGCAAATAAGCGACAGGCAGTGAACGGAAACAGACCAACATTCATCGAACATGGATGGGTTGATCATTTATCAACGGTAGCATAATTTGTATAATGAGTTTGGCCGCACCTAAAGGTACACGAGGTAGTACGAGTGCTCGTGGCACCACTTGTGACCTGCTGTGACAAAAGATATCCTACGAAATATAAATAAACGTTATTTTCAGAAGAACAGCTGTTTCACTGAGGCATACAATTACGCCATTTTTCTAGCAAATACTGCACAATTTCTTCAGGAGGACCGCCAAATACACGCGGACGTTCGCAACAGAGAAGCGCAACAGTATTAACTTGTTATTATTAGGGAGACATTTCACTCGCGAATTAGTGGAGCTTGGTGCACGCCTACGACGTTCATTATAATGGCGCGCGACAGCAGTGGCGTAGCCAGGGGGGTGGCACACCGGGCACGTGCCCCCCCCCCCCCCCCCCAAAATTTTTTTTCGCCATGGCATACAGAGCGAAAAATGACCATTCCGAAATCAAGGCGGTGCCCCCCCCCCCCCCCCCCCCTCAAAAAAAAAAAAAAAAAAAAACTTTCTGGCTACGCCCCCTGCGCGACAGTGAAGAGTAAAGGTTATTTAGTGAAAAGGTAGCTAGTCTCCGTGTATAAAAGCAATTAAATACTGACTATGACTAACTGAGAAGCACTGTATATCGCGCCTCAGCGCGCGTTAAGTGCTCATGGTGGAAATATTCGTCTAATTGCTCGGAAGGTGCCGCTGACCCGGCGTGCAGCCCGCAACAGTACGTACGCGCGCAATAAATACACATGGTTGTATATGTAAACGCTAAAATACCCTTGTAACTCAGGCATTGACTTATGTAACAATGAGATGCCATAGCACATGGTCTACGAACAGCTGAGAACGCACTGGTGCCACTGAAAACACTTGCGGCTCGCGGCAAAAATAACCAGAATCACTCAACAGCACACGCTCGTAGAATACATATACGTGAGTTTCGCTACCTGAAGGTGCTTGTCACGCTGGTATCTGCGAATTTTGGGCGAGAAAGACATCCACAACTCGGGGTGAACACTCAAAAGGACACACGTTTATCATTTTGCTTGCGGCACGACAGACGACGAACTGAAGTCGGAGCATAAGGTGCTGACGGAGGTCTCCGCGAGTTCATGACGCCGCGTAATCTATTTACGAACTTAATGCAGGCGCAATGCACACTGACGATGCAAGAACGCAAGTTGCAAGCTCCTTCCCCTTTTTTTCAAAGCACTTTGTGAATACATATGCTTGAGAAAACTCATCGCAGCATGCGGTGGCTCTGTGGTGTAGTGGTTAGGGACTGTTCACGCGCTCGCCGCACACCCGCACCGCACGTGGCGGGACCCCTGCCGCCCGCAAGCGGAGGGTGAATGAGCCTATCGGCGACGCTCTTTCGCCCTCCGCTTGCGTGCGGTGGCAGGTGTCCCGCCACGTGCGTTGCGGGTGTGCGGCGAGCGCGTGTACAGTCCCTTAGCGTGTTTGCTCTCGGTGCGTGTGGTCAGTGATTCGAATCCAGTGTTGTGTATTACTTGTATATGTATGTATGCACTGATGTATGTCTTCTAATTAAGTATCAATGATATTAATCCGTCAGACGCTCTTACAGTGCCAAAAAAAATTTTTTTTTGCAGCCGCTTTGGCCGCCTATTAACAGCACGCCACGCGTAAGCGCTGCAGGCTGTATGACCTAGAATCTTGCAAAAGCCACGTCAAGTCTGTGTTGCTTTCTCTGGGAGCCCGCTGCGTAGTCACATAACGAATTGACTAGCAGCACCGTAATTTGGACAGATTTTATGCCTGCAGGCGTGGATTCGAGCGAGTATTCGACTGGCAGTGTAGCGAAACGCTTCCAAACATCACGCCTTCATTAACATCTCCCGTCACGACAGCGGGAAGGTTCTCTTTAATCTAAGTGTTGTAATAGCGAGCGCTCTGCGTGTTTTGGTTGCGTGGATGTGTGCGTGTATGTATTTGTCTTTCTTTTTTGCGCTTGATTAATTTTATACCAGAGCGATTTCAATGTGCCAGCTTTACTCTCTCGGTGGGAGTGCTTTCACTCTATCGCAGACGGAGTACTGTACTCCATGAGAGGGCGTTGGAGCACTCTCTTTCTAAAGAGAGTAGTTTCACCCCGGAAAAAGGAGTGCCCTGCGGGACAAGCCAAAACTCTCGCAAAGGGCGTAAAAGCACTCCTTTTGTTCTAAGAGTGTAAAATTTAGGTACTAGATCTGTTTGCTAGTGCTCGTGTTTTACTCGTGCACTCCCACAAGTTGAAGCAGCGGCAACTGTCTCATCGTGTTGTGTATACTGCACAAGGACAGTAGTGTCTCCTCGACATTACTGAATGTAACTTCTTTTATTAGTTCCGATTAACTCTTCTGTGTTACAACATTGAGCACACGCATGGTACATCAGGTTATGCCTATGCCCAAAAGCTTCGTTATATTTATTAGCGCATATGTACACACCGGCACACAGCTTTTGGCCTGGATATTATGACCACCATGTAAATTAAATATGTGTCGCATCTTGTACGGCCTGCTGATTGTGTTGTGCTATGTGATTTTTTTCCTGCGTACGTTTCTGTACCGTGCATGATGAATCATTGGATTATTTATGTTTTATTTATGATCGCCAAACGCTAAAGTTGTCTTTTGCACTGCGTTGTCTGCCATAAACTGATGATGTATATATTAAACGAAAAGCGCACGCGCGTATGGCGTCCATAACTTTTTGTTTTTACCTGGAATAAACTTTCAAATCGGAGCAACTTATTTACTGTCAATGGGTAGGAAATCTTCATTGACAATAACTTCCAAGCTTTGCTAATTATAAAGTTTATTCCACAATTTTATTTATAGTCATGCAGTTCGCATGTTTCTCAGTATTGATGGCGTCCACCGAACCCCACTGCTTGTTTCTTAAGATAATTTTTTTTTCTCTCAAAAAGCCCGTCTTTAGGAATTTCCGAAAATGTTCGCTCAAACAAGTCAAACGGCCGGAATATTCGAAAGGAATTTCGAAAGGAGTTTTCGAAAGTGTTCGCTCAAACAGCCGCGGCGGTCGCATTGCGACCGCCGCGGCCGGAATCGAACCCGCGACCTTCGGGTCAGCAGCCGAGCACCCTAGCCACTGTTCCAACGAGGCGGACTGGTGGCGTCTGTAGTCCAAGATGCCGTGGGCGTGAGCTGACAGCTTAGCCATGCTGACCAGACGTCACTCCATGGTCTTCGATGCGTGAGCTTGTCAGCTGGGCCTCTTGGGCCACTGCTCGATTTGTCTAGTGATAGGCGGTATTGATGGCAAGAAATTCTTTTCTAGAGCCGTACAAGATATTCGACTTGAACAAATCAATAGTGCTTTCGTCCGTAAAGTATTGCTGACTTGGCTGATTATTGTATCATTATTGACTTCCAGAGCGCTTCTCTTGCTAACGAACGTTCCCGTTAAACATACTCTTCATTGCAGACAAGCGAATTTTCGTATTTCGCAGCCGCCGAAATGTAGTTGAACGTTATGCGTGTCAATGTCTTTATATTTTCTCCACGAGCCTATATTCAGCTCTTGAGTGGACTTAGGAGCGGCGTGACGCTTCAAGAATGCTTTTTCAGCTTATGTTACACTGACATGACTGTAAGCAGGGATGCAAATTAGCAGGATTTCTCGAAAGAACTTCGACGATGCTCGAACAATGCGTATACGACGTTGAAATAGGAAGGATTAAGGAAATAATGCCTGTAGGCTAGACGGAGGTCGAATGTGTCGATACTGCACAGGGACGTGCTTTTTGGAGTCCGTTTCCAAAATCTTTATCACGAGCAAAGGGTGCCCTATTTCAACACGTAGCATTATCTGGCTAGTACACGCAAAAAATGCTACCGTATTTCCATATGTTCGTAGACAAAAAAAAAAACGACAAACATAAGCGGATCCCGGAAAACGCCCAATATTGCGTCGATACTCGCAGTGGAAAAGTGAATACTCGCAGCGGAAGATTCGCACCAAAAGTAAGCATTGGTTTATTCGAGAGAGTGCGCTTCAGGGCCTACTAGCTGCCTGTTGACCCATGTTGCATGTACGGGGGTAGAGGTCACACTTTCGAAAGTCGGTTGTGTGCGCGCTTGACAGCAGCCGGCAGGTGCAGTTCAATAACTACTCGTAATTACGTGCCGTTCTGTAGCATACAGTTTACTGAATACCGTCTACAGTATCCTGAAACAGTGAACTGAAACATACAGTGTACTGAAAGAGGAAACAGCAGGACTTACAACACGCTCATAAGTGGGAAAGAGAAGACTAAGTGTAAAGGAGGCTTCATAGAGTTTCCCACACGATGTTTATTTTGTGTTTTGGCTTTTGTTTCGGATAAAATAAAAGCTCATTGTAAACGTCGTGAGCTCATTTGAATTGGCAAGCCTAAAAGGGTCAATGTGGTGAAGTGGGGCAGCTGAACTTTTGCTGAACTTCGTCTAGCGACAAAGCGGTTGCAGGCCACACATACAGCCGAAATAACTAAGCTTAATGTACTACACATCGCTCCAATGTATGAAGCGCACTGCTTTGCAGCTCGCATGGACACTAGCTCCAGATGTCCCTCAAGTGTATTGTTTTGAAACCAAGGGAGGATTATTGGGCATGGAATGCGTGTATGCATATATATGACGGCCACAGGCCTTCCACACCCCCACTACAGTCCATTCGGATAGAGCAACAGTAACGGGCGTGGGGGTGTGGAGGCGATTGTCATAAAATGAAACAGCCACGTGTCTTGCAGCAAAATGCGCATGGAAACAAAGATAGTGTGGGCAGACTGAGCGAGAGCGCCAATCGGATCGGCTGGTATTGTTCGTTAGACCTTGTTCTGGCTGACTGCTGACCCCGGCAGCAATCAGCGCCTCCGTGTTACCTGAAACCAAGATATGGCACCGAGTCTATCTGCTGTTTCCACCATCAGTGGTCGACAGCTGTCACAATTACGCGGTACCTGACGGTGGTGCTATCAAGCCGCGGCTTACATAAATCGCTACACCAAACGCATACCAAAATGACTCATCATGTTCAGAGCACAGCCTCCGCCACGCATTATCTCAAGTGAGCCATAAACGTTCGCAGCACCGTGCCCGTGTCATCGATTCGTCCGGATACTAACAGGAGACTCCTCAAGTACTTTTACTCTCCACAGTTCACTTTTAGACATATTATAATTCGTATGTTCCAGCTCACGGACGTACTTCGGCATTTATTCGTCGCTTCTCAGCACATAAAGAAGCAATTTACCAAAATTTCTTTCTCTAGATTTCTTTTTCTTTTTTTCTGATATCTTGAAGCCAGGGTCGTTCTCCACTATATACACAATGTCCTCTCGTTTTTTCTACTTACCTGAAATAGAATGTATTCTCTCCTTGCAATAGAAAAACTGCCCAAAATAATTGCTCTTTGACCATCAAAGCAGGTAAGCAATCAGGCCTTTTTTTTTTTCATAAATAAGATCAACCTTTATTTCATCCAGACAAAATGCTTGAGAAAAAACGCGCACAGTAACAATAAAATACGGTGACCAATGTAAAACAATAGGACGCGTCATTTTTGTCATATCTACAAACAGAACTGCCTTACTCACAAAATAGCGGGATTTGACGGGGAACGTATCATCATGAACAGTGACGAAGAAGCAACGTGGTAGGATGTTTACGCCTAACCGTGCACAACTGTAGAGTACACAGTTTACGGCGACACACGATACACCAGCGGGCGTGGGTGTACGCAAACCATTACAAATATTGACGAGACTTATGCCATCTTCGACAAATCGCACCGGTGCGCACCGAGATGCCTAGGCGCTTCGATGATTGGACGAAAAGGCACACCAGAGCGCCCCGGTGCGCACCGGGTGCGATTTCATGAAGATGTCATTAAATAATGTCATCCATAGAGTGCTCGATTCACACTCGTGCGACTGTGCGCCCGCATCAGTTCACGCTTGGCTACGCCACATTCGGCCCCTGTTTTCAGTGCGCGAAAATGAATTTCTGTGCTGGGCTCATCAGTTTCTTCATGATGTGGATAATGCTTCCGACTGTTGTCAATTAGGTCTCAGCCAAGGTTCAAGGACTCTTTGAATCGACCCTCGTTGACGTCACAGTTAGCCAGCCCACTGGCTGACCCAAGGCCTAAGGACGCCATGGGTCATTTTTCAAGTAAATTAACAATGATCACAGAAAATTTATTTTGTGCGGCTTGGTCAGTGACATACGAGTATATTCAAACGTACTTCTTATTTGCCATGACTGAGATGCCCAGCAGTTGTATGTTTCAAGATACAGGGCATGCTATACATCGTTTTAGACATGCAATGAGCACATAGCTTGACTGTTGACGTTGGAGAGAGCAAGTGGCTCTATAATGACCGTAACAACTGAGTAATCAATCCAATCTAACTATTCGGTCTGCACTACAGCTTTCCAATGAAAGGCGTGCACAACCTGCAGAGCGTGCATCCTATGCACCTGCGTCAGCTCTTCAACGAGTCATTTGGGACCCTTTGACTGCTCATGGCACAGACCCCGTGTGAATCGAGCATAACCTCTCGAAAGAGAAAGAGAGAAAGAGAAATCATGTGCCACTAATGTTCCAGTCAACCGACAGGACCAAGGTTGTGCGCTCATCTGCTGGTTACATTTTGCGCAGTCTTTGACTAGTCAATTCTACAACTATTTTTGATGCTAGACAACAAACTGAAGCTGCTCCAACACATCTTTACAGTATGCCTTTGTTAAAAATACACTCCACACTCAACACAGTCTGCATTAGTACAAATATCAATATTGTCCTAGGTCACATATATATTTTGTTCCCTCACTCCATTGAATAAAGTTTATTCCTCCTCCTTCTGCGCTACAGCACCGCACATTACCATGTCACGTCTTCATGGCATTTATCCGACTACCATATGTCTATGATAGGAAATGCGTAATCGGCCTCACAGAATTCACACTGCACGGAACGAAACAACGTAGATCTACATCAAACTTGGATAACTTCTACGCGATAATTGTGACAAACGTGAATGTCGTCGCCAATGACTCGATACATTCGCACTGAATGTTTAAAAGCTAAAAGCACATCTTCCACTACAGTGACTTAGCTAAGCATGGATAATAAACTTCACTACATTAATCGGTGAATCATTCAGAAATATCCTATATTGTGCGCGCGCAGCTTGTGTGTCATGATAATCTCTTCGGTGAGGCGCTTATTCCCCGGACTTCCGGCACCAACGCTAATATCGTGCGTTACATCGCCACTCCTGGTATCCGAGTACGGTGTCTTCCTGGCAGTTTTCGCTTGATAGTTTACCGATACAGATAACAGTTTTCAATAACAATGACTGCGTGACAACTGCGTTACCAAGTGCAACTATACAGCCGAGGCATACTCCATTTCATTTGCCACCACAGTCAATCAACTCATGGACGGCTCGTGACCCTGCAAAGCCGTCGGTACCTCTTGATTGGGCAGCGATCTCCGCCAGAAATGAAAGAAAGCAAGTTAAGGTATAGAAAATGAGCCCCTTCCTTTTTATAACCAATAATCGCTATTCCAGAAGCGAGACACGCGGGTTCGATTGGAATAAACTGAGCATGATTAAGCTATACAATGTACACAACAGGATTCTCACGTGTGTTTTTTGTTAGGCCGACGTCATTCGAATGAAATAAATGCGCCGCTAAGAAAAAAAACGGCTAATTTGCGTAAATATGGCAAGCGCCACTCGCGACTCTATAGTTTCGGTTTGTTTCATTTCCACTGTTACGTTATCGAAGCAGCTTTCGTGCATACAGCAACTTTTATGCACAATGCATTCACTTTTCAAGATATCACCGCTACAAGTGAGCCAAATGGCGACATTGCCCGCCCCGCTGCGACAATGCCTTCTAGCGGTCCCTATAATGTATGATGCCAATAGTTCCCCTTCGAAGCACCTTGACGTAACTTGCAAGGTTTTCATAGAATAAAGTCCTTAATGTTGGTTAATCTCGTGTGCATGTAAGCCTTTGCAAGTAAGGCTCGTAACCATCTCGATTTGGTGAATTGCATAATTAAGGAAACCAGACTGTCGTGGCTGGCTTGCCTCTGTGCCGCGGCTGATAGTTATACACGGCGGCCGTCATGAAGCATTTTAAACAGCACGTTTCCGTACTATCCGTGGCTCGGAGGGACTGTTTACAGGACGCATCAAACAGAACAGACAAAATACTTCAAAGTAACGGAAGCCCTGACAAAATGACAATGGCAACTATCTGTAGCACAAATGTTGTCAGCAGAACACTTACCGTACGCTCTATTCTTTGCATGTCAGGTCTTTTTTTACGACTAAAATTTCAACCCAGTGCCGGGAGGGAAAAAAATAAGCATGAGAAACAAGTGTGTAACAGCTGCTGATCTTCTCACGCTCCAGTGGACGGCCGAGCACCCAGGAAATCTGTCTTTTGCTGTGGTTGTTGTTGCTCGCCTCAAGCATAGCATAATATCGAACGTGGCTGCCAGGAGTGGCGAAAGCTTATGGTCGGTTGGTCCCCAACGTGGCATATGCACGCGCTGCGCTTCAGCCGCTGCACGAATTGCACACAGCTGTATCATGTCACAGTGTAAGAGGACGACGCTATACACTTCACAGTCATGTGTGCCTTCAGGAGATCTGCCGTACCAACTCGAAGACTTTCTCTATAGTATAACAAAACTGACAGGGTCCCTTGTGCATGTGCATTTGCCTAAGACGACTGGTAGGCGAAAGCCATCTTTTTTTCTGCTCAGTAGATGTATAAGGGAGCAGCGAATACGAGCCGTGGCTTCGCGTGCCACTTAACACTTTCCTCTCTACACTCTAAGGAACATCGAATGTTACTTGCGCAGCGATTCAGTATACGCACTTGAACGTGCGACATGTGGGCGTACGTTGAAGTAGCATTGCCTTCAACCGAAAGGCGCGATATTCCGCATAATCGGGAAAGGCTAGCGTCGCTATTTATTTCGGGAAGTCGAAGCTACAAAGAACATTGCGATTCGCTGGGATCCATGTTCCGGAAAATAAAGCGGCAAATCGCCTTGATTAGCCATTTTAATGCAGTATGGTGGAGGCTGAATATGTAAATGTCGAGAAAGGTATGCCGCTCACAGACGACGTTTTCTGGAATATTCTTGCTCCAGTATCACTTACTCCGAGTACTCAGAATGCTAACTTTTTTAAAGAATGTCCTAGCACAGAATACGTTACACTTTCCGAGTTTTGGATTGTTTGTTCGTTAATCTGCTTTTTCGTGTGTTTGTTCATGCGCCAACCGCGTTAGTTCAACCACACGCGGTAGTCGCTTAATCATCCTTTAGAGCTCCTCCTACCGATGTATTTCTACTGCGCCATGTCCCCCCAGGTAAAAAAAAACTGACGTAATCATATTTCAATGAATCACGTGATAACTAGACCAGGCGCATAGTGATTCTGGCTTATATCACTCTAGAGAGTTCGTCCTAATGAAAGTAATGACGCCATACCATTCTGCTTTGAAGGTATCACTGTGTTCAAGTGTCCCCCTGATAACTTCTTGTTAAACAAATGGCTTGTACATATAGCCCTTACATCTCACTCAGTCGAACAGTGTCTTTCTAGAAGATAAATGCATGCTCCACATTATCGCGTACGGGTATGTACCAACACAAAACACACAGTCCTAACTCATTCGAGTCCAGGAACAGAAATGCGCTGTTCCAACGACCACACGCTGCAGCGGGCTCCGTACGCCAAGTCAGCTCATGTCGTGACGCACAGGACCAGAAACATTCCTTGTGAAGACTGCGGAAGTTTCGACGCTAGGATAGACTAAACATGCAAGCAAAATAAAGTATGGCTTTGCTCTCAGTCCTTGTCATGGTTCCTCTTCAATGGTGTCCCTCTCGACGACGAATCCCTCTGATGCGTTCGGGGCGTCGGGATCTGGCACCGCACAAACACTAAATCGAGGTGTAACACGGGTGGATTAGGTAATTTCGCTACAGTAGACCAAGGAACAGGTGTCTTGCATCAGTGGTGACCGTGGTCAAGCGTCACGTGGACGTTGTCCAGGGCAGCTGAAGCGTAAAGGAGTTCACAGCACCAGCACAGGACACGTGGTTTCACGTAAACAGATTGACGGCCGTGTACACTTATTTGTTCAGACGGCCACTCGACTTCGCTCGGTGGTTTCGTTCAACGAGACGACCGCGCTGTCACATAGCACCGCTTCTTTGGCGTCGTGGGGGGCTTCGAGGATGTGACGCTGGACAGAGTTGGGCGGAAGGATAATGGCGCCGATCACAGCATCCTTGCGAGGTGTAGAGTGTGCGCTGGGCGTCAGGACAGCCAGTAATAGAAGAGCACCACGACCAGTACAAGGCCGGCCACGATAAGAAAGAAGTCGACCAGGATTGACCGCTGGGGTCGTCGTCGAAACCGCGTGATTAGGGTTCCCTGCAGATAAAGAAAGACGTAATGAGATGGCAAGCATGGGCAAAAGCACACATCATGTCATTGCATTGAAACATCGTCAATCTAAGATCAGTGCGGAGGCCCATTGCACATCTACGGACGTAAACCGAAGTAACATAGTCTTGCGGATGCTGGTATTCCATTTTAGCGTCTAGCGCAGAACGCAAAGCGAGAATGGCGTGATGTGGTAAAAACCATGTCAGAATCTCTTATTTAATCACTCTATTCCTGTATCTTACTTTTCTATGATGTTAATACAATTGCGTTTATGCATGTCGTTACTTGTCCGCCCATATGTGAATGTGACGCTTCTGAAAATAAATCTTTTTTGAAGTTGCTCCGGTCTTCGTCGTCTATCACGACCGTCCGTTTGTTGTGTCCTAAGCATGCTGACGTATCAGGTAATTTGATACCACAATACATGGTAGCATAGCGGTTAGGACATACGCTGCTTATCTCCATGACGCGAGTTCCATTGAAGGCCACGGAGACCGCGTTTCGATAAGGGCGAAATCCATGAACGCATGCGTGCTTAGATTAGGTGCACGTTAAGAAAACACAGTTGATAAAAATAATCCGCAGCCCATCCCCAGCCAAGCTACGGGATGCCTTATAATCTTATCGTGCTTCTGGCACGTAAAACCTCCGCTCTGCGCGTAATTGTTAGGAGGACAAAGGATTAAATGAAGACGTCTAGGGGAGCGGCCTTTGTCCTTTGGCGGACACTGTTTTAGGTGACAGGCCAATAGCAGGAAATAAGGCAATCAGGAGATTTCAGACACGAATGTTTGCCTTCTGTTTGTCTGTGATGCAGAGCTTACAATGACGGAATCTATACCAGTACCTTAGCTAAAGTGGACACAAGTCTTGTATCACGCGCTTCTCAAATACATTCATAAGATTTAGGTTTATCGCTCCGGCATGAGCATGGTGACCATATGCGATGGTCTTGCTACACAGCGCGCTGGAAACAGTGGATCACGATTGTGTCCTCTGCTCCGGTGACATAACAAAAAAAAAATTAAAGAAAGGCAACACCCACACACTCCTTATCAGCGTATTCGCACACGACTAAGCCCCGTCCTCCATTTAAAATGGGTCACCAGACTTGCTGGTACTGCACTATCGCCAGGAACGCTATACGTGTACGCTTGAGAAGATACATGTGAGGGCTCACTCATAAAATGGGGCTAGGAAAAAAACAAAGCATAGGGCCATTTCCGAACTTAGCAGTTCGCTAAGGGCAACAGAAGATATTCAGAAGCAGGGGACCGTAAATCTTGTACATTGCGAGCTTTCGCTTAAGCAGAAACGAAGTTTATGGTGGATTTTGCCGCCACGCTTCGCGTATGTGCATGTGTATCGCGCTTGCAGCGTCACTGCGTCAAAGTTCAAAATAAAGACAGCAAGTCACGTGTTTCACATATAATTTGCTTGTTGACGCTATATCTGCATGCTTTTCAAATTAGATTGAAGACTATGCTTTGTATGGAAAATTTTACGTAAGACACATAGGCACCGCCATCTGGAGGTTTTAAGCGTACGTTTTCTTCTTTTTCTACACCTCGACGTGAATTAATGAGATTATGCAACGTCGAATGCACCACACCCAACAATCTTCACGCGTATGCGTCTGTCGTAGAACTTTTCATTTTGTTTTTAGAATACAACACGGCAACACCGTTGCAGACAAGTATGGCGGCACCAAAACCCATCCGTAAAATAGTGTATAGCGTGCAATATGACAATAAGGCGTTGGGTTCTTATCATTATCCAGTATCACATTCACAATACAGATATATTGAGGAGAAAGAGGAAGATAGTGAAGCAGCAGGAAAGCAACTGGCTGCCGGGAAGGGCAGAGCGCCAACGTTTAGCCAAAGAGATTTTCGTGTGAATGTAAAAGTACAGGAGGATGCGTTGGAAGACAAGCAGAATAAGGCATACTTTATTGAGAGAACCAGAGAAGTAACGGAAAAATGACGTCCGAAGGGTGTCTAGAGCACGTAGAAAAAGCTAAAAAATAGGATGGTAGGTTACGCATACGATTACCCTCGTCTATCCAAGCCTGATTTTACTGTTTCCCGGAGTATGGCGCTCTTCCTCCTTTATGCTGCGGATATATATACTAGAGGTGTGCAAGGGCTCCGAGTAGCCCGAAAGCCCGAGCCCGGCCCGGCCCGCGGGCCGGGTTCGGGTAAGCCGACGCCTTCTCTCCTCGGGCCCGAGCCGGGTTCGGGCTACCTTGTCTTTTTTATCGGGTGGGCCGGGCCAGCTGCAAAGCCCGAATCAAACTTACGGCGGATTATTTCTCCGCTTTCGGAAGAGAGTGTGCAAAATTGTGGAGAGCAGCCTGCCACAGAAAATCAATGCTTAGAATTATTTAGTGAGTAGAGCGACAATGACAAAAATTTACCGGTCTGTAGTTTTGTTACACACAAGACGAGCATTTTCATTATCTATCGATGGAATCATCCCCCCTGTCCAGCATCTGAAGTACTAAACTCCTTTAGGAACAAGCAGCCTAAATATCCCAAGCTTGTTATGCTTGCGAAAAAGACATTGGCAATTCCTGCTACCAGACTAAGCAGCGAACGGAACTTTAGTCTGGCTGGATATGTGATGCAGGAGCGCCGCACTTCACTAAGCCCGAATCGTTGGATAGCTTGCTATATTTACACGACAACTTGTAATATGTGTATATGGTGACTGTCATGTGTCGACTGCTTATGTTTCGCGTTGATGTGTTGAATAATATGCAACATTATCTCAAAAAGATATCTTGTATCCGCAGCGAAACTTCATAAGATCGGGCCGGACCGGGCCGGGCCCGAGCTTTTGTTTTTGTACGTCGGGCGGGGCCGGGCGGGCACGCAGCCCTTAAGCGTCGGGCTCGGGCGGGCCTTCGACGCAGTCAGCGGGCCCGGGCTCGAAAATGCGGCCCGTGCACAGCTCTAATATATACAGACACTGGAAGTTGTAAAGGAATACGTCTACTTAGGACAGGTAGTAACCGCGGAGCCGAACCCTGAGAGTGAAATAACTAGAAGAATAAGGATGGAGTGGAGCACATGCGGCAAGCATTCTCAAATCATGAATGGAAATCTACCACTATCCCTCAAGAGGAAGGTATATAACAGCTGCATCTTACCAGTACTTACCTACGGAGCAGAAACCTGGAGGCCCACAAAGAGAGTTCAACTTAAATTGAGGACGAAGCAGCGAGCGATGGAAAGGAAAATGATAGCTGTAACCTCACGAGACAGGAAGAGATCAGAGTGGGTCAGGGAACAAACGGGGGTTAAGGATATCGTAGTTGAAATCAAGAAGAAGAAATTGACTAATATAACCCCACCTTCTCACAACAAGAATTCATGGAAAGCCCATTAATGCGAGAGCAGAGTGGCCACGTGAACCACTCGCTCCTCTCCTCTCGCCGCGAATCACGCGCACGTGGTTCACTCTCACTCCTACGTTGGCACGTTCGTTGAGCGGCCGTGGCGCACCCCAGACACCGAGACACCAACACGAGATTACGAGGAGAGACGCCTATCACGTTCCAGTTATGGGTATATCATATACTTGGTGAAAACTTTGCCGAAACTTAGGAGGAAAATGTAATGCCTGACGAAAGGGGTGACGGCTTGGCTGTCCGATGTTTTTCACGGGGTTGAACTGGATAATTTTTTTTTCTATTTTTTTTGTTACTCTGCAGTGAAGGAAGCGACCAACGGACAGAAAGAGAGAAATAATGGAAGTTCATAAGCAGGACAATGACTACGCACACCATTAATGCTGCACGCCGAATCTATGTAGACGCTGTCCTGAAGGGTTGACGATTTGAAGATGCATATCATTAAGCTTTTCCACACCAGAGAAATAAGTAGCCAGCATATTTAAAGGTACATACTAACGTAATTAACTGACTCTGATTGAAAGGCCACCAGCTTCCGCGTTCATTGAGCATATTTCTACCCATAATGTCAGAAATAATATGTATTTAAAAAACGATGACATGTTATGAAGTAACCGGCACACATCGTGCCAGTAGTAAGCTTTACATGTCAAAAACACTATGTATTAAAAAAGAATGACAAATTCTGAAGCACCCTGGCAAACATTGTGCGAGCAGTAAACGTCAAAGAATGCTGAGCAACTTAATTTTTTTTTTTAAGAAGTCATTCAAAAGCAGTTTGGCCACCTGACGATTCATTAGCTCCCTGTACATGCACCGTTACCGCAACAGTTGCCTCCAGTAAAATCGATTCAAGGTGGCGCGTACTTGCGTATTATATTGCTTATATAATGGTCCGGATCGGCGAAACCGTGTGAAAATTTTTACCTTGTTTATATAGAATACAAATAAATTATTGCTACATCAGTATCGCAATCACCTTGTACTCTATTCAAGAGCGTTATTATTGTACATTCTCAGAACTGTGTCTACGCTTTAGGGCGCGAAATCGAGAACCGATTGCTTGTTATACAAAGTATAGACCAAATTAGCTAACTGGAAGCTTTTTATGTAACCGTCCGAAGCACTCTGCACGTAAATTTTCTTCCGGAACTGTTGTTCATTCCACACAGAACTTACCTTCCTTGGTTTGACGGGCTTCGTGCATTTCTGTCGCTTGCGGTTCTTGACAGACAGTTTCTTCTCGTAGGCATAGAACTTGAGAATTTGCTCTCTGGTCTTAGTCTTTCTGTTAGCCACTTGCTGTTGCTGTTGAGGAGAGTGCTGCTGGCTACCGTTCAAGCACATGTCCCGGCTTTGCATTGTGCGCTGTTTGCTTGAAGGACGCTCACTCGTACAAAGCCCGGCTGACTGTTATTGAATGCATATAGCACCTACGTCTTCATTGCATGATTGCCACTTCGCATGTGAGACTCGCCCCGTCCACTGTTGCGGCTTCACTTACAGCTAGGTACTTCGAATTTGCGCAAACGGGTCAATACGGTCGAAACACGAGGCTGGGCAGCAGGCGGCGTTCTCGGTCGTTGTATATTCGGCAAGAAGCACGGTCGATATCGTTCGCCTGTTGTGTTCGACGAACGGAGACCTCGCGTCTCTCAAACACACTGCCGATCTCGGCACACAATGGCTGCCGATGTGTGGTGCATATGATTATACCTCGACGTCTGATATTGGTAAAGCAAGGTAATTTGCTGCCTCTAAGGAAAACACGCTTTTGCACGCTTGATTTTGCTAAGCCCTCATAAATTACTCAACAGGCCAGCGTACTTCTAAGCAGGGAAAATATCGACTGAATGAGTATTTCAATTGCAGAACTCTCATCGACCCAGCTTTCAATAGAGAGCGTCCCCATGCCAGCTTACACGGAGTGCGTATTAACTGCATTTCTTAGACCATTACGTAGCTTTGGAGAGCATAGAAAATTATGTGAACTAAGATATGTGGTTGGAGAATAACTGTCAGGCATAACTGTCTCGAATTTACCGGGGCGGTCGATGCACCGTGTGAAGCTGCCGTCTAGAACTACTGTGATCGTTACGTAGACGAGTAGTCAATATGCTTTCACACCAGCCCCGCTCTTGAAGCGTATGCTTCATCACTAACGGTTAGTTCAACGGGAGCTTTCTCCCGGCTTATTTATTGTATCAAACTTTGAGCGTTCCAGAGGTCCGGGAGATCCGTTCTCACTAAAGGAAACCTTAATTTTTGTTTCGGGCTGTTTTGAAACAAATTTCATTCTGCTGTAAATCACTCTTCCGGAAACGCAACACCACGCTCAGATCGACTGACAGCACTCACGAGGTGGTCTTCTCGCTGATGCGTTATTCCAATATTCGGAAGCGCAGAACATATTCCCTTGTAGAAGCACTTCATCTTCGGGGTACTTCAGGTGAATAGCTCGGACGACGACGGCTGCGCGACAAGCCAGTGCAGCACGTTGTTTCAAGCTGGGAGCCGTATTGAAGGCAGCCACGACACGCAAGTTCGAAGGTTCTTACTGCCTTCAAGAACTTCCCTCAGCCGGACGTAGACAGGGAAGGACGAGCGATGGTGGGCCATCTGGGCCTCCTATGTATACATTGGGCGATGTTGTGGCGAGGAGGCCCGACCAAGCACTTGCTCTTCCCAGCAGCCCGGACTTTCCCTTCAGCAGTGAAAGAAAACAGGCTATCTGGCTGCGTGAGCTCTTTCCAGTCTCCCTTCCCTTTTTTGTTGACTTTACGATCCGTGTAGAAGGGTAGGGCTTGATTGACGCACGGCCACTGAAACCACACCGCGGTCTGCTTCTGCGTCAATACACGCCGCAGAACGCTAGCGCCCTTCCAGCCACCGTCCAGACGTTGGGTTGTTTGTTTGCCCAAGATGTGCCCGGCGGAAGACGGGGTCGGCCACCGTGGTGCGATAGAAAACGTTGTGTACTTCGAAGAGCCTACAAATATACGAGCTGGAGAAGGTGCACGGTGCAGTGTTTTGTTCCCTAGCACATCGAGTAACGGCTTCAGTCTTTCCAAAACAGCCGAAGTAGGCGCTAGTGTTCGCGCAGGTTCGCGCAATAAGCACGCCTTGAGCTTCAGTCTGTTTGTGCTCGTGCGCTGTTTTGCAGCTTTTGTTCGAAATCTTGGCGAAGCGTTCAGCCATGAATTCGCACCATCTAGCCCATTTTGCAGCTTTACTGACATCTTGAGCGCCTAGCAGTTCCGAAACGTGGCGGCCCTGCTGTTCTACCGTAAGACACATTTCGAAACGCCAGAAACGTCAGGCAAGAAATGTGGGCACGTCTAGATGGGTTTACTTTCTGTTTACTTTCAACAGACACCTGGTAAACATATTGTGACGTATTGTTAAAAAGCATGTATTGTGCGAGATAGCACAGCATTGCTTCATTTGATGGTTAGGTTAAGTCTTGGAAGAAATTTCAACTGCAGCTGCTTCGTAGTATAGATGCGGTGTCTCTACTGGATTAATGATTAACTCTCTGAACTCCTCGTCTCCGTCATTTCTCCTTTGCTACTTGCGCATATTCACTTTCACAGCAAACAGTTTTCGAATTGCAAAGCTTCATGCCCCTTAGTTCTGTCCCTATCTTCTTCCTTCTTGCGTTAGTTCCTTCTTTCTACTACGTTACTATAATCAAATCCGCTTCGTCAGGCTTTCGCCTAAGCACCCATATGCGTCATTCGAATCTAAATGAATGTCGACAGTCGGCCTCAGTCACCCAAGACAACATCGTCACCTCAATCAGCATACGCGTTTCGTAGTCAGCCTTTTGCTCCGAGAACCTTCAGTTTGCCCGCCTGTCACCTCCACGTGCACTCCACATATCACGAGTACACACCGAATCGTGGCATTACGCTCTCATCCGCTCTGACCCGGCCAAGGCCATATCAATAAAATATTCGCATTCACGTCGGCTCCTTTCTTCCCTTCTGTCTTTTCCCGCCGGAGCGTTAAGAGCGAGCGGCGTCATGTTTCTGGCAGGCGGGTTCCCTACTTCCCAGGGATGATGTTGGCCGCGTGATTGATGGTGCTATCCGATTATTCGACGTGTTAGTTCCGCGTCTCCCTTTCTTTTTTTTTTTCTGATTGCAGTAGCCGCTCGAAGAACTTTCTTAACTATACGTTCATCGCCTAACACGAAATCTTCGCAGACTTTTTGACCAGGAACAAAACACGAAGCGAAAGCTCCGACGCTTTGTCGTTTGAATGCAGAGGCATTACTATGGCCGGGACAGCGAACCAAAGTCGGCACGATTAGCGCCGCGAAGCTCTAGACCGGCTTGGCTTGGTTCATTCGGTGAGTATGGGACGATTTTTTAGAGGGCTATTTAACATTCGTCCTGCACAAATAAAATATGGGGAGTGCAGCGCTACTGGTACAGAAAGACAGAAAGTAGAGGTTATTCCACAAGGCGATATGTTGGGCGAGTTGGTTTTTTGCTTCCATATTTTACAGCGTGAGAAGACACCATGCTCCGCTCCGTGTGTCTTGTGTGCCTTCCTCTCTGTGGTGTCTTCTCGCGCTGTAAAATATGGTAGAGGTTATTATCATGGATCCGTCATGAAATAAGGTAGGGCCATGAAGACACGTGCACAAGAGAAGAGAACCATTTGTCTGTAGTTCTTCCTTCTTGTACCCTTATCTGCGCATCTTCCCTTCCTTCCTCTGGTGTATATAGTCAGCGATGGAAAACTCACACCCACGATAACCACGCTTTGGCGCAGTTCCTAACCAGTACAACAGCCACGGCGGATTTACATAACCACCGGCACTTGAAGGGATTATTGCGGCTAATCGCCCATGACCCATTTATTTGAAAGCTCATTGTCATAGTCCGCATTAATGATGCCGCGACTTTCCTCAA